>CM044955.1:13942078-14265460 GCA_024516035.1 Bactericera cockerelli | reverse complement strand
TTTTCATCATGCTATTTGAAACTGCGGCTAACCCGACTTACCCGAGGCAAGTCCTTTTGAATGTTGAAGAACTGTCCGTTTGGTGTTTGAGGAAGTAATCAATGAGTAATATTTTTTTTTTTTTTTTTTTTTTTTTTTTATGTCTGTACACACGCAGTAGTTTACTGCCTTTACGTGTACAGCTTGTTTCGTTACATACAAATCTATATGTAACAAAACAAATTTATATATGTATGCATAATATATTACTAGTTGCAATTTTCTAATAGAAGAGTGCACTGTTCTTTAAATTTGTCTTTTGTATCACTTAATTCAAGTTGTAATGAATATGTATTGTAAAGTTTCAAGGCTGATAATAGTGGTGATTCCATATGGACTTGATTTGTTATTGGTATGATAAAATAATCACTATCAGCATTGTTCTGTGATTCAGTTCTTCTTTTTCTTAGTCTTAAATTGGGGACTTTGATTTTTATTTTTTGAATGAGGTTTGGAAGGTTTATTTTATTATTTATTAATTCGTGTACAAATAATAATTTAGATTTATTTCTCCTATTTTCGAGAGATTCAATGGACATTTGTTCCCTTAGTAATGTGTATGATATAGGATTGGGGTAGGCTGGATAAAATCCGTTTATCTTAAAGAATAGTACTCTTACAAAGTTTGCTTGTACTCTTTCGACTTTTTTTCTCATGAATGCGGACGTTGGCGACCATATAGTACAGGCATATTCCAGTTTAGATCTAACAAGCGCTGTATACAAGGTAACGATTGTATCGTAGTCGTTAAAAAACTTGGAATGTCTTAGAATTAGTCCTAAATTTCTGTTTGCCACTGAGATATTGTTGTTAATATGTTTGTCAAACTTAAAGTTCTCTTGAAAGAGTATACCAAGGTCTTTTTTTTCATGAACCCGTTTCAATATATTTTCTTTTATTGTATAAGTATGTCTTATTGAACTTTTCTTACGGGTAAAGGTCATTATTTCACATTTGTTTGGATTGAATTGAAGTTCATTATTTTCTAACCAGAGAGTAACGGCGTCTATGTCTTTTTGCAGGTCAATGCAATCAGATTCATTTTTTATTTCTTTAAATAACTTGAAGTCATCACAGTACATTAAATATTTTGAGAATTTAATTGCCTCCCCAATACCATCCATTACCACCGCAAAAAATAAACCACTTAATTTCGAGCCTTGAATTACAGATGACCGTGGGTAGTACGGTTCAGATACACAATCATTTACTCTAACACGATGTTCCCTACCCCTCAGGTATGATGCAATGAATCCGACAATGTCTGGGTGAAATCCGAATTCATTCAGTTTTTTTAATAAAACATCATGTGACAGCCGATCAAAGGCTTTAAGCACGTCTGTGTAGATGACATCACATTGTAGGTAATTGCGGCTTAATGCTTCCGCGGTACTATCGTAAAAAGTGGCTAGGTTACTGACTGTCGATCTGTTTTCGATAAATCCATGTTGTTGATCAGATATATTTGAATAAACGAAATATGATATTTTATCGAATATACAAGCCTCAAATATCTTTGACACTACTGTTAAGCATGATATGGGTCTTGTATCTGAGATTTCATTTGATGATGTTTTGGGAATGGGAGTGACTACTGTGGTTTTAAATAATTCTGGGAAACATTTCTTGGTTAAGGATAGGTTGAAAATAAAAACCAGTATCTTTCCGATCGCATCTAGGTTTTTTTTAAATAATTTTGGAGGTAAATGATCAATACCAGGCGATTTTTCTGGAAGGTTCTTAATTGCTTTGCATACGTCATTTTGAGAGATAGTGAAAATCGAGAGTTCCGTGTTACAACATCCCCCCGTTATGGATTGCACGTTATAGGTACTAGGCTCGGAGTAAACTGAGTTGAAATAATTTGCGAAATGATTACATATCACCTCATCGTCTGAAAGGGTAACACCATCTAAAGAGTATTCTTTAGGTTTCAGATTTTTACTATGAGACTTAATAAATTTCCAGAATTCCTTTTTTCCATTGCCCTTTAATTTATCTTGTAAATCTTTAATGTAAATTTTAAAATCCTTAGTAATGTTCTTTTTGCATTCTTTTTTCTTCGATTTTAAAGTGGGTGCTCTAGGATTACTTTTCCGCTCTCTTTCTTTATGTTTGCATAAATTGATGGTTTCTTTGGACATCCATTTTGGATATTTTTTACATATATTAATTATTTTAATTATTTTAATTTTTTTTCGTTTTTCAACACACGTGTCTAAGCATTCATATATTTTATCATAAAACAATTCAACGGCAGTGTTTGGATCTTCTATTTTAAATAATTCGTCCCAATTTATTTCATGAAATTTCTTAGACAATATTTCCCAATCTACTGAATTGAAGTTGTAATTTTTTGAGAGGAATTTGTGTCTTTCAAGTTTACTTGTGTTGTCTAGTATCGTGTTTGAAATCTTACCCTTTCTTTTTTCCTTGGATTTCCTAATAATATTTTTTGTTAAGGAAAACTGCACTTCTAGTGTTGGATGTTGCTTATCTTCAGTTACTAAGGGCTCCCCTCTGTCAACTTTTGCACAAAGCTTTCTTTTCACATTATCGTTATTAACATGCCTGAAAAGTACAACATCTAAAGTCCTTCCTCGATTATTGAGGACTCGATTACAAGACTCAAGTTTGAAACAGTTTAGAATATTGTTAAAAGTATATATGAATATGTATGTGATTGGTTTAAAACGACAGAAACATGTGTCTAGTAACTTTCTCATAACCATAACATAAAAAGGAAGATGTTGTATCTAGTATCTTTCTCATAACCATAACATAAACAGGAAGATGTATCTAGTATCTTTCTCATAACCATAACATAGAAAGGAAGATGTATCTAGTATCTTTCTCATAACCATAACATAAAAAGGAAGATGTATCTAGTATCTTTCTCATAACCATAACATAAACAGGAAGATGTATCTAGTATCTTTCTCATAACCATAACATAAACAGGAAGATGTATCTAGTATCTTTCTCATAACCATAACATAAACAGGAAGATGTATCTAGTATCTTTCTCATAACCATAACATAAAAAGGAAGATGTATCTAGTATATTTCCCATAACCATAACAAAAGCAGAAAAATGTATCTAGTATCTTTCTCATAACCATAACATAAGAAGGAAGATGTATCTAGTATCTTTCTCATAACCATAACATAAAAAGGAAGATGTATCTAGTATCTATCTCATAACCATAACATAGAAAAGAAGATGTATCTAGTATCTTTCTCATAACCATAACATAAACAGGAAGATGTTGTATCTAGTATCTTTCTCATAACCATAACATAAACAGGAAGATGTATCTAGTATCTTTCTCATAACCATAACATAAACAGGAAGATGTATCTAGTATCTTTCTCATAACCATAACATAAACAGGAAGATGTTGTATCTAGTATCTTTCTCATAACCATAACATAAACAGGAAGATGTTGTATCTAGTATCTTTCTCATAACCATAACATAAACAGGAAGATGTATCTAGTATCTTTCTCATAACCATAACATAAACAGGAAGATGTTGTATCTAGTATCTTTCTCATAACCATAACATAAACAGGAAGATGTTGTATCTAGTATCTTTCTCATAACCATAACATAAACAGGAAGATGTTGTATCTAGTATCTTTCTCATAACCATAACATAAACAGGAAGATGTATCTAGTATCTTTCTCATAACCATAACATAAACAGGAAGATGTATCTAGTATCTTTCTCATAACCATAACATAAACAGGAAGATGTTGTATCTAGTATCTTTCTCATAACCATAACATAAACAGGAAGATGTATCTAGTATCTTTCTCATAACCATAACATAAACAGGAAGATGTATCTAGTATCTTTCTCATAACCATAACATAAAAAGGAAGATGTTGTATCTAGTATCTTTCTCATAACCATAACATAAAAAGGAAGATGTATCTAGTATCTTTCTCATAACCATAAAATAAACAGAAAGATGTATCTAAGTATCTTTCTCATAACCATAACATAAAAAGGAAGATGTATCTAGTATCTATTTCAATGACCACAATGATGTATCTAATATCGATCTCCTGGTGATGGTATACAATCCTTCATCCTGGATATCCAAATTCAATAGCTCCACTCCTTCCATATTGATATTAAAGATATCTCCAATCTTAACAGATAATAGCTCATAAAGGTACCTGTTTATTCCTTCTCCATACTCGGCGTTGCTTAGCTCTAGTGATCTGCCAACAGGAACTGGTTGAACGGTCAGTAACATAATTGATGTGATAGATTGTATCAATTTATTTATGTTTCTAGATTCACACGGATCTATAGAATTTCGTGAAAATGTCGTTAGTCACTTGAATTATAATTTTTATTATTTCTTTTAAATATTTAATAAATGATACTAAAAAGTTGCTTAAAAACGTGATGAGCTTTTTTGGTTAATATAACACACGGACACTTTAAATTCCTTAAGCTCTTTCAAGACAATTTAAAATCTGGGAGATAATTACCCACAATTTGGCAGTCAAAATGATCTTTTAGTTAGTTACATTATCATTCGCAAATTCCAGGAGTAATCTGATTGCATATTATGTAAATGACGTACTCACAGACATTCGTGTTTAATATCAAAAATCCTCTTTCAATGTTTGGTTTAGTTGGAAAATGGTGAGATCAGTATGGCGGTAAAAAAGGTAAACTTGCCAATATTATTATTCAACAACTTCATGTGTAAGGACCTGGTATTCAGAGTGATGTACTGATGACAAATTATATCCTAATACCATAGTAAATATACGAGTCTTTTTTTCACACCGAGCACAGTTCCTCGATCGATAGGCGGACTTGTAAAATTTGAAGTCTGTCTGTGTTCACATACAGACAGACACACATCAGACGGATGGCCGAAAACAATTTTTTTGGTATTCTGATGCTTTGTTTCGTCCAGAAATGTGAAAAACTGGTTATGTCAATTATTCGACGAATACAATAATTTCCGTCCAGCGATGTGAGGGTCCTGAAGAACTCACATCAAGACCTGGAAATCAAATGTTAGGTACCTGTATTTGTCTCTCTGACGATGAATTTTACCTTATATTTGTAATAATAATTTATATAGCCCTCAAAAACTGAAAACCAAAATGGAAAACGGATAGGTAGTAAAGATTAAAGTTATCATATTTGTGTTCATCACGATTACTCGCATTACTAAATCTTTGCAGAACCTGTTACTCGAACCACCGACCTCCAGCTACGAAACTCGTGACGAGTCTGCTACATTATCGCTCAAGCTACTGAGGTCAATTAAAATGGGAAGTAAATGTGTGTACTCTACTACCTAGGAAGTCAAACAAATCGATTCCTATTCTGAGGTAGAGTTAATTTCTGCAATAAAAAATGGCACTTTCTGAAAATCATGTTAAACTTTTCGCTATCTGAAAGTACATGAAATACATGGGAACTATGCAAAATTATGTTTTCCGTTACCTTTCACTCTGCCGTGCTGTCTCTTTTTAAGGGCGTTCTTCACACCGAGGTGTTTGATTGAATAGGTACACATAATGTTTCGTTGAAAATTTTCTCTCAATATTTCACACAAAAAAAATAGTTTCCTGGGACTAAAAGTGTTTTAGTTTTGGGCTAAACTGTCGAGCGCTCAAGCCGGTGTGCCTATACTTGATATATGAACCTGAGTTTAGCATAAGTATCTACACTTGAATAGATATATGGACCTCTCGCTGTAGCCTAAGTATCTACACTTAGTAATATGGATCTCTACTTTAGTACATATAATTGTATAGTATGTATTCTTAGACAGGTATAAAGCTCGTGTATCTATACTTAGATGGATGTATGGACCACTGTAGTTTAAGTTTGTGTACTTATAGATGGATATAAAGCTCTCTATCTCGACAACAGGTTAAGCAGCAGGTGGGATGCCAGAAGTTTTCGGATCAGATGCTCACGTGATAACTCTGCCCAAATGTTGAACTGCATAGAGGTTGTGTGATGTAGAGTCACGACGGTTAGTGGTTAAAAGTGAAGCAACGTAAGATTGAACAGCACGTTTCTAAGTCTTCGTACAAAACATATTGTCTTAACATATTGTGTTCACATTTTGCCTAAAAAAGTTCATTCAAGTCCAGGCTATCACACGATGTGCGCTGGAAATTAGCAAATTTGCAGCTCACTTCTTACTGTAGCCTCATCCAAGTCATAGCCTGGATTGAGCAGGTAAATATTGTGCCGGGTACTTGTTTAATTCTACTTACCGGCAATTACCTTTTAGTTTAGGGGCAAAATTGATATTCAATAATGGACACTCATTTAAGACAGATTTCTCAATTTTCCACTAGGTATAAGAAAACTTAAATTAAGTCTAAAGATTCTTGGAGGTATTAACAAATTGATTTACGCTTCCTCTCGGTAGTGAGTTAGAAAAAATGTTTTACCTTTGAAATATACACGGGGGGTTTGAGGTTATTAATGTTGGTATCTGATTTCCGAGTTTCTATTCATATTGGTTTTATCTAATCTAGATAACTTTTTCTGTTTTATTTACAAACGTTTTAAAAAAAGGGTGGGGTTTTCATTACCGAAAATTTCGAAAGGAATCCACAATTCTATGGAACTAAAAGTCCAGGATTGATATCAAAGCACAACCCACCTGCTGCAGCAAATGTTCGCCTTGTTAGAGAAGACCCAGAAGAAAATAAAACTAAAAGCTCCGAAATCTCCCAATCCTAAACCTCCCAGAGCATGTGTCTGGCTCTGAATTATTGTAATCAGTTTGCACAAGTTAGTAATTTATATTCACCAAAAAAATGAGAAAAAATCGTCTAGCTATTTTATTTTATCTCTGATTAAATACATAATAATACTTGGTTTTTTTTTTTTTTTTTTTTTTTTGTAGATTTGCACATGTGAGCAATAATATTCTTGGTGAGGAACATTTGGGAGTTTGGCAGACTGTGACCCTCATCACTGAATCCGGTCGTGTCATGTCTAGATTTTTACTCCCTGCGGGGTGTCAGATATTTTAGTTTTGTAACCGGATTAGGGGAGGGGGTTGATGATTGGTGGTACATGGCGAGGATTTTTTTTTTTGGCATTGGTTGGCAAGGCCATTCCATACAGCCATTGGCGAGGATTAAATACAGGTAAATTGATAATCCCTTGGGAAAATCTTAGAAGTTATCTTTTTTGCGGTTTTTGCCACAGATTAAATTGGTAATAATTATAATACTCTTTAGTGGAAGTTAACCACCAGGCGAAGTTAATGCTCAAAGCATCTGTTACAAGTCTGCTGTCTTATTGATCAAGCTACTGAGGTCGGTTAAATAATACTATATTATGTAATTATACCGCCCTCAGTAGCTTGATCGATAAGGTGGCGGACTTCTAACCTGGAGGTCGGTGGTTCAAGTACCGCATGTTAAGCAAATATTTAGTAAAGAGCGCGAGTTTGACTAGTTGTTATATCACGACTGAGATTAACACAAATATGATAATATAATATATTCTTTGTTTCTTAAATATGTACTTATAAATTTCAGAACGATCTTAATCTTAAGGGCGGAATAAATTTACTCATACCTCGTGAGGAAAAATGAGAAGTTATTTGTATGCATAGCGACTAGTGGCGGCATTACGAGCAAGCAATGAAAAACTTGGGCGAATGATGTTATGATGTGCTACCCACTAATAAATGTGATATAACAACACAAATAAATGGTGTACAATTATACAAACACAGTTTTGCTAACGCGCTAATAGTCTGGTAATCCAGGTAGCGTAGGGATCCGTTGGTTCGAATCCTGCTCAGTGCATGAATTTTTCCTCATTAATTTGAGTTTGTGACAGAATAATAATATGACTCTGAGGGTTAGGAGGTTGTAAATCCTTTGAGCATTTTTTTAAATATTATTATTATAAGGTCTTACCTTGTAATACTCGTACCTTGATCAGTGATCAGCAATCGAATAATCACTGAAGCTGCGCACTCGTAACCTAGAAGACAGTAGTTCCAACTCAGAAGCATGGTGAATTTTGGTAAGGCAGATTTGAGTTATTATCACCTCATGTGTGTGTGTGATAAAAAACTGATAACCTAACTCAACTTTTATAGCGTCCGGCGCGTGCAGAAAAAAACAGACCACCAACAAACAAAGAAATAATGACAACTTTTTTTTTACCAAGATCGGTCATCATCGGCACTCATCGGTGTTAAAGCTATCTCTTCGTGCCTAATTTACATCAAGATTTGAGAAGGTGTAGATCACCGCTATCATTCGATAAAATAATCAAAAAAATCTTGTCTTCACAGGAAATTGAGTGCGGACCTCCTGTGTTTGACACCCACTGGGGGACCATAAGATACCTACCATGGATTTATTTCCAAAATGGAAATGAAAGTAGGTATGCTTACAAATAAGTAGGTACATAGGTTTCAACCATTTCTGCACATACAGGGTGTCCTTAAAGTCCCACCCCAACCCCGCGTATCTCAAAAACGGTTGAAATTGTAGAAAAACGCGAAACCAGTATTCCTTAATTTTTTTGAGATTTGAGTTTCAGCAAAAAAAATTGCCTACACTGCCCCAGTCAGGCTGGGCACGGACCAACTTTAAAATATTAAATGGAATATTATTTCTTGTGCCATATTGTTTTCAAGACCTGATTAAGAGAAGTTCATTGCAATAAATTTCAGTGAGCTATGATATACCGTTCTCGAGATATTGGGTTATACTTGTATATCCCTATGTTCTGACTTGTATGTAACTCGTTACCCGTAAGTTTTAGAAGACCGACCCTCAATTCGGGCTATTGTGCGCCGTGATCTATTGAAACTCCGACTTGTGGGAGTGTCTGGGTTATTTCAAATTTAATCCTGTTTTATAATTCAGCCCTAAACGAGGTGTCCAGAATTATAATTTTTACAATTACAATCTCCACACTACCTGAAGTAGAAAAGCGCCTCAACCACAACCCAGATTCGAACCCGGGTCACTGGATACAGGAGAGAGAGTTGAAAAAATTGCTAACTGCACTGGTGGCGAAATTCTACATTTTTTCTGACGGGGGCACCTCACTGCTTGCAAACTTTCCACAACCGCAAACTCCTTAGGTGCAAAGCGTGTAGAAGATTTTCTTGAATGAAAATTTTCAGACCCCTGCCCCTCTGTTTTGACACCCCCATCCCTCTCCCTGCTACCCCCCCTCCAGGTTTCCAGCCATAATAATTTACAAAGTGACCCACATATTTCTGAGTAAGAAAAGACAAGCGTTCTCCTTACTCTCCCTCCCCCCGCCCCTCCCCCCCTCTGCTTTTTCTTTCATAACACAAACTTAACAAAAGTCGCCTTAAAGCGTTTTTAACCCTCTCGGTGCATGATGGTCATTGCTGGACGAGTTTAGCGAGATTTTCTGCTACTGTGGTGATTTTTTTTTAACTAGCATACAATCTTAAATTATGATATTTTATTAGTCAATAAGAAATATCTCTTCCAAAGATTTCCCACTAGGCAGTGTACCCAGATTCGATGTTGCATTCCCTCGTTGAATAGCGAGGGAACTCCGTTGCTTCAGGTACACTTTGGCCCTGGAGCTGCCCGTTATCATTGTCAGTTTGTTACCAATGTACTCAACAATCTTTTTGGCCTCAATGCACCATGGTCCTAGAGTTTTTGTGGTGATTTGAATTTGACTGGGTTTCATATCTACTAATAATGCTAAATAATGAACTTTGCGTGTTGAAGCAAGAGCCTCTACGCAATCTATTCGGGTTGCACGGCTTTTCCAAGGAGCCCCCGCCCTCCATCACTTTTATAAATGAATAATTTACTTTCTTTTTACTTTTTTTGCTTATAATTTTGCTACTGGCCACCGCTCACATCAAAGCAGGCACTCATTTCTCCTCACGAGGTATGAGTGGACCCCGTAACATTCAAACACAATATTTTCAATGATAGAATCAGTATAGATCTTAAATACATGTTCACTTACTTTAAATAATTCATTGAGAACCAGGGGTAATTCTAAAAAAATATTTAAAGAAAGAACCAAAAGGGATGTTAGAAAATATTTTTATTTATTAATAGGATATTTTGTTACTAGAATTCCCTAACTAATACCTTGATTAATGCTCCATCTACAAACTCATTAAAAGCTAAATTTGATGACTTTTTCTCTCACCAATCTCTTAATAATTAAGAGATTTAAAAGGTTTTTTTCGATTTGCAAAAAACTACTTTTTGATTTCTTTCTGTTCTTCTGCCGATACAAATTAAACATGACTTCATAATATTATTTTGTGCTTAAATTAATAACTTTATTAATTTTATTTATGCTTTGCCCTTGTTAGATTACAAACATATTATTATTTTAAGAACAGACCTGAAAAATTCCAACTTCGCTGGTATTCGAAACCAGGTGTTCGGTAACTGTGACTCTACTCAATATTTTTATATTGAGTTCAATGTTCAATAAACCAATTCTCGCACGATCGCCTATGTTAAGCAACATCAAGCGAGGAGAACATGCTCCGGTTGACCCTCAGGTTCGAACCTCTGTGGCGCTGGCTATTCCCGACCAATACAGATTGAGTGAAGATACCGATAACATCGGTAACTGGTTTACCCCTCTTTATTTTTGACAAACTTGGAACTTGAACCACCGACCTCCGGGTTACGAGACCGGCGCTTTATCGATCTAGCTACTGAGGTCGGTGGTTAAATTATTAAACAATAAGCAGGGATCCTGTACAAGCTCTTCATTCTGATGTGAAAACTGCACTAAAAAAATTCATTAATAAGATTTCTGTTTCAATGTCTCTTTAAAGGCAGCATCCAAAGGGTTAAGATTTAAAGGTCACCACCCGAAATCGACCTTTGACTCAAAATAAGATTGAGGAAGTAATTACTCCAAGTTATGGCTTTGGTTCAAGGTCATGGTAGTCGAAAGGCTAACGCCCTTGTTTTATAAGCAGAAAATCTTTGTTCGAATCCTGAAGGACTAGAAACTTCGACTATAATAATTATTTTTGCAATTTCAAGTAGTTACTGTGGCTCTGTACTTTGGATGTTCGGGGTCATTGAAGAAATTTAGTAGGTACCTCCTTTCATGTGAGCAGTGACCAGTGGTGAAATTATTATGGAAAATGATATACAAGAGTGTAAAAGAAACAGAAAACTCCTAGAAAACAGAAACACTCGAGCTCTAATAAGCTTATTGAGTATTAATACCTAATCTTTAAATTAAAAAAAAAGAAAATCAGCGCTACCTACTAAAGTTGTGATATAATGACTCAAAGAAAAATGATGTTCCAATTCAACATTTCCTTGAATGCAATATTTTAGTGGATGTTCCAATTAAACCTTTCACTGAAGGAGCTTCTTTAATTGTTTTTCCAATTCAATCTTCATTTGGATGTTTTAACTCAATTTTCCGAGATATTTCTTTTGACTATTTTGCTACCTATTGATAGATAACTTCTCAGTGTAGGTCCTAGTGGATGTTTTAAATGTTAACTTACAATATTCTGTTCAATTACAATTTACAATATTCTGTTCAATTACAAAAGAAAGTATTGTACCCATGAGCTCACCACTTTCTCCTATACTAGGTCAGTTCTACATGTGTGCCTTCGAAAAAGAAGTTTTCAACTTTCCTATCCAACCCACTAGTAACATTGTACACCTATACCGATATGTTGATGATATACTTATCCTATGGAAAGAAACAAAAAGACAACTAGACATATTCCTTAAAACTGTTAATAAACTGTGGAACAATTTTCTTTTACAATTAGGATTCAGAATTTTCTAGATCTAAAAATCTAAATCGAAAACCGTACACATGTGTTTGAAATATACAGGAAGAGAAGTTGTGCAGACGTTATAATACCTGCGAAGTCTTGTCATCCACACATACATAAAATGCTTGTGTTTAGAAATTATTATCACCGATTACTCAACATACCTAAAACACAATACATGATAATTTCTCTAAACATAATTATGTACATTAATGCTATCATACTCATTCCGACAATGATGGTCATAGTGCTACTGACAACCGAGCGAATAGGTACCTTCTGATACATTCGTAATTCCCTACGATTTACCAACGTTCTAACATGCCAGCAAACATATAAAAACAAACACTTGTACCTCATCAATAGATTTAAAAAAAGAAATATATTCAGTAAATTTACAACAAAAAAGAAAAGAAAACTATACAACACGGTTACACTTCTAATCTAAATCCTTAGGTCGTTTATCAAAATATAAAACTTGTACTTGTATCCTATCATATCCTTTAGAAATATAAAATATGAATCACTAATATCCTATCATAATCTTTAGAAATATAAAATATGAATCACTAAATATAAAATGAAAAACCCATGTATCAGCAAAATGTGTGAAGAATTTTCTATTTCTCCATCAGCTTTATTTCGGAGAAAGTTTGTCAAGAGAAAACAACGCACAATGATAAATAATATCAAAAACCTTAAATGTAACAAAAAGGAGGAACGTAAAAAAATATCGATTAGCCCAGCAAAGTTTAATATTTTCTATTTTGCATATTACTCTCTCTCTCTCTCCTTTTTACATTATCTGAGCAGAGAGAAATACACATTACGGGGAAAGTAATCACATTGCGAGAAAAGAAGATATCGAAAAGAGAACCAAACCAGAAGAGGGGAAAGAAATGGAGGGGGGAGAAAGAAAAGAAGGGGAAGGAGAAAAAACAAAAGGAAAGCAAAATGAGCCCCTAAAATATAAAGTTTTTTATACATAAAACATGCAAAAAAGGAGAAGTAGTTAAAACATTAGTATTGATAAATGCGAGGGATGGCGAAATACATTATATAGATACACGGATGCTGGAGTTGAGGAGGGGGCTGTGAAGAGGACAAGTGTGCAGGGGGAAGAAAAACCTGGAGCTTAAATTTTAAAACATACACATACCCACACGAGGCAAAAAACGAAATCAAGGTACCTTTTCCCAATAGCTGCTTTCTTCTTACCCTGCGCTCTTCCCTCTCATACAAGGAGGAGCTTTCGGGATGCCTCCATTCATTCCACGTCTGATACTTTGCTTGTCTTTTGTTACAGCTCATCCTGTATATGTGAGGAAATAAATGAAACATAGCGAGTTTTATATTCCAGCAATCTAATGAACAGAGGAACGTGAGATAAGAGACAACTTGTGTTATGGAACTGTTGGGATGGAGGTCGGGTGGTCTGATGACCAGTTCAGTGTTCGGGGATCGGAAAAAGCAGCGATCTGAGCACACAGAATTCAACTCTAACCGATTTACATTTAAGTTTATTAAGTAGGCATGGCCAGTAGGCAATTTGGAGAGTAGATAATGACCCTGTATTTATTTTTCCTTACCCTACTTTCCTACTCTACACACTGAGGCATTGCCGTACATGCTATACGCCGAGTTCCGGCGCCACAGGTTGAATAGAATGGAAAAAGGTTAATCATTTGTGTGTGAATCACACTTGGTTGGTACAAAACCTTAGGGACAAAATGAGTGACTCAATCAGTAATAAACTGAATTTCATTTATGTTATTTACATATGTTTAATCCTAATTTCTCAGACCAGCCTTAGTAAACTTTGCCGTGCTTGAGACTCAAACCAACAGCCTCTAGATTACAATTTAGCCCGCCTTATCATTCAAGTTACTGAGATCGGGATTTAAGACACGCATGATACTCATGATAGTAAATTCTGTTATTAATTATATCTTATTTTTGCCTATAATTCCGCCACTGGTCACTGCTAACATTAAAGCAGCTCCTCACTTTTCCTCACGAGGTATGAGACGAACACCTAATTACAGAGCAGAAAAAAATCCTGCCCTGCTGGGGATTGAACCCAGGTCACCATGTTTGCAATGCCTAGCGCGCTAACTCACTCGGCCACGGTGACTACTATGTGAATTATAGAGAGCAATGATAATAATCCACACGTGTCAATTTAGTTATTTATGTACTAGTATGTTATTGACGATATACATAATATATTCATCCAAGTTCCATCATTTTTATCATTGAAGTTTTATCAGTATAATAATATCATCATTATAATAATCGAAGATCCATCATTTCAGGTACATAAGGTAAATAAGGAGTGTTTTGTTGCCAAGTGAGAAACTCAGGGCCATCCTTTGAGTATTTTCCAGGAACGAGATAATAACTCATACATATAGTTCAGTCAAATTAGTCAGAACGAGATAATAACTCATACATATTATAGCTCAGTCAAATTAGACAAAGAAGAGAAGAGAAAAGTCTGGAAAGGTTTTTCTTTATGGCTGATCTTAACTGGCTGATCTTAATTTTCAACAACATTTTATTAAATAAATTCAATACAATGAAATATGCAATAAAATTATAGTACAACATAATATATTATTTTGTTGTTTACTATCTATCCTCTTAAAAAAATAAAAAAAAAACAATTTTTTTATACATTTATACAAGAAAACAATGATCCTCATTTGCACTGTCACAAACTGAGGAATTGAATCAATAATTTAATGGTCAAACTTCTACACAACCTTTACTGATTGCAATTTAAGTTATTCATAAACACTTTTCTACATGAAAAAAATATGTATCTGAGAGCTGTAATAATATATATAATCTACGAGTATACTATACGATTTCACCTGATCTCATTCAGCAAAAATTGTTTACTCATATCTACTTGAAACTAAATAAATATATAATTTTTTCACCTAAGAATGCATCAAGTATCTAAACCTGAGCTGCTGATGTTTGAATATAACAAATGTGAGAAGTTCTCTCACATTGAGCTGTTCTGAAATACTTACTTTATTATTCTACGTACAGAAAAAATTTCTTGTTTATTATACCTAGTAAAAAGGAAATGTCTTTTTCTGAGGAGTTTTGTTCATCTTTTGATTTTCCTAGAACGATAGAAAACTTTTGAATAACTCAACTCTCCTATGGAGTTCCATTGAAAAAACATGAACACGTCATATTCAAGTACTTCGAAAATTTGAAGAATCTAACGAAAAATGTCTTTTATTTTTACTCGGAAAAAATGTGGGATCTGAATGAAAACTTATTGTTATTGGTTCAAAAGATTGGTATGAGATGTTTCAAGTAGCATGTTAGATAACATGGCATTTTTTAATGCCATTTTTAAATAATAACCCAGAAAAATCTAATTCCAGATAAACTAGAACAAGAAAATAAAATACAAATAGGTACCTAACAAAAATTGGTTACAATTATTTGTAAATGATAGATTTTGTAACTCTGAGTTGATCCCAGCATCTACATGGAAACATTCGGTGTTCTTTGGTTCATCAGATCAGGGGAAGATACATAATTATGTAGGTATTTATAATAAATATGATGCTACTTTTGTTGCTCATAAAAAATGTGAACAACAAATTGTTGGATTTCTGCGGTTGCCAACGACCCGAAGCCCAAAACTATGTGTGGCAATGCCTTATTGTTAAAGTAGGGTTAGGAAAATTAATTTCAGGGCCATGCCTCGGGTCGTCACTCAGGTGCAGCTGAATTTCTTGGCATATTGACACTGATTTCAAGTTCTTAGAATTTCCTCCAAGGCTAAACAAATAACAGGAAATGTGTTTCTTTTTGCTACCACAGTAGCCCAAAGCCCAGAATTGGGAGAGTGGGAGACCTTTCAGCACCATTTATAACAGACTCTCCTAACTCTTATTTGTCCTTTATATTACGACCGATCGCTGCTGAAATCAAATAGGCTACTAGTTTTTCTGAATTTCCAAGACACTTGACGCAATAATGAACTCGTTAACATCCAAATTACATAGAAGAAAAATATTGACTCCACCGGGACTCGAACCCTACTCCCTTCGCGGCCACGTTGACTCCCCCAGTGCCTGGAACAAGACGTATATTTTTCAGGATTCATTTATCTAATGTGACAGTCGCATCTCACTTCGTTTGGAATTAAATTAAGGAATGAAATAATATACGAAAAAGTAAGAAAGATGTTTGCAAGCTTTCAAAAAAAAAATGCTGAAATACTAAGGTAAAAATATGCCTACGAAACCCTGGAGACTTTGAGATGGTAATTTGATCCGGGATTATTTTCTCATTTAAGTCATATTATTTTAAAACTTCTGACTGATGAATAGACTGATTAGTGATTACTGTATCTATAATGTCAATTATGTATTTATTAAACCGACCTTAGTAGCTTGATCGATAAGCTACAAGTCGTAATCTGGAGGTCGGTGGTTCAAGTCCCGGTTTCAGCGTAGATTTAGTAAAGCGAGTTTGATTAGTTGTGATATCACGAAATTGATTAACACAAATATTATAATAACTCATGTATATCTATTATGAGTATGGGGCAAATTTGAACAAGTTTTCTTTTCAGTAAGTTACCTAGTAACAGTTTGCACAATTGAATGCATATCATGTTTTTTTTTCCATCCTGTCGATCAGTTGTCAAAAGCAAGTAATGATACGTAATACTAATAATAAGAACTATAAATACAGATAGGTATTAGAAGTAAAAAGTGCTTAATTTATGAAGTTCCTTTTCGTCCGAGCTTGTAGCGCCTGGAATACTTTGTCTATATGCAATACGCACAGCTCTATAGAACAGGCTCTGTGAGTGTCTGTGACACATCCACTGATGACGGATATGTGGCTTGAATGTCGTTTAAATTTAAAATTAAGACACTTTTTTTGCCTTTTCACGTTTACATGGGTGTAGCATCTTTGTGGACTGACTGGGGGGACTGACATCATGATGGTTCTGGTAGGGTGGTTTCTATGGCAGGGTACCCAACTGTCCAATCTTACAACACCCCAAACCCTCGCTATGTACCCGAACCAGCTTCCGAATATACTGGAGTTTTTTAAAACACATTTTGATATAGGAACGTCAATCATCAATAATAATTATCATACATAAATACAAACAGGTAAAAATAATCGTAAGTATAGCTAAGTATATGTAACTTCTTTCCAAATCTAGAAAACATTCCAAATCTAGCGCAGTGATCTCAAGAAGTCAAATATATCTTACCATAATTATTGTCATAATAAAAATAATAATAAAAAAAAACTTACAGAAGAACTTTTCAAGGCTAATAATAATGTTTTATGAAATACAGAGAGTACTTTACCTAAGCTGCTAATTATATTACAAAGAAATGTTTAGATATTAGCTTTTAAGAAATTTGTAAACTGGAGAGTTACTGGGATCTTTGAAGGATTTCATCTCTCTAGTTAAAAAATATAAAATCTTCATCATAAAGCAAAAGATTCAACAGTCAAATTTAATCATGAAACAACTAGTTTTGTTCTTTTTGTATTCGTAAAGTCTTTGTTTTTAGTTAAATACTTCTTATTTGCGCTTAAATAACGAGAGAGAAGTAAAAAAAAAAATATTTTTGTTTACTCAGAATTAAATCGATTTACGTCGATTTACGAGTATGACAAGGGCATAGACAGTAATATTATGTATATGAAAAATTTAAAATGAGATCACTTAAAACCGTAGTGGGTATAGAAAAAGTTTTACAGGTTGGTTTTAATTTTAGTGAACAGAAATCATTTTACTTAGGTAATAACATCAGTGTTCTTGGGCGAACACTGTGAACAGAAGGAAACAAAAAATAACCATATTTGACTGAATGTCGACACAGGGACCGCATATACATAATGAAGCCAAACTTTATCCTTAACTATTTTTTCGCAAGAAACGTGTTCTTAATACTTTTGTGCAAAATTTTAAATCGTTGGAAATAAAATATTTAAACTTCATTTCCTATTTCAATCCATCACACCGACCCTGTACAAATATGTTAAGTGTGTATGACATGTTAATAAATATGAAAAGAAGTTTCCATTTATTTTCTAGAAGTAATTGTGAAAAAAGACGAAATTCCACCATTATTTTGCTCCGAAAAAGAAGAAAAAAGCCATTAAGTATTTCTCTTCTCATTTTTCCTTGTGCCGTTCGCTTCATACTTTCTCTTTCTTATAACTGCGCGCTACATTAATTTAAATTTAAGAAAATTGTAATTCTAGAAAGAAAAGAAGAAGAAAATGAGAAACATGCAAAAATATAAGAAAAATGAGAGGAAAGTTATTATTTTGGAACAAGTGACGAAGAAAGAACCCGAGGAGGGAGGCTGGGGAGGCCTAGGTGGGGCAGGCTCATGTTAGCATTGTACGAACAGAGGGTCTGAGTTAGGAGCCCTGAGAGGGTGAGGCATGGATTGTTTTACAAATGTTTCAACGGTTGTTGTAAAATTTCAAATTTAATACGAGTATATTTTAGCATTGTATATTTAACGTATAAATAGCTGAAAGGAAATTTTTGGGGATGAAGAAGAGAGAAATAGTAAATATATTTACTACAAACTGACATCACTGTGATGCTTGCCGTGAGACACAGTACTGACAAACTTTAACATTTTTAAATATTTTCTTTTTTATACAATTAGAAATAGGTAAATAAATATACACAGTAGGTATTCTTAAACATAATTATGTATACTTATCAGGCTATCCAAGTATCCAAACCAAGTGATTAAAAGAATATCAGAGTCAAAATGTCAATATTGCATGTTATGTAATAAGTGAAAAAACACCACTCGACTTTGTATCTATAATATTTTGTGTCATTATTATTATTATTAAACATGTTGGATCAAGTTTTATTTACAAATGACATAGAATATAATTATATTATACATACATAGACATTGAAATTAATAAAACAAAACTTGATTAAAGGCGGTGCTAATGCCAACGACATTCTCTTCCATAGTCATAGTAAACTTTAAATCTTAGGTAGTTACAATACATTGTCAATTCAAATATTTTTTTCTCATTGTGCTATATTGTTGACAAAATGTACAGAAAACTGTGATAGTGACTACTATAATTTATTTATATTCTCTCAATCTCATATTTTTTAGTAAAATACTAATTATAATAATATAACTTCGTGTTTTTAGGATACGAAAGGCAAAGGTTAGTCAATAAATATTTCCATCCACTAAGCTATTTATTAATCAGAAATCTACAATCGGGCCTGACTGAAATGAAAGAGGCTGAGAGAGAGAAAGAGAGAGAGAGAGCAGTAAGATGAAATGAAAGTTTATAAGGAGGAAATAAAAATTTAAAACTAGAATTAGAAAAGGAGAAATTTGGAAAGCCCAGGCGAGGGGAGGCAGGGGTATGTAAAAAAGGAACAAGCGCTATCTCATTTTAAAAAAGAAAGATAGAGACGGGAAGATTTTTCTCTTTTTCTTCTTCTCTCATTGCGTAAAAAAAGTGCGTCGTAGTTAAAATTTGAATTTTAAAATGTGGGAGTGGGACCTGTGAGGGGTAGATTTCGTGTTGTTGCTCTTTGAAGTGCGTACGAATAATGTATTGATCACATTTTCTCCCTAAACAAAGAATTATACATCTTTCCCCTGCACGGTTCTCGTATGTTCTCTTCCTCGGGATTCTAATTTTAATTGATGTATTCTTTGCTCCTTTTTCCTCAACTTCTCCTTCTTTTGTGCCGGGAACATGTAGGCAAGAGCAACTCGTGCGCTGAATTAGAGCAGCCATCCACCTGTGATCACAAAAAATATGAAAGTACATTACATAACAAGGGCTAGGAGAGGGGAGCTACTCAGATCTCGTTAATATTGCTCACGAATAAATCCGGAGCGAGGACTTTCTCCTCCTCTCAGATCAGGTCGACAACCCACGCCAGTTTTGGAAGGAAAAAATGAGGAATTTTTTCTTCTTTTGTAAAAAAAAATAATGATTTGTTTTCCGGAGTGTCCTATGAGTTCAAAAAGCATGGTTAGGGTACTTATGAGTTTTCACAGATCTAAAATTTCTATGATTGTTTCATTAAAAAAAAAGAAAATAAATAGGTTCTATTTCCTATTTACTATTATATTTGTTTTACTTCCGATAATATAACGAAGTTATCTTGCGTACCTGTAGGTAATATTAATTAGAAATTAATAAGTTAAATACCATAACCTAAATATAAGTTCATGGCCATTTTTTTGAATGGACAAATTGAGATGGTTAAATTTTAGGTACTGAACAGGAAAAAATCATGTTCTCATTGTTGGGACAGTAATTTTTATTTTTCTTAAATATTGTTGATAAACATTGTTAAAATAAATAAATTCTATATGAATGAATGTATAAATTAACATTGATTAGCATAACATTCATAGACTGAATGTTTAAATTAAAATTGATGAAATTAACATTGAATTTATGTTAAAGTAACATTGATTAGCATAAAATTCATAGACTGAATGTTAAAAAAAATTGATGTAACTGATATTTCCAGAATTAATGTTGAAATATACATCAATGAAACTCATATTGCTTGTATGAATATTGAAATTAACATTAATAGAATGAATGTTGAAATTAACATTAATAAAACTATAACATTGCTAGAATGAATGTCGAAATTAACATTCGCCTTATCGATCGAGCTACTGAGGTCGAACAAAAATACTATTATTATTGAAGTACAAAATAATAGAAATTGTTTCCAACATTTAGCTGAATTAATGGCACTGCCATTCTCCATCACCTAGCCTGTCTCAATTGTATTTAAAATAATTATTATATACTTATTCTTAGCTAGGTATCTATGTTTCAGCCCACCTATGTATCATTCACCTTTGTATAACCCACCAATGCATAAACTTAACATATTACAAATTTGTTCTGGCATGGATCAGGCTTCCTCAAGCGAAATATAACGCTTCGTAGAATAATTTTTCCCGGATAGGATTAGGCAAGTGAGCCTACGAATATGGTTTAAGAGAAAAAGCCACCTTGTTACTAAACTGCCTCTAGAAGGTGTTGCAACATAGCTTTTCCTCCTCTTCCTATGCATTATCTTGTGGCTTCAAAGTTATAATGTAACTTCTGTGATACATGAAAAATAAACTGGAGTGAATATCACACAACTTTCCTTAACCTTCGAAAGGAAGTCGAATTCTGCTACTGGTGAGAATATTTGAGATTTTTCAAAATTTTATTTAGGTAAAAAGGTCTTTAATAAATTGTAAATATGGTTTAACTAAATTCTTAATCTCGATATTTCTAACCGTGTACTAAAGGCCGCCCAATGCGCCAATGAGTGGTCGATTTCCGCAAATGGTGACTCAACGGTAACAGTTAACTTTATATCAAATTCGTTATAAGAAGCTCGAAAACCCTGAACATGACCCAATTAAACTCCTGTTATTATTATTTTTCCAAGGAAAACTTGTTCTAAAAAACAAATATTTCATAGAAAGGGACAGCATAAAACTGCTCGATTTTTTAAGAATCCAGCCGTTCCGATTCAATAAGAATTCAACAGCTCAAATTGAATGAGAATTCAACTGCTCAAATTGAATGAGAATCCAAGTGCTCCGATTAAATGAGGATCCAACTGCTCTGAATTAATAAGAATCCACGATCTAATTTAATGGGAATCCCCAACTGTTCTGATTTAATAAGAATCCAAGATCCAATTTAATGAGAATCCAACTCCTCTGATTTAATGAGAATCCAACTCCTCTGATTTAATGAGAATCCAAATGCTCTGATTTAATGAGAATCAACTGCTCCTCTCATTGGTATCAGGTAGTTAATTATAACCCTGTGAATCCATCAACATCTTTTTAGGAAGACATTTTCCTGATACCCTACTTGTTCTACATGAATTCTTCCTAACCCTAATATACACACAAGGCATTGTTATACACGTATTCTTCCTAACACTACTATATTTACACCCAAGGCATTTCCATACTTGTACTTTTCCTAACCCTATGTAATAAATGTACTAAATCGTTGAGCAGTGTACTTATACTTTTGTCCCAAAATTCAAAAGTGAAGAGTCATTGGAGTGCGCCCATAGATACCCTATACCTCACTATAATATACATAATAGAACATTTTAAACAATGAGCCTACCGTAGATAGTACAGAAAATCAAGTCATATAAAGCCTACGTTACATAATATTTTAAAAAAATATATAAATATGTATAAAAATACGTACAAATATAATACAGAAATGCCTTCCAAGATAATAGAGCTTTGGGGAGCGGAATCCCATGGCACTGAAAAGACCTTTCAAATAGAGAGAGGGAGAGAGAAAGAGAGAGAGAAAGAAAGAGAGAGAGAGAAAGAGAAAGAGAGAGAGAGAGAAAGAGAGAGAGAGAGAAAGAGAGAGAGAGAGAAAGAGAGAGAGATTAAAAATATAAATTTAAGAAAATAGAAAAAAGGGGGAAGATGTATAATTGCTGCTCCTTGTTGCGAGGGTTGAGATAAAGGGATATATGCAAACTAGGAGGAGATTTTTTACTTGATAGGAGAATAGAGGGGATCTTTTCAGTGGAGATGTAAAATCGTCCCTTCAGCATTTTCTTTGTATTAGGTACCTACCTGATCAATAATGTATCTGAGCTTTGAAAAAATAGCAAATGGAAAGGATTTTAATAGCTAGAGTCTTTGAACATGAATAGATTGAATAGTCATAAGGTCCAAATTATAAAACAGGATTTTTTTTTAAAATGAGTGTTTCACACTTTTTTTATTTCGTAGCTATGAAGCAAGTATAGACCCTAGGGGTCTGTGATGTAGCTTGCCCATCAGAGGGGAGGCATACATCCTGTATGCCTCTCCCCTCTGATGAGCGAGAAGTGACTCAATACTTCCCATTTAGGCGCTGGGTCAACACGAGCGCACCGAAGGTGTTCCTTACAAGCAAATTTAGAATACCAAATTTAGAATACAATAAATTTTCTGTAGACTTGGGGGATCGAACCCGGGGCATTCCGCATGCTAAGCTAGTGCTTAACCACTGAGCTAATCGCGCGCTTTGAGTTGAGTCAGACCCCATCATGTCGGAGTTTCAACCAATCACCAATTCAGATCCCACCCCATACATAATTCAATTGATAACATACCTCAACAGGACAGCCTACTGCTTCCAGATTATCAGCAAGTAGCAGTGCTGAATACGCCAGCCTCCGTGGCGTAACGGTTGTGATCCGTAGTCCAGAGATCCTGGGTTCGATCCCCGGTCGGAGCAGACTTTTCACACAGAAAATTCTGTTCCCTCCGTACATGTGAGGCTGGCATTTCTGGCCCTACCCGGGTTGGGTGAGGTTAATGTGGGTAGCTGGTACGATTCCCAGTGAATGGAGGGTAAAACCTCCGTCCTAATCCAGGCAATAAATCAAATAGAATTTTTGGCGTTAGGAAGGGCGGGTTGAACAAAGTCGACTCTGCTTGAGCGGGATAAGACAGAGTAAAAGAAGAAGAAGTAAAAGAAGAACATTTAGCACTACTTGCTAAATGTTCGTGTACTTCTCCACTTGTTTAAGTCTACAATGATGGTTGAACATTTAAAATGAAAGGTAATACTAAGCGAAGATTCAACAAGAACAAAAATACCACAGACTTCATATTTTTTGTTTCAAGGT
Organism: Bactericera cockerelli; assembly: GCA_024516035.1. Taxonomy (NCBI): domain Eukaryota; kingdom Metazoa; phylum Arthropoda; class Insecta; order Hemiptera; family Triozidae; genus Bactericera; species Bactericera cockerelli. Next base: position 14,241,900 of record CM044955.1, on the reverse strand, counting down.
GCTAGCTCAAGCCGTTCTCGAGAAAAAGATAGTGGCTGGGTGGTTTGGATCACCCTGTATATATGTGTCATCGTTTCCTGGTAAAAAGCATGACCGTGTTGGCCGTCTCCTGCTTGCAAGACCCGGGTTGATATCCCGGCTGGGTAGGAAAACTTCTATTCTATACTTTTGGATGTTAGGGGCCTAGTCATACGTCATACTTCGTGAGGAAATTGGAGTGGTTTTTTGTGTGAATAACGACCGCTGACGGAAACGCCAGAAATCTTTCTCATTATTTTGTTAGTTAAGGTTGTTTTTTTTACGAACAGACCTCAGTACACAGTAGCCTGATCGGTATTGCGGCGGACTTGTAACCTGTGGGTCGGTGGTTTGAGTCCCAAATTTAGCAACAATTTAGTAAAGGGAATTTGAGTAATTGTGATTAACACAAATATATTATTGCAACTTGATTTTTTTGTACGTTCCACAAATCCAACTTTTTCCAACTGGGACAATTTCACAAATTAAAATCACCTTTTCATCACTGATGACATGCAATGATTCGCCTCAAGATAAAATTCAGAACCATCCCCGCTTGAGTTTAAAATAATTCAGACCGTAGCATAGCACGGTTAAAACAGCTAGTGTAGGTCATAAGAGAACTTCAGCTAGCGTCAAATAGCAGGTTGACTAGGCCAGTTCTCGTTTTGTCACTAAAGTTCAGCAATGACCAGCGTTGTTAGGATTAAATGGGTGATCATCCAAATAGATAGCATCATGAGCCTCATGATGCTATCTATTCCCGGCCCAATGTAGGACTGGTGAGGTATCTAAAGGTCGGTACCTGATGAGAGTTATTGATGGATAGATGATATTTTTATATTCATTTCAATGAGTAAGCACTTTCCGATCTAATTTATTACATGTTGATTAGAAAGCACTCAACTCTCAAAATTAGCATGTCTTGCACTTAACCTCGCTCAAGGGAAAATCCCTCTTGTTTTGAAAATAATACAAACGGAAAGCGGTACACATGCTGCTGTCTATTGCACAATTCACAAACTTCAATGAAAAGTCCTCACTTGTGAAGAAACAGAACCCTAATACAATGCGGTTTGCATAAACATATTGAATCAGGCGCAATACGTTTGAAAATTCAGTGGATGTTCCTAATGCACTTTCTTGACACACGATAAAAACGAGGCAGACATATCCCTAAATCTTTTTATATACCTCCTTTGAAGTACCTAATGTCGAAGTTGTAAATTCAGTGTATTCCACGAATATTTTTACTAACATGCATAATTTCCACTGGTAGTCCAGTGGGTAACGCGCTCGTCTGGTACTCTAGGTAGCGTAGGGATCCGTTGCTTCGAATCCCATCTAGTGCATAAGACTCTAAGACTTTGTGCATAGTCAGACGTAATGGTCTCACAAATATTGATTGACCGATTAAGCTTCAACTCGAGTGTTAAATTTTGAATGTTCGAGCATAGTTGAAACAATTGGTCCTTTCATGTTGGTTAGATCAACATCAAAGTCCAAAATTCAAAAGCCATCTTCTTTGTAACCAATTTTGAATCATCCAATTAAAAGAAAACAATATTTTATCAGTGAGAAGGTAGCACTTAAAATTTTAGCTCTCATTACTCGATTAACGCTATGCACTGGAATAATTAGTTAATAAATATTGCTTTTTATTTGTATTATTATGTCACAATTTTAGTGGGTAGTGCAGAAGCATAGGACTTTACCACATTAATATGTACAGTATCTTGTATTATTTATTTTGCCTATGATTCCGCCACTGATCGCTGCTTCACATCATAGCAGCTACTCATTTTTCCTCACGAGGTATGAGTGGACCCCGAACATCCAAGTACAGAGCAGAAAAAATCCTGCCCTGCCGCGGATCGAACCCAGGTCACCGCGCGTGCAATGCCTAGCGCGCTAACTCACTCTGCCACATCGCCCGCCTCAGTCGATCCCTGACAATCGCAAACGATAGACAGATCGTAAATGCGCAGAAGGACTGTGTCAGATCATCGACAATCAAAACACAAGCCATCCTCGGCAGGCAGAGTAAAGATTCTAGTCCAGTGGTCTCCGCATCCTTCGATCCCTTCGATGTGACCACTCAGCAATCTCAGCATCCTGGTGATTCAACGTTTGCCCCAAACCTGTTTGGCGTTTAATTTAGCATTTTGTTTATTTGGGTTGAACGTCGCTTATGGTCATATTGGTCAAAATACGACGGGTGTTATGCCCAACAAGCTACTCAAATTAACCCCATTCAGTCTGTTAATTTCTTTTATTTAAAAATGGACCAAGTTATTCACAATTAAAATAAATTGTGCGGTAACAAAGATGCGGGATTGAGTTTTGTATCCGTGCAAGTGCTCAAAGCATTACTGGCAATATCATACACAAGAGTTTGTGCCTGTTTTGGGCAATCGGGTCCTATATGCCATCAAAAGGAGGGCATCAAAAAATAATGTTAAAATAATAGATTAGTTTACCTATATAAAGAATAATAGATATCAGAATAAAAACACCAGCATTGAAAGAGTAAACATGGACAATAAAAATATTCTCATGCAGTGATTTCATTTATTTTATTTTTTGCAAATTATCTTATGGAGCTAGAATTTTGACCAAGAACTTCCGTAATATCTCACTAGACTCAGTAGATTATTATAGGGTTGATGTGTTGAGAATGATCTACATAATTATATTTACATCCATGCCATTCCGGAAACGGGAAACCTGGGTTGGTATTTTCCGCTTCGGCTGGGATTCGAACCCGCAACCTCCGGGTCAGCAACCAATGCTCTTAACCTCTGAGCCACGAAGGTCGGCAAATAACGGGCTATCTGGTTGCTGTTATTGCAACGGAATGGTGTGGTTGTAGTTACCTTGGAGGTGATCTCTCCTTCCTTGCCTTAATTTTCAAACCTCACACCTTTTACTACCTCACAGAACTAGTCTAGAAGTTTTGTCCTCATAAGAACAGAAACCAATCGGTTGAAACTTAACCAGACTGGTTAGGCAGATATTTAAGGGATTCAAAGGACTGGTTAGGGTAGTTTCACATTTTACAAAAATGTTCAGACTGTACGCTAAATAGTATTGAAACGTTTAACCATTTCTTTATTTTATCCAGCTCCATCAAAATGTCATTACTAAACATATAGGTAGTAATTTTCACTAAAGTGTATCTATACTCTTTATGTTATTTCAGAAAAATTCTAATATCAGAAGTAAATCAGAAGTATTGTGTTCCCTTTTGTAAAAAAAAAAAAAAAAAAAATGATTGCTCCGATTTCAATTTTTTGTTTTTTTTTTTTTTTACACACACCTGGATTCTGAATATGTGAGCCATTTATATTTTCGAGGATCTCTATGAGAATCATGCTTTAGAGTTTGGAATTATAATTTCACTAAAGTACTCGTAAAATCTAATATCTAAGTAGAAAAATTGATCATAAATAATTATACAGATGAATAATGTTAAATATCTACATACATACATGTATATAAAAATACATTAACTTACGTACACAGGGAAAGAAAAAGACTAAAATCTATTTGGCTACGGAAACAGGTCTTTTCTCAACAAACTAAAGTTAAGACATGAGATTATTATTTTTTTCAAAAGAGGATTAAAAGTGGCATAAGTACCTAATTGACAACCAAACATCACAAAACATTTTAGAAACTAAATCGAAAATCTAGAAATTATTACTGTCCGACTAACTATACGGACAATGGGTCGACGTGCCATTTTTGCTATTCTTTTGGTAGATTTTTATACAGACACGGTTGTTTATCAGTCTAAAAAATATTTCAGTGCCCGATGGGGAATATTGATTATTCCCATTTTTTCAGCACTCAGCAGAAGACTTTTATGTGGTCAAAATCCCAAAGGGGAGTATAAATTGTCATGTCCTGGCTGGGTTTCGAACCGTGACCTTTGGATTGCCAGGCCGTTGATGTACAAAGCCGGAGAATCTAGTGATTATTACTGCTATCTGACTGTAGAAATGTTTATAATTTTAGTTATTAAAAGGAATTTTTACAAGTATGGTTTTTTTATGAATTTAGATTTTCAGTTGTATCGCTTGAGTTGTGTAGGAATTGTAGGTAATGTCGACGTTGTTCGACCTTTTCCTCAGGGTTGAGGTTGGTTGGTTCTGACACTCCTATTTAAACATTTAACACCTAGATACCCTTCCTAACGACAACGCTTTTAAGGACACAGATGATTTGTATAATTGAAGGAGGCCTCACTCAAAAAACGAGTTATCTGCATTTTTCAAAATTGTTATTTTCAGCTCATTATTCAACCCGCCGACGTTGTCAAGCTATGTCATATGGTCCGTTTTTGTACGATTATAACTATCGAAGAAAAAAAATGCAGATAGCTCGTTTTTTCAGCAAGGCCTTCAATTGTCTTTTGGGCTAGCAAAGCTAAGTTTAGTACCTTACCTGTTTAATGTCCCATATCTGTTCGAAATATATTGTATCGCTGGGGTAAATGATACAACAAAAAACGAGACAGATTATGTTCACGTCAAATTCCTATACTTTTCAATTATTTTGAACTATGTAATCGTATATAAATATTCATTTTCAACCAATCTAAGTGCTTCAAGTATAATAAATGTGGACCTAATTATATCATTACAGGTCAACACATATTTCTGTAAAATAATTTCGAGGACGGCATTAATATAAATAATAAAATTGCTTCCATTACTAAACTGACATTTTTTTTAAAGGAATATTGATTCCAGTTAAATAATCAAATAGTTTTAAGGACGGAAATACCTAAAACAATACTTAACCTATTATTGAATTTTCTTTTGAAATTGGAGATTTAGAGAAGATCATTCTCTTCTTTATACTAAAAACTCTTTCAAACTAAAATATTTTTCGTTTGAAACACCTTAATAGCTTCATTCTTCTATGGAAGGTTCTATAACATTTTAAAATTTACTGCTACAATAATGATAATAGACCTCTTAAAGGAAGTCAATCAATGGTGATATTGTTTCTGTAAGCATTGAACATTGCTCTGCTGAATGAACGGTTAGGAGGCTCATTGTCAAATGTCAATATCATATAATTTATTCTGTCCTAATATAAAACCATGAATTAATTTCGAACCAGCAGTTAAGTTCCTTCAATGCAAAACATCCGTTATTATGTGGTCAAATTTCCCAAATAAATGGTGTGAAATTTGTGCATTAGGTAGAATTCGAACCAATGGATCCACATCCTATAAATTACCAGACCAGCGCTAGAACCTCATTTACACCGATGCAATATAATGTGGCATGCAATTCATATCAAGTTCATAAGAACTTGTACACTTTGGGTATCACAATGTCACAAAATCTCAACTAACATTAAGCGGACGGAATCCTCAACCCATTCCCCAGTCTCTTCTGAAGCTCCTGATGCACCGCTTCCTCCGGGAGGCGGGGCTTGCCTGCTGTCCTGTCCGAGATGAAGTACTCTGTCTGGTTGCCGTACCGGTAGTACTCATTCTCCCCCGGCGCCGCATCACACTGGCTGAACCCTGACGTGACCTGGCCCAGCCTGATGTCGTTGTACATGTTCTGGTAGTTCTCCAGGATGCACTGGGAAGACATCTGCCCGGAGCTGAACAGGTCATGGCTGTCCGGGACCACATCAGGAATGGTTACCTCAAGAGAGTCTTCATCGTAGGATTCTGACGCTGGAGTGTGGCGGACTTTGCAGTTGCAGGCATAGTCGTAAACGCCTGGACTGGCGTTGACCTCTTGTCCGATATGAGCGCGGGGATTGACGGAGAAGGTGTTGGAAGTGCTTGATGGGTGACAGTCACAAGGACCGCCATGAGACTCGTACTGACTCACAGCATAGGACGGTGACGTCACATTTCTGACGTCATAAGACGGCATCACCACATTCTTTCCATCATAGGAAGCTGCTCTACTATCACAGTCGTTACATTGAGAATTCTGCTGCATCAGTCGTGCACTGCCAGTGTACGTTGTTTTGATGTCTTTGAGAAACATTTGGTTATCGTTCAGTATCTTCTGATAGTTCAATGCTTCATTCTGACCGTCCAGGATCTCGACGGACAAGACTTCTTCATTGTCAACACTGTCAGAGAGGTTCCTCTTGAAGATGTCTTCCACTTTCTTCTCGTACAGTTCACTTTGGTAGTCTCTGGTCTTTCTATGGGCTTGGTCGATGGGTGGCTCATGGTTGTGAAGTGTCACGTCTACGCAAGTTGTGTTTATGTCGGCTCGGTGTAGAGCTCCCCCACCGCCGCCCTGGGATGCCTCGTACTTGCTCTTGTTGTACTTGTAGTACTCCTGGTTGGACATGAAGGGGCCGTTCATCTCCAGTAGTTCGTCCAGTTCATTGTCCTGCTCCTCCACGATGTCCACCATGTAGGTGGTGCCTCCACTTGTGTTGGAGACCAGAGTGTTCCTGCTGGAGGTGGACGTGGCGTAGGAGAAAGGGGAAATTGTGCTGGGAGGCTTGACGATACCCTGTGGACAGAATGGACGGAAATTAGAGACAAGATCTTCAAACAAATGATTCATATTATGATACATGTAGTACAACTTCTCACTTTTCTGTTTATACTGATTAAAATAGAGAGGTTAGTTGATGGCATGGATATTTAGAACTATAGCAAGATGAGAGCAAATGAGCTCGAAACAGCTGTCCAGGTATGTTCTGATATTCATGTACATCCAGTACAACTTCTCACTTTTCTGTTTATACTGATACTGATATTTGTAAAGTCTTGGAAAATAAAACTGTTGGTATCCATAGTTTTTCTTAACTTTCATTTTTTTAGTCATTCAAGATATACTTTTTACACAGCCCTAAATTGTAAGTATCCAATCAGCAATCAGTATTCCTGGTGGAGAAAACAAGGACAGTATAGGTGCATTAAGACCAATTGAGTGATGCGTTGATCTAAAACGACAATCAATTCTAAAGAATTCTGAATAAAAGTACATACATCCCTTCTGTATTGAACAGTGAAATTGTACAGAAAAAATATAAAAAGAAAATCACCATAATGACCTTTTCAAATTTTTCTTTTAAAAGTAATTATTTCTGACCGGAATGAACAAATCTTAATTTCTCTGCTGCAACTCTTGTGTTTAAGTTGACTTGAGTTATCTAACTTTTTATTTTCTTTTTCTTAAATAACTTTAACGAAATTAAAGAAAAGTTTCATCAGTAGTTGGATGGAAAAGCTCAGATTTGAGTTTTCTTTACTGTGGAAGAAAAAAACCAACTCGGGGTTAAATTACCTGTATTCATTCTCTACAAGCAATTCTACCTAGATTAAATTGAACAGTCAGGAATGCTGAGAAAAAGATTCTCATGATTATGTTAGATTGTTCGAACATAACAGAGCAAGATAATTTTGTATGCCACAAAGTTTAAGCTATTTTTCATTCCTATAATGCTCTTCTTCTCTCTTATAGACAAATCAGATAGGGACCTTATTCAAAAATTGGACTGAGACCGATTAAGACGAATGGTGATTTCCAAAACAGATAGAGAAATAATATAAACTTGTTATGACGAATTTTTCCTAATTTCTGATATATTGGAAAATTTAAAGCTGGAAAATTAAAAGTGAAGATTAATATATTCGTTCCTATGGCAGCACAATCTTTCTTATACCAATGTATTGTTTTTTATCAATGGGTTGAAAAAAGGACTTATCTTTTGTCTGATAAAGGACACCCAATAACGCCACCACTAAACCTTTCGCATAGAGCTTTTAATTCCTGGAATGCTCTTTTGTTTTCATTCTCCTGCGACTTCTCTCAAAGGCCAGGCTTCATAAATCAAACCCTCCGATGACACACGGAGAACGTATTACCCACTTATGAAAGCAAGTATTACTTCCGAGCATCTATGAGAATATCGGAGTTTTTGTATTCATTTTTTTTTTTTCTTCTTCTTCTTCTCCTTCTTCTTTTTCATTAAAAAAAAAGATAAAGAGAAGGGTTTGAAATTGCCGTGAAAGAAAAGTATAGCCAACGCCTAGGGAACGTTGAATACACCAGTTCATGTTATATCCCTGAGGTTAAGCAACGTCCAGCGAGGTTAAGGACTTGGATAGGTGACTTCAAAATCGTACCGCCGCGCCGTGATGCTGGCAGTTTTCGGCCTAAGCCAGGCTTTATGAGATATGAGGTGACTGTTGATGGGGAGTTTATAATATTCTATCGAGGGTAAAACCCCCGACTCTAATAGCCTGGAATATCTAGATGCTAGCGACGTTAAGTAGGTACAAATAAATAAATAGAATATATTATTATATACAGAAAAATGAAGATAATATGTACTTGTGTAGGTACTCATAGTATATATCATACTTACCTATTCTAAATAAATTTAAAAATAAAAAATTAATGTCTGTTTGATTTTTTTTTTTTTTTTTTTTTTTTTTCTTAGTTATTAGGGAGGTCTATTATTTAACACTCATAGTCTTTAGTACTGAAATTATTTATTCCTCAATTACTGAAATACTTCACGAGGAAGCGATTCGTCCACACTTTGGCAGAGTGTTGTACTACCCCAGGAAAGCTCTCGTAAACCTTGGAGTTTCCTGTTTTTATAATCTTCTATCTCCTGTCGTCTTTCATGCCTGACATTTTCCTTCTGTGCAGGAATTCCTTGTTCTGAGGAGATTTTTTACTTTTTACTGGCGGAGGAGATTTTTTACTTTTTACTTGCGGAGGATTTTTTTTCTTCTTTTTTCACTTTCGGTGGAGGTATTTATTTGATAAAATCTCACTCTTTGAATAAGGGCTTGGAGATTTTATCTGCTTGCCTACTGTCACGGATAGGAAAAGAACAAAAGTAGATAGACCTTCATAGTGCATACCTACATAAAATATGTATATTGTACATACTCGTACATGTATGTATGTACAATGTACACATTTTCATCTATTATAAAGATATACCTACAGACCTACACAACATAATATGCACATAAGAAAATAGCGACTAGGAGGTAGAAAGCGACGCGACGGTGAATTTACATGAACGAACAATTTTTATTTCGAAACAAGACAAATGTTGATGAAGATCTAATTGTCGAGTCAATATGCGGCTGCCAGCTCCCGGCCCATGTAAATTTCAGGTCACGTGATCAATTTCCACCAATCAGAGAGCTCCATCACGTGACCTATCTACATGAGCCGGGACCTGGCGAGCGCATCTCGACCCAGCCATTAAATTGCCACTTATTATTATTATTATAATTATACAACGCTTTAATAGGTATAAATGGACATTATGTACATTGAACATACAAATAATTATTTTAACAATGCATAAAATGAAAACAATATATTATACAATAAAAATGAAAAAGAATAGAAAATATATAAAAACATATAAAATCATATAAAAATATATAAAATCAAATCAGCATTTTATTTTAAACAAAGATTCGCTATGGCCGTCCAAAGAGGCAATGCAGCGGCCATACTTGGTACGTTGCCTGTCAACCAAGGGCTGGATGAGGCTTTTGTACTATGATTTAATTTAATAAATATTTAAACTTACCATGATAAAAAAAACATACAATGTCCTAACTAAAGGGCGGGGTTTTCGCCTATGGCAATCTCTTCCACCCAACTTACAGCGACGGGCTCCTCCGTCTCCACAATGAGGTGGTTATTCTTCATGTTGATGGTGATGATGGAGCCGTTGGGTCTGCTGGAGCCCCCGGCGTACCCGTAGGCCCCCACCACCTCATTGATCTCCTCGGGGGGATCACGGAGAATTGGGACTCGCTGGTTTTCATCTGAGGAGTGAAGGAGAAAATAAAATTAGAATGTGGGTTTTACCATATCAAGACGGGCGGTTTACCCTCCATTTGTTGAACACACGCTAATAATAATAATAATATCGCCTTATTTATACTGCCCGATTAGAACTATTAAAGTCCCATTATTCCAGAAGCGCAAGACACATTATTATGTGGTAAAAATTGGGAGCATAACATGTCATGTCCAGTGCCAGATTAAGGCTGGGCGGGGCCCTTGGCAATTTCAAGGCGCGGGGCCCCAAAATTGTACTGCGTTTATTCTAAAATACTATTTTTAGAACATTGAAATCGAAGCCAAGACAAGTGTCCTGAGCACCAATTCATAATAGTATACAAAACGACGTTTATAACACCGAAGGCAACATTTTTTCCGAATAATAGTAGAAATATCTAAATAATTATGTATTATGAAACGAATATGTGTAGAAAGATGTCATTAGGTAAGATGTGTATATATTGAAAAATAATCCAAAACATCAAGATAAGTAAATTTGACGGCGCCGCAGGCGAAATTTTTGCAAAGTTATGGGGTAAAGTACTCGGAAAATATATACAAAAAGATATCTTCAAAAAATTATTAAAAGCGCCGCAGGCGCCTACAATGAAGATCATTCGTTAACATGTCGATAAAGCCGATCACTGAGCACTCAGATGGCACTGGGTTTGATGGCAGATATTACCTAAGGCGATAATCACGTCCTTTGTCAATATTATTCTTTTCAAATACGAGTAATTATATTATATAAAGAGCTGCAGGCAATAGGTATAGATCTACCTATTTTCATATGTGGTCGATTTTAAGGGGGGCCCACGTGGTTTTTCTTCTCCTTACTCTTTATCCAAAAGTACCTAGCGTAAGCTTTTAAAAAACCCATAATACCTAGTGTAAGCTTTTTAAAAAACTCATAATATCTAGTGTAAGCTGCTCAAGCACGGGCCCCCTAAAGCGCGGGGCCCTTGGCATCTGCCAAATCCGCCATATGGGTAATCCGGCACTGGTCATGTCCCAGCTGGGTTTCGAACCCACGACCTCTGGAGTCTTTGTATTCACAGAATGCCGCCTTTACTACTGAGCTACCGGGACAGCTAATGAGCTAATCAAATTAACCTCACCCAGCCTGAGTGGGCTAGGTATAGCCAGCATCACAAGGTTTTGAAATTGAGTAGTCAATAAGTCACCCATCAAGTCCTAATCTTAACGTTGCTTAACTCCGCTGACAGAACGAGAGTTGGTGTCTTCAACAAGCTATCGACGTGGCTCTGGCTTCTCTTCAAGTTTGACGCAGGTTAACTTTGGATTTTCTTAAAATAATAATAATTCCGTGTCCGTGAGATAGGTATTGATACCTATCTCACTGTGGTGAGAGGATTATATGGACGCCCAGATCCAATGTCTAGGATCCTTTCATGTCCATCATTGATTCTATTTGGTTTTAACGTCCTCACTTGAGGTAGACAGGACGGGGGTTTTGCCCTCCATTCGCTGAGAATTGTACCAGATACCCACAATAACCTCACCCAGCCTGGGTAGGGCCGGAATCACCAGCCTCACATGATCAGAGGGATCAGAATTTTCTGTGCGAAAAGTCTGCTCCAACCGGGAATCGAACTCAGGATCTCTGGACTACGGGCAGTAGTCACAACCGTTACGCCACAGAGGCTGGCACGGATTTTCTTATGACAGTTCTATATTTAACTAGCTTTCTCTTCTGATTGAAAGGGTCGACCCTGATCCTGATAATTTTCTTACCTCATCGTCCGTCTCCCGGAGACGACTATCATCCCTTGTCAAGTAACCATGGAAGCGCTCCGCTTTCCTCTTCATACACCTGTCTATACATAATCTGCAAGATAAAAAAAAACAATGAAAAGTATCTAATTACGCGAATTAAATCATCAATTCTAAGTGTGAAATTTTGTATATGTAGTTTTGATTTGATGAATAATAAATAATAAAAATCGGATGAAACCCACTGTGACACCCATTTCATTTTGGGTTGCTAAATCAGCAATAAAGTATGTGACCACTTTCACATCTCGACTTAAAAAATATCGCAATATTGCGGTATCAAACACCTCACCCGAGATTTGAAGAACGCCCTATACAAAAAAAGAGACAGCTCGGCAGAGTGTTACGTATGGTAACTGTACTTTGAAAAATTACTTAATTTTACTTTTTGTTTGACTTCCTTTCAGGACAATGGAAACCCTATTTTCGAGATTTCCGGGTACTGGATTATCGCAAGAGTTTATCTTCGATTCTTTTATCTCTTGTCTCAATACTAGAATTCCTAGGCGAGGAAAGTTGAGCTTACTTGAGTAGAAGTCCGAGTCCGAATATTATGAGCAAAGGTACAACAGTGGCCAAACATGCTATCACAACAGTTTCCAACTCCGTGAGACCTGAAAGTTGAGAGGATAAAAGTTGATATGAATTATGTTATGCAAAATAATTGAAATTAAGAAAAAAATATAAAAATAAAGAATTGAAGGTAGGTAAGATCGAGGGAGAGAGAGAAGAGAAGATGTGAGAGAGTGGACAAGATCTAGAACATACTAAAGAATGCAGGAGAAAAGCTTTGAACAGACTGAGAACAATGGCTGAGTCTAGTATGTTATCATATTTGTGTTGATCACTTTTGCGATATCACAACTACTCAAACTTGCTTTACTAAGTCTGCGCTGAAACCGGGACTTGAACCACCGACCTCCAGTTTACAAGTCCGCCGCCTTATCGATCTTGCTACTGAGGTCGGTTTAATAGATACATAATTTATTGTCTAGTACATAGGATATGAGGCTACCTTAGGATTTGAAGATGCCACAACGACGATGAATATATTATAAAATCATAGTTGAACGTACTACCAATTACAAGCTAGTCTTACAAAACCAAAAGCCATAGCTGATTGAATAATGAACTCTTCTTCTTTCACTTTGCCTTTTCCCAAATCTACTTGGGGTCGGCATGGGTTTTTTTAAGGAGAGGAGGTAAATTTTATAACCAATTCAAAATGATGTGCGGGGCTAATGAGCAGAAATCTCTCCCCCTCCTATAACTAATGTACCCAGAACCGTATAAAATACATTACTTCAGCTGGTCTCACAAAAGCAAAAGCCATATCTGATTGAATGATGAACTCTTCTTCTTTCGCTTTGCCTTTTCCCAACTTGGGTCAGCATTGGTTAACCTCTTTCTCCTGGTTAAGGTTTTTTGGTTCTATTACTCCTACTTCTTCATTTAAAGGTCGGATGTGAACTACTAACTACCAGTCTATACTACTCACATTCACAAGTTTGAGGGTTCTTTTTAGAGAAGGGTTAAAAGTTGCGTCAAACACCGGCATGGGTGAATTCCTGTGAGCCTGCGACAAGGTTTTTTACCGTATAAAAGAACCTTTTATTCATGTTAATGTTCTTTCATTGTTGCCCTGGAACCTCTGAGTGGCATTACTTTAGGGTACCGGTTCGAGTTAGTGCTTACATTTCTCCATCAAAAGCGGAATTGATAGACATTTTTGTAATATCTCCGAGGACTTAAGTCTAGAATTTGGTAATGTTATGGAGAAATGTAAGTTCTGACTTTGTTATCCCGATTTTGACTACACATAAATTTCTCATAATTCCCTGAATAAATCTAGATTCAAGTGCTTAGCGGTATGAAAATTATATCTATTAATATTTTGCCCTTAATTTTTCTGGGTTACCAACAATTATTGTGAACAGGCTTCACCTCAAAGAAGTCATACCCTTTATCAGAGTATTTTCTGATACCCCAAAAAGTAGTCCAGCTACAAAAGTATGTATACAACTATACAGTTTATTATGTATTTTTATTCATACCCGTTCCCGCAGGCTTTCCGTGAATTCGGCAGAACCTTCCACTTAATTCCTGTTTACTTGAGAGCCATATTTGATTTCCAAAGTGAAACCCGAGTATCCCTTTGCCTAAAACCGAGATATTTTTTGACCCCAAATGATAGACTTTTCGAAATAAAAGCGATTTTGTAACTAATTCCTTGATGCCTTCTTGAAATTTAAGACAAGTAAGGACAAGATTACCGAGAATTTTCTAAGTTTTAAAATGAAAGACGTTTGAAGAGTAAGGGTTAAATACAGTTCGGAGGGAAAGAGGTCAGGTTAGTAGAGAGCTCTGGAGCAGTGGAAGAACTGTTGAGATGGGGGAAATGGATGGGGGAATGAATGGAAACATGGAGGGGGAAATGGATGGCGAAATCGAAGATGGGTATGATGAAACAAACAAAGAATGCAATCAAGTTGGCTTAGCAGAGATATTGTTTGCAAACGATGGAGTGACGGAATTCGAGAAGGAAATCAGAGGAGAGAGGATTGTTGTCCAAAGAGGTTGAAGGGAAAAATGAGGAAATAGGAGGATCGTCTGAGGGAAATAGAAGCAAGGGGAGGTTAAGGAGAGACAAGAAAGGTGAGACTGAATGAAAAATGAAGCTTAGAAAGAAAATGGAAATATTTTCTTCGCTGTAATCTGGATGAGCCTATTCAATTACAAAAATTGATTTTAATTCTAGGAAAGCAAGTAATGGCTTCCTTGTATTTTAATTTTAACATTTTATATTGTCACTCCAACCTTTCCAGAAAACGTACTCTATATTTTAAATGAAATGGTAACATAAAACCTTCGACACTAAATTAATAGACCTTATTTTTAATACCTAAAACTCGAATTGCGTACTGTCTTAGATGGGGAAAATCAGTGCTAAGTCATGACTTAAGAACTCGATTTTGTCTACTAATTTTGCCCAAAGATCCTACCTCTAAAGATCAAGTGCATTTAATTACATAATAAATCATAACTCCACGGAATATAATCATTTAAGTAAAAAGTTAGAGGTCAAGCTCATAGTCTATCTCCAAGAACCGCTAGTGTGAAGTTAATTAATTTAAATTGGGACCATCTGCAATATGTCTCCTATTTACATATGTACAAAATTTCGTTGAAATACTTATCGTAATTTCTGACATTTGCGCGTTACAAGGAATGTATTTAACAGACAGACACAAAACCAAAGTTGTTCGGGCGGTTATGGTCTAGAAATATGAAGAAAAAAAAAATGAAATCGGAGCAAAACAATCTTATTTTTTTTTTAACAAAAACGAAAAACTACTACCGTTTCTAACCGATCTTATCGGAAGTAAGAAATTAAGAATGCTCTTTAGTGGAATGTAATCACTAGACACTAATGCTCAAAGTATTATCTTCCACTTAAATGAGGAAAAATCCAAGCATTGGGAGGGATACGATCCACCGATCCATGCACTTCAAGCCGTAAACTAAATCGAAGAAAAAGGATTTTTATTTTACAGAAACGAATACAATACCTCCGATATCTAAGTTAACGGAAGTAAAATTCAGGCCCCCTGAGTCCTTTCATATTCATGTTCGATTCTACTATGGACCTTACCTCCACACTATGGATCTTACCTCCACATAATTATAGACTACAGAAAGGGCATGATATGCCCTTATATTATAAGGAGCCCACGATATTAATTTATCAAAGGTGACCTGTGGGCAAAAAGCTTACGTCAGTCCTTCCACTATCATTCACATCATCGTCATGTCCAATTCCCTTCTCACTTCGGCTGAAGTAATAATAATAATAATATCGCCTTACTTATACTGTCCGATTAGGACCCATTATTCCAGCAGGAAGCCCAACATGTATTATGATGTTGAAAAAATCCCAAATGGGAGAATAACTTGTTATGTACCGGCTGGGTTTTGAACCCGTGGCCTCTAGAATTTCTGAATTCACAGAGTGCCAACTTTACCACTGAACTACCGGGACAAAGTAAACGCACCATAAGAAAAACTATCCTCACAGGATAGAACCTACTCACCGATTTCCTCTAGATCCTGGATCAAAGTGATGTCTTCTGTAACATTGGAGCCATAGTAGTCCAAAGTGTTGTTCAGGCTATCCATTGCCTAACCAGAGAGAGTTTGTCTGAAACATAGGAAGTAAAGTAGTTTGATCAAGTTAATGCACGAGTTTTATAGAAGAATAATGAATATTCTTTTTCTTAAAATAAAAAGTTGTTTTTATTCGTTGGGTTTAACGTCGCGGTTTTGAACTGCAAACGGAACAAAAATGTTAATCTCTGCTGATCTGTTAGTGTTTTGTTCTCTTCCTCTGAGCAGCCATTGAGCTGATGTGAGCTGAGATGGGGCCAGAGTGTCTGAACATGTAACATCTCAAACTAAACATTTGCCGGATCTCCAAGGAATTAAGGACAAACCATCCGGTCTACGACAATCATATCGATACATGCCAACCAGTTCTATTCTCTTTTCACCTCTATTCTCCCAACTTTCTTAGAATACCACCTTTGTGTGATTTCACACCACATAACACAACATCATCAAAAAAATCACACTGACTGACTCACTGATTCATCACTGTTTCTCCGAACTGGTAAGTCCTAGGAAGCTGAAATTTGGTAGGTAACTTTGTCTTATAGCCTAGATGTGCAATAAGACGGGATTTTTCGAAATTCCCACTACAAAATATGCCATTGGCGAAAAAGGATTTTTTGCTTTCACGGCCATGCCTCGGCCCGCAAAGCGGGCGACAGCCCGCTAGTCATGGATAAAAGAAAGCATTTTACAGAGGACTGATTCATAATCAGCGTAGATCTAGGATGAGCACTGGTAGTCAAGTTAACGCTTAGTCTGGTAATCCAGGTAGAGTAGGGATCCGTTGGTTCGAATCCCACCCAGTGCATGAATTTTTCCTTATTAATTTGAGAGTGTGACCAACTGACCACGTAATAATAAGACTCTGAGGGTTAGGTGGTAGAAAATGCTTTGAGCATTAACCTCGCCTGGTGGTTAACTTTCACTAAAGAGTATTATTATTATAGATTAGCCTGAGCTGTAGGCTATGACTCTTAGATAAATACATAATATAAAATTCACACTTATTGAAGGACGCTAATAACTCAATGGGTATAATGTGCAAACCGGGATTCGTACCACTAACAAAGAGTGTTTCTATTATAAGACGACTAACTTGTGTGTTAGTAGAATATTTTTCGGTGGACACTGAAACTGAATAGTAGGTATAGGATTTATGTTAGCGACTGATAATGAAGTAGTTATGCAATGTACAACAAGCCAGCGCTGCAGTTTCGGCGTCGACACCACTGTTCTCATTCATTCACTAGAGTTAAGCAATGTCCAGCATGACTATAACTTGGATGGGTGACCATTCAAATTCGAACCCTCGCCGTCGTGATGCTGGGCTATTTACTGGCTCACTCAGGCTGGGTGAGGTTAATTTGAGAAGCTGGTTTGTGTTTCTAGCTACTAGAGGATAAAACCCCCGACGCGATAATTATGACCATGCGGTTGGAAGCGACGGCGACGTTTAAACCCCCCCCCCCCCCCCCCCCCCCCAAAAAAAAACACAACACAAATTTTAATATGTATTTCATGTGAAACTTAAAGCACGATTAACGATTGCTTAGTGGTAAGATAATTGTATTGCCACGCAAAGGATCCCAAGTATGACCTCAAGAGCTAACAAAATATTTGTATTGAAAATTTGGTTACACCTGCTTGTAAAATATACCTACCTACCGGTTGACCCAGCACCATGAAAGGTACTGTGTCGTTTCTTCCCAATCTGACGAGAGCCATACATTGATGGTTAATCTACAACACACTCTCTCTTTCTCTCTCCCTCTCTCTCTCTCTCTCTCCCTCTCCCTCTCTCTCTCTCTCTCTCTCTTTCTCTCTCTCGCTCTCTCTATCTCTCTATCTTCATTTATGTTTATGTCCTTCATTTGTTAAAAAGAGGAGATCAATTTCAACGAGTTATTAAAAATTCCGATACATTAATAAAATCGAATTTCATAGTCAGTCGAAATTTCACCATTGGTGACTGATTTTTCGTAAAAATATCTTTTGAAGATCCTATATTCAATCAATTTGTGGGGGCCAACTCAAATACAGTTTTTGATCTAGCGTTTCAACCAAAACTACAGAAACCGACAAAAAGCGGTCAAATCTCCGCCGGTGGCGGTTATACTGTCCACATTAAAGGAGCCTCTGCACAAGAACCCTACATACTAAATTTCCATTCAATAGCTACAATCGTTTTCGAGTTATCTTATTTACAGAATATTCCATTGTTTCAGACACAAAGGGTATTATGTAACCAGTTTTCTTATCTCGGTTCCCACAATACCTGGGTTCTCATGAATCATCACATAGGCTCACAAATCAGCAGGGTATATAAAGAATGAGTAAACCCAGAGAGCTTCAGTCTTGTTCGGTTACTCGGAGAGTTAACATCGTCGTGTCGGTCTGTTTTTTTTTTTTTTTTTTTTTTTTTTTTTTTTCTTCTCAAATACTTTGCTTTAAATATTTTTAAAATACATTTAGTTTTTATTTTATCCATTTGTGAATGTTTTTTCCGTTTAAATTGCAGTCGATGGAACAGCAAATTAGGGTGAGTGTTTTTATGCATGTTAACATTATATTTTCTTTCTTACCTATATATTTTCTTCTACTTACTTTTCCTCTCTATTTTCTCTTCTCTTGTGCCTTAAGATTTCTATTTTCTCTCTTATAAATAGTCTTAAGTCATAGGCCAATATCATCATGGGCTAGTTGGCTTTTTTTCAAGATTTTAGCACCTCAACATTCTCTTTCTCTATTCTCTATCTTATTCTCATTTCATTAACCAAATTATAATATCAATCACACATTCTTGTTCTTTCCTTCTTTCATTAAATTATTTAACACCCTTTTCTCTGTCCTTTCTTTCATTATCATTATCTATCACCTATATCACACAGGGTGTTTCTCAATTAGTTGTTAATACGAGAATGTGTTTTTCTCTTTTTGACATTAATTAGTCGTATCACCTAAAATATTTGAACAGAGAATAGAAAAAATTGTAAAATAACCTGTTGCATACTCATACGTTCATATTTCAATAAACTTGAAGCTTTCAATTTACCCACTAAATAACTTCTTTCCGTGTTGACATCAAATTGAGAAACACCCTGTATTTTCTGATCTTTTCTTTTTTTATCAATTATCTCTCACCCATTCTATTTCTCTTTTCTAATAGAAAATTGAGAAACACCCTGTATTTTCTGATCTTTTCTTTTTTCATCAATTATCTCTCACCCATTCTATTTCTCTTTTCTAATAGAAAATTGAGAAACACGTGTATTTTCTGATCTTTTCTATTTTCATCAATTATCTCTCACCCATTCTATTTCTCTTTTCTAATAGAAAATTGAGAAACATCCTGTATTTTCTGATCTTTTCTTTTTTCATCAATTATCTCTCACTCATTCTAATTCCCTTTTCTCTACTCTAGCCTACTGTCTTTTCATGAATTTTATTATTATCTATCACCTTTTCTATCTCTGTCCTTTTCACTCGTCATCAATGATCTCATACCTATTCTCTTTCTCCCTTGTTCTATTTACTATCCTCTTTCTATTATCTATACTCTTTCTTTATTCTTAATACCTACTTTTATCTTTTTTATCAATACTTTCTCATCCACTTCTCTTTTCTGTCCTCTTCACTTGTCATCAATCATCTCATACCTATTCTCTTTCTCCCTTGTTCTATTTATTATCCTCTTTCTATTATCTATACTCTTTCTTTATTCTTAATACCTACCTTTATCTTTTTTATCAATACTTTCTCATCCACTCTCTCTTTTTTTCTGTCCTTTTCACTTGTCATCAATCATCTCATACCTATTCTCTATCTCCCTTGTTCTATTGCTTATCCTCTTTCTTTATTCTCAATACCTACCTTTATCTTCTTTATCAATACTTTCTCATCCACTCTCTCTTTTTTTTTCTGTTCTTTTCACTTGTCTTGTCATCAATCATCTCATACCTATTCTCTTTCTCCCTTGTTCTATTTATTATCCCCTTTCTATTATCTATACTCTTTCTTTATTCTTAATACCTACCTTTATCTTTTTTATCAATACTTTCTCATCCACTCTCTCTTTTTTTCTATTCTTTTCACTTGTCATCAATCATCTCATACCTATTCTCTTTGTCCCTTGTTCTATTGCTTATCCTCTTTCTATTATCTATACTCTTTCTTATTCTTAATAAATACCTTTATCTTTTTTATCAATACTTTCTCATCCACTCTCTCTTTTTTTCTGTTCTTTTCACTTGTCATCAATCATCTCATACCTATTCTCTTTCTCCCTTGTTCTATTTATTATCCTCTTTCTATTATCTATACTTTTTCTTCATTCTCAATACCTACCTTTATCTTTTTTATCAATACTTTCTCATCCACTCTCTCTTTTTTTCTGTCCTATTCACTTGTCATTAATCATCTCATACCTATTCTCTTTCTCCCTTGTTCTATTGGGTTCTCCTCTTTCTATTATCTATACTCCTTCTTTATTCTCAATACCTAATTTTATCTTCTTTATCAATACTTTCTCATCCACTCTCTCTCTTTTTCTGTCCTTTTGTCTTTTGATCAATTTATCTATCGCCTATTCTCTTTCTCTATATTTCAATTTTCATCAATAATATTTTGGCCGTTCACTATCTATCACTCTTTTTCTATGCTTTCTTTTTTTTCTACCCCTAATTTCTTTTTCAATTCTCTGTCCTTTTCACTTTTAATTGATGATCATTTACTATACAGGGTGTCCCACCAAAGTTGGACACCTCAAATTACTGGGCCTCTGAGAGAGTTTTAGGGGAGGAGGAGGCCGAGGGTGTTGCGTTGTACTATCAAGGTGCAACTCATAACCCATTTCAAAAGCAAAAGAATCATTATTTTTCTTTATCAATTCCTTTCTCAATAATTTATCCTTTTCTTATTTTATCATCTCTTACACCCGAAATAATTTCGTTGCTGTTTGAAGTATTAAAAAGAGCACACAGCCAGCGTCGATGGCATGTTGAATACACCGGTTTCCCTTCAGAACACCGAAGTTAAGCCACATCCAGCGAGGTTAAGACTTGGATGGGTGACCATTCAAATTCTAATTCTCGTGACGCTGGCTTTTCCCGGCCCCACTCAGGCTGGGTGAGGTCAATGTGAGTAGCAGGTTTGTGAGTTTCCTGCGAATGGAGGGTAAAACCCCGTCGTGATATGACCATGGCAGTTGAAAGCGACGTTAAACCCCACTTAAAAAAAAAAAAAAAAGAGCACAAACATTTTTTCTTTAATTTTAGTCCTGGTTATAATTTTGTATAAGATCTCTGTCCGGCTGTAGGGGAGGAGGAGGCCGAGGGTGTTGCGTTGTAATATCAATTTGCAACCCATAACACATTTCAAAAGCAATAGTACGAGATAATACTAGTTAATTCGCGTATTATCGTTTTTTTTTTTTTTTTTTTTTTTTTTTTTTTTTTCCTTCTTTTTTTTGCTTGTTGCATTTTGTGGTTCTATTTTTGTTGCATGATTTTTTCATGCATGCTTCTGTGTTTTCTTTTTCTTATGGTACCTTTTTATCATACTTGTTGAATATTGTGGTTTGCCTTTTTCTAACGATTTTTTTACTGCTGCATTCTTGGATTTTTATTTCAGAACTTATTCTGGTCCAAGCAGCACAACCAACTTACCCTCTTCGACCACACAGTCCAACCAGTCCACTCAACTTACACAGGCCACCCCGACCTTCCGACCCACACCGAGCACCCAGACCTGTACAACCCGACCAGCCACGTCGAACGGTCCGACCAACCAGCCCACCTGGACAACCCAGCCCACGTACAGCACCCAGCCACCCCGAACATTCAGACCACTAAGTCAACCCAACCCAACCGTACCACCAAGTTCTCTTTAAAGTTAAAGTGCATGGTTAAATTTATTCTCGTTCTTTAGATTAACTGTTTCTTGTGTATGTTGTATTTTTTTGGTTTTCCTTTTTTTGCATGATTTGATACTTTTGCATTTTTAGTTTTTTTCAGAACTAATGTAAAACTGTCATGTTTGTGCACACAGCTAGTCCACACAGCCTATCCAACACTCCCAGCTCATCCCATCCAGTCCACCCAGATTCTGACACAAACCACAAGTAAGCGACCAGGTTTCAGGTATTGAGTGTGATAAATAACAGATAATTATTTATTAAACAAGGGATCAACTTTCAGGTATTGAGTATGATAAACTACAGATATTAAACAAGCGATCAAGTGTCAGATATTGATGATGATGCATATACAAGCGATCAAGTATCAGGTATTGATGATGATGCATATTGTGGTTTTCCTGTTTCGTATGATTTTGTACTGTTGCATTCTTTGTATTTTTTTTTTTTTTTTTCTTACTTATGGTGAGGAAAGGTTCGGGTGTAGGGGAAGGAGGAGCCCGAGGGTGTTGGGTTGTGTACTGTTATGCTACAACCCAACACCCATTTTAAAAAGCGATAGTACGAGATAATACTAGTTAAGTCGCGTATTATCGCTTTCTTTTTTTTTGTCTGTTGCATTTTGTGGTTATATTTTGTTACAAATTTTTTGTTGCATGCTTCTTACAGTTACATATTTTTTTTTTTTTTTTTTTTTTTTCTTGTAAATGTTCAATATTGTGGTTTTCCTTTTTTTTGCATGACTTGGTACTTTTGTATTCTTAGTTTTTTTGTTTCAGAATTAATGTAATGATGTCATGGTTGGGCCTGCAACTAGTACACCCAATCTATCCAACTCTCCCAGCCCAACCCATTCACTCTATCTATATTCCCGCACAAAACCACCAAGGTAATTTTTGTATTTTTGTGATGTTCTTTCTTTTTTATGATATTGTTGTGTTGCATATTAATCATTATTTTTCAGATCTAAGTCAGGTTTTGAGTATGATAAACAACTGATACTATACAAGCGGTCAGGTATTAAGTGTGATAAAAAACAGATACTACGCAAGCGATCAGGTGTCAGGTATTGAGTGTGGTTAACAACAGATACTATACAAGCGATCAGGTGTCAGGTATTAAGTGTCATAAGCAACAGATACTATACAAGCGATCAGGTGTCAGGTATTGAGTGTCATAAGCAACAGATACTATACAAGCGATCAGGTGTCAGGTATTAAGTGTCATAAACAACAGATACTACGCAAGCGATCAGGTGTCAGGTATTATGTGTGATAAACAACAGATACTATACAAGCGATCAGGTGTCAGGTATTAAGTGTCATAAGCAGCAGATACTATACAAGCGATCAGGTGTCAGGTATTAAGTGTGATAAAAAACAGATACTACGCAACCGATCAGGTGTCAGGTATTGAGTGTGTGTAACGACAAATACTATACAAGCGATTAAGCATGATTTTTTTGCATGATTGTTTTATATTTTTCAATTCGCATGCATATTGTGGTTTTCGCATGCATATTGTGGTTGTAGTGTTATGTTCAACACAACACCCATTTTAAAAGCGATAGTACGAGATAATACTAGTTAAATCGCGTATTATCGCTTTCTTTTTTTTGCCTGTTGCATTTTGTGGTTATATTTTGTTGCACGATTTTTTTGCATGCTTCTTAGTTTGTTCTTCCTTATAGTTACTTTTTCTTGTAATTGTTCAATTGTGGTTTTCCTTTCTCGCGTGATTTTGTACTGTTGCATTCTTAGTTTTTTTGTTTCAGAACTAATTATAGTCCAACCGGATCCTCCCAGCCCCGCCAATTTACCAAACCCACCTAGACCACTCAGCCACAAAGCCATCCCGACCAGACAACCCAGCCCTACCCGACCAGCCAGCCCAACCAGCTCACCTAACCTTTCCAGTCCCAACCGACCATCCCGATGACCAAGACCAGTTCTCGAACACCCTGACCTCCCAGCCTACCCCGACCACCCAGCCCACCGAGTCAATCCGACCAGACTACCCAGACCAAACAGCCCACTCCAAAAACCCAGCCCACCGAGTCAACCCAACCAGACTACCCAGCATCTCCAATCTACCCAGCTCTCCCCGACCACCCTGACCACGCTGCCCACTCCAACCACCTAGCCCACTACAACCACCGAGTTAGCCCAGCCCACCGAGTCAACCCACCCAGCATCGCCAATCT
Organism: Bactericera cockerelli; assembly: GCA_024516035.1. Classification (NCBI taxonomy): domain Eukaryota; kingdom Metazoa; phylum Arthropoda; class Insecta; order Hemiptera; family Triozidae; genus Bactericera; species Bactericera cockerelli. The sequence continues at coordinate 14,217,977 of CM044955.1, read as the reverse complement.
ACCCAGCTCTACCCGACCACCCTGACCACCCAACCTACCCCGACCACCCAGCCCAGTCCAAAAACCCAGCCCACCGAGTCAACCCGACCAAACCACCCAGCATCTCCAATGTACCCAGCTCTACCCGACCACCCTGACCACCCTGACCACCCTGCCCACTCCAAGCACCCAGCCCACTACAACCACCGAGTAAGCCCTACCCGACCCGACCATTCCTACGACTATAACCAGTCCGACCACCTAGTCCACTTAGCCTGTTAAGTTTAAGTTTTAATTTATTGTGCATGTTCGATATTATTTACTTTCGTCATTTTTTTTTTTTTTTTGCAAATTATTAAAAATATTTTTTAAACAAGCAATAGTGCGAGATAATACTAGTTACATCGCGCATTTTTGCTTTTCTTAGCTTATTGCATGTTTTGTTTTTCTTTGTTGTATGTTCTCTTCCTAAAATTACTTTTTTCTTTTACTGATTTTCCTTTTTGTATGATTTTGTACTGTTGCATTCTTAGTCTTTTGTTTCAGAACTGATTTCAGAACATCCAGCCCAAACTCCGTCAGAGTCAAACCGGACTAAAACTACCTAGCTCACAGAGACCTGTATAAGTGTACACCCTGACCACCCGAAACCAACTTAACCAGCCCGACCACTCTAACCACCTCGACCACACTAACCACCTCGACCACATGGACCTCTTCGACCACCCTGACCACCTCGACCACCCTAATGACCTCGACCACCTTGACCACTCTGACTATCCTGATCACCTCAACCACCCTAATGACCTCGACCACCTTGACCTACCTAACTACCCTGACCACCCCAACCACCACAACCACTCTGACCACATCGACTAACCATACCACATCGACCGCTCTGACCTGTAGGTTTTTTTTTCACTTGTTGGCGCCACAAGTTTTTTTTTATTTATGTATAAGAAATAGTTTATTACGAAGTGGATTAGGCCTTGCAATATGAATACTTCTTTTCTAAGTAGATATTCATATTGTTGGGGATACACTTAGGAAGGTAGAAAAAACGGGCTGGAACTCTACCTCTTGGGTGGCCTGGAAACGAGTTTTTTATATTGGTTAATTAGTTATTTTAAAAGTGGATTAGGCCTTTCAATATGCATCCCTTCATTTGAAGACAGGGATACATATTGTAGGAAACACCATTTATAAGATCTTTCTTATGGTGAGGAAAGGTTCGGCTGTAGGGGAGGAGGAGGCCGAGGGTGTTGGGTTGTACTATCAAGGTGCAACCCAACACCCATTTACAAGCGATAGTACGAGATAATACTAGTTAAATCGCGTATTATCGCTTTCTTTTTTTTCTTTTTTTTTGCTTGTTGCATTTTGTGGTTATATTTTGTTACACGATTTTTTTTTGCATACTACTTTGTTTTCTCTTCCTAATAGTACCTTTTTTCTTGTAGTTGTTCAGAATTATGGTTTTCCTCTTTCGCATGATTTGTACTGTTGCATTCTTGGTATTTTTTCTTCTTATGGTGAGGAAAGGTTCGGGTGTAGGGGAAGGAGGAGCCCGAGGGTGTTGGGTTGTAGTGTTATGCTACAACCCAACACCCATTTTAAAAAACGATAGTACGAGATAATACTAGTTAAGTCGCGTATTATCGCTTTCTTTTTTTTTTTTTCCTTTTTGCCTGTTGCATTTTGTGGTTATATTTTGTTGCAAATTTTATTGTTGCATGCTTCTTGCAGTTGCATTTTTTTTCTTGTAATTGTTCAATATTGTGGTTTTCCTTTTTTTGCATGATTTGGTACTTTTGTATTCTTAGTTTTTTTGTTTCAGAACTAATGTAAAGATGTCATGGTGGGGCCTGCAACTAGTACACCCTGCCTATCCAACTCTCCCAGCCAACCCATTCAGTCTACCTATATTCCCGCACAAACCACCAAGGTAATTTTTGTATTTCTGTGATGTTCTTTCTTTTTTATGATATTGTTGTGTTGCATATTAATCATTATTTTTCAGATCTAAGTCAGGTTTTGAGTATGATAAACAAATGATACTATACAAGAGATCAGGTGTCAGGTATTAAGTGTGATAAAAAACAGATACTACGTAAGCGATCAGGTGTCAGGTATTGAGTGTGGTTAACAACAGATACTATACAAGCGATCAGGTGTCAGGTATTAAGTGTCATAAACAACAGATACTACGCAAGCGATCAGGTGTCAGGTATTAAGTGGCATAAACAAGAGATATTATACAAGCGATCAGGTGTCAGGTATTAAGTGTCATAAACAACAGATACTACACACGCGATCAGGTGTCAGGTATTAAGTGGCATAAACAACAGATACTATACAAGCGATCAAGTGTCAGATATTGAGTGTGTGTAACAACAAACTATTATACGAGCGATTAAGCATGATTTTTTTCCATGATTGTAAGATTTTATTTTTTTCAATTCGCATGCATATTGTGGTTTTCCTCTTTCGCATGATTTGTACTGTTGCATTCTTAGTATTTTTTCTTCTTACTTATGGTGAGGAAAGGTTCGGGTGTAGGGGAAGGAGGAGCCCGAGGGTGTTGGGTTGTAGTGTTATGCTACAACCCAACACCCATTTTAAAAGCGATAGTACGAGATAATACTAGTTAAATCGCGTATTATCGCTTTCTCTTTTTTTTTGCCTGTTGCATTTTTGTGGTTGTATTTTGTTGCACGATTTTTTTTGCATGCTTCTTATTTTTTCTTCCTTATAGTTACTTTTTCTTGTAATTGTTGAACATTGTGGTTTTCCTTTCTCGCGTGATTTTGTACTATTGCATTCTTAGTTTTTTGTTTCAGAACTAATTACAGTCCAACCAGATCCACCCAGCCCCGCCAATTTACCAAACCCACCTAGACCACTCAGCCACAAAGCCATCCCGACCAGACAACCCAGCCCTACCCCGACCACCCAGCCCACCAAGTTAACCCGACCAGACTACCCAGCATCTCCAATCTACCCAGCTCTACCCGACCACCCTGACCACGCTGCCCACTCCAACCACCTAGCCCACTACAACCACGGAGTTAGCCCAGCCCACTCCGAAAACTCAGCCAACCGAGTCAACCCACCCAGCATCGCCAATCTACCCAGCTCTACCCGACCACCCTGACCACCCAACCTACCCCGACCACCCAGCCCACTCCAAAAACCTAGCCCACTCCAAAAACCCAGCCCACCGAGACAACCCAACCAGACCACCCAGCATCTCCAATCTACCCAGCTCTACCCGACCACCCTGACCACCCTGCCCACTCCAACCACCCAGCCACTACAACCACCGAGTTAGCCCTACCCGATCCGACCATTCCGACGACTATAACCAGTCCGACCACCTAGTCCACCTAGCCTGTTAAGTTTAAGTTTTAATTTATTGTGCATGTTCGATATTATTTGCTTTCGTCATTTTTTTTTTTTTTTGCATATTATTAAAAATAATTTTTATACAAGCAATAGTGCGAGATAATACTAGTTACATCGCGCATTTTTGCTTTTCTTAGCTTATTGCATGTTTTGTTTTTCTTTGTTGTATGTTTTCCTAAAATTACTTTTTTCTTTTTACTGATTTTCCTTTTTGTATGATTTTGTACTGTTGCATTCTTAGTCTTTTGTTTCAGAACTGATTTCAGAACATCCAGCCCAAACTCCGTCAGAGTCAAACCGGACTAAAACTACCTAGCTCACAGAGACCTGTATAAGTGTACACCCTGACCACCCGAAACCAACTTAACCAGCCCGACCACTCTAACCACCTCGACCACACTAACCACCTCGACCACATGGACCTCTTCGACCACCCTGACCACCTCGACCACCCTAATGACCTCGACCACCTTGACCACTCTGACTATCCTGATCACCTCAACCACCCTAATGACCTCGACCACCTTGACCTACCTAACTACCCTGACCACCCCAACCACCACAACCACTCTGACCACATCGACTAACCATACCACATCGACCGCTCTGACCTGTAGGTTTTTTTTTTCACTTGTTGGCGCCACAAGTTTTTTTTTATTTATGTATAAGAAAGTGTTTATTACGAAGTGGATTAGGCCTTGCAATATGAATACTTCTTTTCTAAGTAGATATTCATATTGTTGGGGATACCACTTAGGAAGGTAGAAAAAACGGGCTGGAACTCTAACCTCTTGGGTGGCCTGGAAACGAGTTTTTTTATATTGGTTAATTAGTTATTTTAAAAGTGGATTAGGCCTTTCAATATGCATCCCTTCATTTGAAGACAGGGATACATATTGTAGGAAACACCATTTATAAGATCTTTCTTATGGTGAGGAAAGGTTCGGCTGTAGGGGAGGAGGAGGCCGAGGGTGTTGGGTTGTACTATCAAGGTGCAACCCAACACCCATTTACAAGCGATAGTACGAGATAATACTAGTTAAATCGCGTATTATCGCTTTCTTTTTTTTCTTTTTTTTTGCTTGTTGCATTTTGTGGTTATATTTTGTTACACGATTTTTTTTTGCATACTACTTTGTTTTCTCTTCCTAATAGTACCTTTTTCTTGTAGTTGTTCAGAATTATGGTTTTCCTCTTTCGCATGATTTGTACTGTTGCATTCTTGGTATTTTTTCTTCTTATGGTGAGGAAAGGTTCGGGTGTAGGGGAAGGAGGAGCCCGAGGGTGTTGGGTTGTGTACTGTTATGCTACAACCCAACACCCATTTTAAAAACGATAGTACGAGATAATACTAGTTAAGTCGCGTATTATCGCTTTCTTTTTTTTTCTTTCCTTTTTGCCTGTTGCATTTTGTGGTTATATTTTGTTGCAAATTTTATTGTTGCATGCTTCTTACAGTTACAATTTTTTTTTTTATTATTTTTTTTTTTTTTCTTGTAAATGTTCAATATTGTGGTTTTCCTTTTTTTGCATGATTTGGTACTTTTGTATTGATGATTTTTTTGTTTCAGAACTAATGTAATGATGTCATGGTGGGGCCTGCAACTAGTACACCCAGCCTATCCAACTCTCCCAGCCCAACCCAACCCATTCACTCTATCTATATTCCCACACAAACCACCAAGGTAATTTTTGTAGTTTTGTGATGTTCTTTCTTTTTTATGATATTGTTGTGTTACATATTAATCATTATTTTTCAGATCTAAGTCAGGTTTTGAGTATGATAAACAACTGATACTATACAAGCGATCAGGTGTCAGGTATTAAGTGTCATAAGCAACAGATACTATACAAGCGATCAGGTGTCAGGTATTAAGTGTAATAAGCAAACAGATACTATACAAGCGATCAGGTGTCAGGTATTAAGTTAGTGTCATAAACAACAGATACTACGCAAGCGATCAGGTGTCAGGTATAAAGTGTCATAAGCAACAGATACTATACAAGCGATCAGGTGTCAGGTATTAAGTGTCATAAACAACAGATACTACGCAAGCGATCAGGTGTCAGGTATTATGTGTGATAAACAACAGGTACTATACAAGCGATCAGGTGTCAGGTATTAAGTGTCATAAACAACAGATTACTATACAAGCGATCAGGTGTCAGGTATTAAGTGTCATAAACAACAGATACTATACAAGCGATCAGGTGTCAGGTATTAAGTGTCATAAGCAACAGATACTATACAAGCGATCAGGTGTCAGGTATTAAGTGTCATAAACAACAGATACTATACAAGCGATCAGGTGTCAGGTATTAAGTGTCATAAGCAACAGATACTATAAAAGCGATCAGGTGTCAGGTATTAAGTGTCATAAACAACAGATACTATACAAGCGATCAGGTGTCAGGTATTAAGTGTCATAAGCAACAGATACTATACAAGCGATCAGGTGTCAGGTATTAAGTGTCATAAACAACAGATACTACGCAAGCGATCAGGTGTCAGGTATTAAGTGTCATAAACAACAGATACTACGCAAGCGATCAGGTGTCAGGTATTATGTGTGATAAATAACAGATACTACGCAAGCGATCAGGTGTCAGGTATTAAGTGTCATAAGCAGCAGATACTATACAAGCGATCAGGTGTCAGGTATTAAGTGTGATAAAAAAACAGATACTACGCAAGCGATCAGGTGTCAGGTATTGAGTGTGTGTAACAACAAATACTATACAAGCGATTAAGCATGATTTTTTTGCATGATTGTTTTATTTTTTCAATTCGCATGCATATTGTGGTTTTCCTCTTTCGCATGATTTTGTACTGTTGTATTCTTTGTATTTTTTCTTCTTATGGTGAGGAAAGGTTCGGGTGTAGGGGAAGGAGGAGCCCGAGGGTGTTGGGTTGTAGTGTTATGCTACAACCCAACACCCATTTTAAAAGCGATAGTACGAGATAATACTAGTTAAATCGCGTATTATCGCTTTCTTTTTTTTTTTGCCTGTTGCATTTTGTGGTTATATTTTGTTGCACGATTTTTTTTGCATGCTTCTTATTTTTTCTTCCTTATAGTTACTTTTTCTTGTAATTGTTGAACATTGTGGTTTTCCTTTCTCGCGTGATTTTGTCCTGTTGCATTCTTAGTTTTTTGTTTCAGAACTAATTACAGTCCAACCAGATCCACCCAGCCCCGCCAATTTACCAAACCCACCTAGACCACTCAGCCACAAAGCCATCCCGACCAGACAAACCCAGCCCTACCCGACCAGCCAGCCCAACCAGCTCAACTAACCTTTCAGTCCCACCCGACCATCCCGATGACCAAGACCAGTTCTCGACCACCGTGACCTCCCAGCCTACCCCGACCACCCAGCCCACGAAGTCAACCCAGCATCTCCAATCTACCCAGCTCTACCCGACCACCCTGACCACGCTGCCCACTCCAACCACCTAGCCCACTACAACCACCGAGTTAGCCCAGCCCACTCCGAAAAACTCAGCCCACCGAGTCAACCCACCCAGCATCGCCAATCAACCCAGCTCTACCCGACCACCCTGACCACCCAAACTACCCCGACCACCCAGCCCACTCCGAAAACCCAGCCCACCGAGTCAATCCGACCAGACCACCCAGCATCTCCAATCTACCCAGCTCTACCCGACCACCCTGACCACCCTGCCCACTCCAACCACCCAGCCCACTACAACCACCGAGTTAGCCCTACCCGACCCGACCATTCCGACGACTATAACCAGTCCGACCACCTAGTCCACCTATCCTGTTAAGTTTAAGTTTTAATTTATTGTGCATGTTCGATATTATTTGCTTTCGTCATTTTTTTTTTTTTTTTTTTTTTGCATATTATTAAAAATAATTTTTATACAAGCAATAGTGCGAGATAATACTAGTTACATCGCGCATTTTTGCTTTTCTTAGCTTATTGCATGTTTTGTTTTTCTTTGTTGTATGTTTTCCTAAAATTACTTTTTTCTTTTACTGATTTTCCTTTTTGTATGATTTTGTACTGTTGCATTCTTAGTCTTTTGTTTCAGAACTGATTTCAGAACATCCAACCCAAACTCCGTCAGAGTCAAACCGGACTAAAACGACCTAGCTCACAGAGACCTGTACAAGTTTAGTGTACACCCTGACCACCCGAAACCAACTTAACCAGCCCGACCACTCTAACCACCTCGACCACACTAACCACCTCGACCACAATGGACCTCTTCGACCACCCTGACCACCTCAACCACCCTAATGACCTCGACCACCTTGACCACTCTGACTATCCTGATCACCTCAACCACCCTAATGACCTCGACCACCTTGACCTACCTAACTACCCTGACCACCCCAACCACCTCAACCACTCTGACCACATCGACTAACCATACCACATCGACCGCTCTGACCTGTAGGTTTTTTTTTTTTCACTTGTTGGCGCCACAAGTTTTTTTTTATGTATAAGAAATAGTTTATTACGAAGTGGATTAGGCCTTGCAATATGAATACTTCTTTTCTAAGTAGATATTCATGTTGTTGGGGATACCACTTAGGAAGGTAGAAAAACGGGCTGGAACTCTACCTCTTGGGTGGCCTGGAAACGAGTTTTTTATATTGGTTAATTAGTTACTTTAAAAGTGGATTAGGCCTTTCAATATGCATCCCTTCATTTGAAGACAGGGATACATATTGTAGGAAACACCATTTATTAAGATCTTTCTTATGGTGAGGAAAGGTTCGGCTGTAGGGGAGGAGGAGGCCGAGGGTGTTGGGTTGTAGTGTTATGCTACAACCCAACACCCATTTTAAAAGCGATAGTACGAGATAATACTAGTTAAATCGCGTATTATCGCTTCCTTTTTTTTTTTTTTTTTTGCCTGTTGCATTTTGTGGTTATATTGTGTTGCAATTTTTTTTTTGTTGCATGCTTCTTGTAGTTGCATTTTTTTTTTTGTAATTGTTCAATATTGTGGTTTTCCTTAGTTTTTTTGTTTCAGAACTAATTCAATGATGTCATGTTTGGGCCTTCAACTAATACACCCAGTCTATCCAACTCTCCCAGCCCAACCCATTCACTCTACCTATATTCCCGCAAAAACCAGCAAGGTAATTTTTGTATTATTGTGATTTTCTTTCTTTTTTTTGATATTGTTGTGTTTCATATTAATCATTATTTTTCAGATCTAAGTCAGGTTTTGAGTATGATAAATAACTGATACTATACAAGCGATCAGGTGTCAGGTATTAAGTGTGTGTAACAACAGATAGTCAGATACTACGCAAGCGATCAGGTGTCAGGTATTAAGTGTCATAAACAACAGATACTAAGCAAGCGATCAGGTGTCAGGTATTAAGTGGCATAAACAACAGATATTACGCAAGCGATCAGGTGTCAAGTATTGAGTGTGTGTAACAACAGATACTACGCAAGCGATCAGGTGTCCGGTATTAAGTGTCATAAAACAACAGATACTACGCAAACGATCAGGTGTCAGGTATTGAGTGTGTGTAACAACAAATATTATACAAGCGATTAAGCATGATTTTTTTGCATGGTTGGTAAGATTATATTTTCTCAAATCGCATGTAGTTTGTGGTTTTCCTCTTACGCATGATTTTGTACTGTTGTATTCTTTGTATTTTTTCATCTTATGGTGAGGAAAGGTTCGGGTGTAGGGGAAGGAGGAGCCCGAGGGTGTTGGGTTGTAGTGTTATGCTACAACCCAACACCCATTTTAAAAGCGATAGTACGAGATAATACTAGTTAATTCGCGTATTATCGCTTTCTTTTTTTTTTTGCTTGTTGCATTTTGTGGTTATATTTTGTTGCACGATTTTTTGTTGCATGTTTCTTTGTTTTCTCTTCCTTGTAGTAGTTACTTTTTCTTGTAATTGTTCAACATTCTGGTTTTCCTTTCTCGCATGATTTTGTACTGTTGCATTCTTAGTTTTTTGTTTCAGAACTAATTACAGTCCAACCAGATCCAACCCGACCAGACAACCCAGCCCTACCCGACCAGCCAGCCCTACCAGCTCACCTAACCTATCCACTCCCACCCGACCATCCCGATGACCCAGCCCACCGAGTCAACCCGACCAGACCACCCAGCATCGCCAATCTACCCAGCTCTACCCGACCACCCAGACCACCCAGCCTACCCCGACCACCCAGCCTACCCTGACCACCCTGACCACCCAGCTCTACCCGACTACCCAGACCACCCAGCCTACCCCGACCAGCCTGACCACCCAGCCTAGCCCGACCACCCTGACCACCCAGCCTAGCCCGACCACCCAGCCTACCCCGACCAGCCTGACCACCCAGCCTAGCCCGACCACCCTGACCACCCAGCCTACCCCGACCACCCTGACCACCCAGCCTACCCTGACCACCCAGCCTAGCCCGACCACCCAGCCTACCCCGACCAGCCTGACCACCCAGCCTAGCCCGACCACCCTGACCACCCAGCCTACCCCGACCACCCTGACCACCCAGCCTAGCCCGACCAGCCTGACCACCCAGCCTAGCCCGACCACCCTGACCACCCAGCCTACCCCGACCACCCAGCCTACCCCGATCACCCTGACCACCCAGCCTACCCCGACCAGCCTGACCACCCAGCCTACCCCGACCACCCTGACCACCCAGCCTACCCAGACCACCCTGACCACCCAGCCTACCCAGACCACCCTGACCACCCAGCCTACCCCGACCACCTCGACCACCCAGCCCACCGAGCCAACCCAACCAGACCACCCACCATCGCCAATGTACTAAGCTCTACCCGACCACCCAGACCACCCTGCCCTGTCCAACCACCCTGCCCACTCAAACCACCCAGCCCAATACAACCACCGAGTTAACCCTACCCGACCCTCTCCATCCGACGACTAAGACCAGTCCGACCACCTAGTCCACCTAGCCTGTTAAGTTTTAGTATTAAGTTTTAATATATTGTGCATGTTCGATATTATTTGGTCATATTTTTTTGCATGTTATTAAAAATTTATTTTTATACAAGCATTTTACAAGCAATAGTACGAGATAATACTAGTTACATCTCGCATTATTGCTTTCCTTAGCTTGTTGCATGTTTCGTTTTTCTTTGTTGTATGTTCTCTTCCTAAAAATACTTTTTTCTTTTACTGGTTGATGGTTTATGGCAGCTAATTTTTTTTTTTTTTTAATTTGAACTTAATACTAGTGCTGTGTAATTCTAATTGTGACAAAAAAGTTTGAGTAGCGTTTACGGCTGCTAATTTTTTAAATTTTAAACTTAATACTAGTGCTGTGTAATTCTAATAGTGACTAAAATTTTGAGTAGTGTTTTCGGCAGCTAATTTACTTAAATACTAAACCTAAAACTAGTGCTGAGTAATTCTAATTGTGTCAAAAACGGTTGAGTAGCGTTTACGGCAGCTAATTTTTTTTTTTTAATTTAAACTTAATACTAGTGCTGTGTAATTCTAATAGTGACTAAAAGTTTGAGTAGCGATTACGGCTGCTAATTTTTTAAATTTTAAACTTAATACTAGTGCTGTGTAAATCTAATAGTGACTAAAATTTTGAGTAGTGTTTACGGCAGGTAATTTTTTTTTTTAATTTAAACTTAATACTAGTGCTGTGTAATTCTAATAGTGACTAAAAGTTTGAGTAGCGATTACGGCTGCTAATTTTTTTAATTTTAAACTTAATACTAGTGCTGTGTAATTCTAATAGTGACTAAAACTTTTGAGTAGCGTTTTACGTCAGCTAATTTTTTTAAAAATTTAATTTTACTTGTGCTGTGTAATTCTAATAGTGACTAAAAGTTTGAGTAGCGATTACGGCTGCTAATTTTTTTAAATTTAAACTTAATACTAGTGCTGTGTAATTCTAATTGTGTCAAAAACTTTTGAGTAGCGTTTACGTCAGCTAATTTTTTTAAAAATTTAATTTTACTTGTGCTGTGTAATTCTAATATTGACTAAAAGTTTGAGTAGCGATTACGGCTGCTAATTTTTTAAAATTTAAACTTAATACTAGTGCTGTGTAATTCTAATAGTGACTAAAATTTTGAGTAGTGTTTACGGCGGCTAATTTTTTTAAAAATTTAAACTTACTAGTGCTGTGTAATTCTAATAGTGACTAAAAGTTTGAGTAGCGATTACGGAAGCTAATTTTTTTTTTAATTTAAACTTAATACTAGTGCTGTGTAATTCTAATAGTGACTAAAAGTTTGAGTAGCGACTACGGCTGCTAATTTTTTAAATTTTAATCTTAATACTAGTGCTGTGTAATTCTAATAGTGACTAAAATTTTGAGTAGTGTTTACGGCAGGTAATTTTTTTTTAAACTTAAACTTAATACTAGTGCTGTGTAATTCTAATAGTGACTAAAAGTTTGAGTAGTGTTTACGGCAGCTAATTTACTTAAATACTAAACCTAATACTAGTGCTGAGTAATTCTAATTGTGTCAAAACGTTTGAGTAGCGTTTACGGCAGCTAATTTTTTTTTTTTTAAATTTAAACTTAATACTAGTGCTGTGTAATTCTAATAGTGACTAAAAGTTTGAGTAGCGACTACGGCTGCTAATTTTTTAAATTTTAATCTTAATACTAGTGCTGTGTAATTCTAATAGTGACTAAAATTTTGAGTAGTGTTTACGGCAGGTAATTTTTTTTTTTAAACTTAAACTTAATACTAGTGCTGTGTAATTCTAATAGTGACTAAAAGTTTGAGTAGCGATTACGGCTGCTAATTTTTCAAATTTTAAACTTAATACTAGTGCTGTGTAATTCTAATAGTGACTAAAATTTTGAGTAGTGTTTACGGCAGCTAATTTACTTAAATACTAAACCTAATACTAGTGCTGAGTAATTCTAATTGTGTCAAAACGTTTGAGTAGCGTTTACGGCAGCTAATTTTTTTTAAAATTTAAACTTACTAGTGCTGTGTAATTCTAATAGTGATTAAAAATTTGAGTAGCGATTACGGCTGCTAATTTTTTAAAATTTAAACTTAATACTAGTGCTGTGTAATTCTAATAATAATAATAGTTTGAGTAGCGATTACGGCTGCTAATTTTTTAAAATTTAAACTTAATACTAGTGCTGTGTAATTCTAATTGTGACTAAAATTTTGAGTAGTGTTTACGGCAGCTAATTTACTTAAATACTAAACTTTATACTAGTGCCGTGTAATTCTAATAGTGACTAAAAGTTTGAGTAGCGATTACGGCTGCTAATTTTTTTAAATTTAAACTTAATACTAGTGCTGTGTAATTCTAATTGTGTCAAAAACTTTTGAGTAGCGTTTACGGCAGCTAATTTTTTTAAAAATTTAAACTTACTAGTGCTGTGTAATTCTAATAGTGACTAAAAGTTTGAGTAGCGATTACGGCTGCTAATTTTTTTAAAATTTAAGCTTAATACTAGTGCTGTGTAATTCTAATAGTGACTAAAATTTTGAGTAGTGTTTTCGGCAGCTAATTTACTTAAATACTAAACCTAATACTAGTGCTGAGTAATTCTAATTGTGTCAAAAACGTTTGAGTAGCGTTTACGGCAGCTAATTTTTTTTTTTAAATTTAAACTTATAACTAGTGCTGTGTAATTCTAATAGTGACTAAAAGTTTGAGTAGCGACTACGGCTGCTAATTTTTTAAATTTTAAACTTAATACTAGTGCTGTGTAAATCTAATAGTGACTAAAATTTTGAGTAGTGTTTACGGCAGGTAATTTTTTTTTAAACTTAAACTTAATACTAGTGCTGTGTAATTCTAATAGTGACTAAAAGTTTGAGTAGCGATTACGGCTGCTAATTTTTTAAATTTTAAACTTAATACTAGTGCTGTGTAATTCTAATAGTGACTAAAATTTTGAGTAGTGTTTACGGCAGCTAATTTACTTAAATACTAAACCTAATACTAGTGCTGAGTAATTCTAATTGTGTCAAAAACGTTTGAGTAGCGTTTACGGCAGCTAATTTTTTTTTAAATTTAAACTTAATACTAGTGCTGTGTAATTCTAATAGTAACTAAAAGTTTGAGTAGCGATTACGGCAGCTAATTTACTTGAATACTAAACTTAATACCAATGCTGTGTAATTCTAATTGTGACAAAAAATATTGAGTAGCGTTTACGGCAGGTAATTTTTTTTTAAACTTAAACTTAATACTAGTGCTGTGTAATTCTAATAGTGACTAAAAGTTTGAGTAGCGATTACGGCTGCTAATTTTTTAAATTTAAACTTAATACTAGTGCTGTGTAATTCTAATAGTAACTAAAAGTTTGAGTAGCGATTACGGCAGCTAATTTACTTAAATACTAAACTTAATACTAATGCTGTGTAATTCTAATTGTGACAAAAAATATTGAGTAGCGTTTACGGCAGCTAATTTACTTAAATACTAAACTTCATACTAGTGCCGTGTAATTCTAAATGTGACAAAAAAGTTTGAGCAGCGTTTACGGCAGCTAATTTACTAAATACTAAACTTAATACTAGTGCTGTGTAATTCTAATTGTGACAAAAAAAGTTTGAGTAGTGTTTAGGGCAGCTTTTTTACTAAAAACCCACCATTAAATACTAAACTTAATACTAATGCTGTGTAATACTAATTGTGAAAAAAAAGTTTGAGTAGCGTTTACAGCAGCTAAAAATACTAAATAGTTTATTACGAAGTGGATTAGGCCTTGCAATATGAATACTTCTTTTTAAAGTAGATATTCATATTGTTGGGGATACCACTTAGGAAGGTAGAAAAACGGGCTGGAACTCTACCTCTTGGGTGGCCTGGAAACGAGTTTTTTTTCTTATGTTAGTAAATTAGTTAATTTAAAAGTGGATTAGGCCTTATAATATAATTCATTTTAAGACAGGGATACATATTGTAAGGAACACCATTTACGAGTATAAGATCTTTCTTATGGTGAGGAAAGGTTCGGCTGTAGGGGAGGAGGAGGCCGAGGGTGTTGGGTGGTACTGTTAAGCTACAACCCAACACCCTTTTTAAAAGCGAGAGTACGAAATAACACTAGTTAAATTGAGTATTATCGCTTATTTTGCTTGTTGCATTTTGTGGTTGTCCTTTGCTGCATGATTATTTGTTGCAAGCTTCTGTGTTCTCTCTTTCTCATGGTAGCTTTTTATAGTATACTATGTTGAATATTTTGTTTTTCCTTTTTCTTACGATTTTGTACTGTTGCATTTTTAGTTTTCTTGTTTCAGAACTAATTTCAGTCCAAGCAGCCCACCCAACTTATCCAGCCCACTTCAATCACACATTACAACCAGTCTACTCAACCTACACAGTACACAGCCTACCCCGACCTTCCCAACCACATCAAGCACCCAGACCTGACCAACCCACCTCAACCGGTCTGACCACCCAACCCAACCAGACCACTAAGTACACCCAGCCCACTAATTCCTCTGTAAAGTTAAAGTATGCATTGAATTTATGTGGAAAGTTTTTTTATTGATTTATTATAACTTCTCTATTTGTTTTTAATTTTTAACTTGATTTATTATTGCACGTTTCTGTGAGAAACGTGCAATAGTGCACGTTTCTGTGAGAAACGTGCAATAGTGCACGTTTCTCACAGAAACGTGCAATAATTACTTCTTTGGCATGACTTCTTTTGTATCTACTGTTGCATTCTTAAGACTTTCTGTTTCAGAACTAATTTCAGTCCAAGCAGACCACTCAACTTATCAATCCTACTTCGACCACACAGTCCAACCAGTCCACTCAACCTACACAGGCCACTCCGACCTTCCGACCCACACCGAGCACCCAGACCAGCCCTCAACTGGTCCGACCACCAAGCCCACCTGGACCACCCAGCCCACGTATACCACCCAGCCACCCCGACCATCTAGTCCACCAAGTCAACCCAACCCAACCAGACCACCGAGCCCACTAAGTTCTCTGTCAAAGTATGTATTGAAAAGTTGTCAATTAGCTGCCCTAAACGTTACTCAAGTATTTTTGGCCACAATGAGTATTACACAGCATTAATGTTAATTTTAGAATTTAAGGGTGGGTTGACAGTCAATTAGCTGCCCTTAACGCTACTCTAGTTTTTTGCCACAGTTAGTATTAAACAGCATTTGTATTAAGTTTTGTATTTAAGGGTTGGTTGGCAGTCCATTACCTAACCTAAACGCTACTCAAGTTGTTTGCCACATAGTATTGTATTTAGCCACTTAGTACACTCAGTAAGTCAAATTTATTTTGACAGTAGGGGTTTTTGGACAGATGTATTTTTTGCATGATGTTTTGTTTTTGCATTTTTTTCAATTATCTCTTTTCACTTGTTGGCGCCACAAGTTTTTTTTAAAGAGTTATTTATAAGAAATAGTTTATTACGAAGTGGATGAGGCCTTGCAGTATGTAGGTATTCTTATTTTCTAGGTAGATATTCATATTGTTGGGGATACCACTTAGGAAGGTAGAAAAACGGGCTGGAACACAGTACACTTAGTAAGGCAGATGTGTTTTCAGAGTAAGGGTTTGGGGCAGATGTATATTTTGCATGGTGTTTTTTTTCTGTTGCAAATATCATTTGTTAAAGCAATATTGCCATAATTACAAATCTATAACTTCAGTCTCAGTATGCATCATTAGCTGATGTCTATGATATGAAAATGTCACTCGCCTGTTCATTTTTTCGTACGTGTATAATAATGTCGTAAAAACCAGCCAGCTTCTGAGGCGTAACGGTTGTGACTACTGCCCGTAGTCTAGAGATCCTGAGTTCTATTCCCGTTTGGACAAGACTTTTTCTATTACACAGAAAATTCTATTTCCTCCCAACATGTGATTCTTGCAATTGCGGCTCTACCCAGGCTGGGTGAGGTTAATGTGTAAATTGTGAGGTTAATGGGAGGTAGAAAGGCGGGGGGGGGGGGGTAAAACGTCCGGGTAAAACGTCCCGTCAACCTCAACTCAGGACGTTAAAATCAAATAGAATCACAATGGACATGAAATGAGCCTAGACATTGGATCTGGGCGTCCATATAATCCTCTCACCACCGTGATTTAGGTATCAATACCTATCTCACCGACACAGAATTTATTTATTGAACAATGTCGTCGGACAATTTGTGTTCTGTTCTATCTATGTCTATGGTGGTAAAAGGATACTACCATAGACATTCAAACGGAACAAAACTTCTGTACTTAAAGGAAATGGCGAGAAGAGTAGAAACTGCAGTAAAAAATGATGTTCTGGCACATCCACTAAAATTGTTTGGATAAAAATTCAGAGTTTAAATAAGAAAATTACTGGAGCAATACGATGATTATTGTTCTAACTGCACTAGCAAACAATAATATCTGACAGTATTGTCCTATTTGCAAAATTAACTAAAAAAGTACCTTAGTGAAATGATGTGTCTGTGTCATTTTAACATGTTAACTACAGTATTTATGTCACTAGATACATAAATAGGTAACTAAGAAAGGATGAAAGAATTTAGTTCCACTAGAATTTTTTTATAATAAATTGCATAGTTCTGTGTTGAAAAGATGTCCCAGCAGATTGGGTATTAAGTATTTGGTCTCTTAAATACAAAGGTACCTGTAATAGACATTCCCTTCCCTTCGCCCGTTCACCGTTCAGTCATGTAAAAATCTACGATCCTAAAAAACAAAATTTGCAAAGAAATCTTTTCTCTTTCCAATGCAATCTTCTTTATTCTTGTGCATTCCTTTTTCATAGCCTAGGATTTTATTGGTACCATTTCTTTTATTCTTTCTTGTACTTTTTCTTCCCTATAAATCTTCTTTTAGATAAATCAGGTTACATTTTAAGAGTCTTGAAAAAATTTCAAACCACCACAAGGGGTCTGAGATTTGTTGATCTGATGGATTTTTCAATTGATAAGAATATCTGGTATACAAGTCAAGCAATCAAGAAATTCGGTAGTAACCGTGTGGCTCGTATCTCGTTCTGTGCAAGATAGTCCCTGGGTTCCGATCTCGACGATGTTGAAGTTTTCACCCTCTAAGATTTTTTATTTTATTTTTTAAGAAGAATGTTTGCAGGCTTTTTTATTTTGGAGCTGTGAAACAGCAGCTACTATGGGTATATCTCTTTATAGTAGATTGCCCAGCCGCAGTATGCCTGTTGCCTCCCTTCTGATCAGTGAGCAGTGACAGGATACTTGGTATTTCTCAGAATACCTCTTCTCTTAGAAGCCCTTCAAAGCTTAGGAGAAGTACCTTTGTATAACATAACCTATTAGTATTATTATTAAAGTGCTGTGGGACACTGAGGGTCAACTTAAAAGCGGTTACCAGTATTTTCGTATTTGTGCTTATCACAAGAGTGATTTTACATGTACTCAAACCCGAACTTAAATAAATTTTCCAAAGCGTGGGACTTGAGCCTCCGACCTCCAGGTTAGGTGTCTGCAGCGAGATCGAGCTACTTAAGTAAATTATTATTAACACATACCTACAAGCAAGGGTACTAAAGGTACTTTCATCAATCACATCAATTTTTTGTCAATTTATTAAAATATTTTGTTTTGTCAACTAATAAGTGATTTTGGCGTTTTTATCAATGAGCTGGCTGGGGGACTAAAATCAGGAAGTAGATCAGCAGTCTGGCTGGGGGACTATAAATAGGGAGTAGACCAATATTGGCTTGGTTCTGGGGGCCCTTGTCAATTATTAGCCTTCTTGTAAAGACAGTGGTAGAAGTGCTGAGTCATTCCTCCACTGTCTGGCTATCTTCGTTCACGATGAAAATCCATAGAAATCGCTTTGGTGATATCACAACTACTCAAACTCGCTTTACTAAATCCACGCTGAAACCGGGACTTGAACCACCAACCTCAGGGTTACAAGTCCGCCGCTTTATTGATCAAACTACTGAGGTCGGTTTTATTCCATAGAAGTAGCCAGTATAAGAAAGAGAGAGAGACCGAAGATTTGATTGAGAAAGAAAATTGAAGAAGAAGATCCAGTTCATCCAGTTGACTAAATTTGATAAGTACCTACCTAAAGGACGAATTATCAGCATCAGGTATAAACAGAAAAGTGAGAAGTTCTACTAGACTAGACCATAATAAAACGATCCAAAAAACCTTCGTGAAAAGGCAAAGTAAAAGAAGAATCAGAAGAAGAAGAAGATTAGTCATTGAGACAATGAGTATTGTGGACACTTGGAAATATTCTCATCTTCTAGGTTCCAGAAGATTCTCTACCTTCAAAAACAATTACCTCAAAAAGAAGTGCCTAAAAAGGAACTGATATCAAATGAATGCCAAGTTCTCCTAAACTGAAAATCATTTGCCCATGTCAGAAAGGAGTCTCAAAGACAGAAATGAAACTGAGAATTGGACATGACATTTCCCATTATTCTGCTATTTACCAACGCTAAAAGTTAACATTAAAAAACTTGGCAAGTTTCAAAAATTAGAAAAATGCTTTGAACTTGCCAAGATTTTTAATGTTAACTTTTAGCGTTGGTAAATAGCAGAATAATGGGAAATGTCATGTCCAATTCTCAGTTTCATTTCTGTCTTTGAGACTCCTTTCTGACATGGGCAAATGATTTTCAGTTTAGGAGAACTTGGCATTCATTTGATATCAGTTCCTTTTTAGGCACTTCTTTTTGAGGTAATTGTTTTTGAAGGATTCTAATTTTCTTGGTGTCTTTTGCACACGAAGTGTATTTTTGGCGGATATCAGATATTTTTTGTTGGTTACATTTTTTGCAACATTCTAAATCAACTGACATTTCTCCATTGTATGTAAGTAAAGTTCGTTCTTTCTGCCGCACCCTGTATAACCAATTACCTTTGGATTTACCGATGTACCTATCACAGGGAAACTATGAGGTATACATATACGTAATCACCGGGTACCTGACTCACTTTGTGGGAAGCACTTAGGAACAGTCTCCCAAAATAAAACCAATGGTATTTTAATTTGTTTGGTGCTAAATTGTTGTCAACCAGTTAAAAATTCTTCGGAATTCATACATTCGCAACCCTTAATTTGACATTAAATTACGGGGTGATATTAACGTGAGCTCTCTAATTTGGTAGGTACTATGAATTATGGAATAAAAAACATTAAAGCTGATTAAAATTAATAAGGTTAACCTTGTGATCTAAATGTACATATATTATACAATATTTTAACTAAATGGGTCACAGATAAACTGTAGAATTTTTGACTTTCAGAGAAAAATAATTATTATTGATCAATTAGGAATTTCCGAACAACAGAGTGCAATTTTGTTGTAAACCCTTCAACTAGTATACAATGAAAATAGTTTACAGAAACATAATTTTCAAGAACTTTATTTATTCCAATGAAACATATAAGTAAAACTTGATGGCAAATCTTCTTGGGAAGTAATGAAACTTTCATTTGGATGTCGATTGTTCTACAAATGATTTTTTTTATTTTATTTTTTTAAAGATGAGTGTTTCACAGCCGTTTTTATTTCGTAGCCATGAAACAGGAGCTACTGTAGACGCTTGTGGTCTGTGTTGTAGCCTGCCCATCCCGTAGTATGCCTCCCTCTGATGGACGAGAAGTGACACAATACTTCTCAATTACGTGCTGGGTCAACACGAGCACATCGGAAGGTATCCCTTACAAAAAAAATTGTCGGCACGGGGGATCGAACCCGGGATCTTCCGCATGGCAAGCGAGTGCTTAACCACTGAGCTAATCGCGCGCTCTTTTATTTAATTCGTTTAATTTTATTGTTTCTATAATTCTATCTGCTCTACCCTGTAGAACAAGAACGCACACGCGAAGGAGTCGGTACTCGGTGGGACAAGAAGGGTATCCCTTGTTGACTATTTGAATGGAATGTTTAGTCCTTTTCTTCTAGAAACTCTGCTTTTCTATGAATACGTACTGGTAATGTAAAAAATTGTCAGGTACCTCGCATCCTGTTATTTCTTTCTATTCCTATTAAACAATACCTGGTCATTTTTTAAGGTCCTATAGAGAGCTAATTGTGAACGAAGAGAAACGAACCTTTAACTCAAGCGGCACTTGTCCGTTTCTATGTAAGTACATATGTATGTATGATTGTAACGCGATAAAAGTTGTAATCGTAGTCCAATCGAGCTGAAACTTTCAGGATTGTTCAAATAATACGTGGACTTTGCTGCATAGTTTTTGGACATCTTTTTTTTTTTTTTTTTTTTTTTTTTAAGTGGGGTTTAACGTCGCTTTCAACTGCCATGGTCATATCACGACGGGGGTTTTACCCTCCATTTGCAGGAAACCGACAAACCTGCTACTCACATTGACCTGACCCAGCCTGAGTGGGGCCGGGAAAAGCCAGCGTCACGAGAATTAGAATTTGAATGGTCACCCATCCAAGTCTTAACCTCGCTGGATGTCGCTTAACTTCGGTGTTCTGAAGGGAACCGGTGTATTCAACATGCCATCGACGCTGGCAGTTTTTGGACATCATGTTAAGTAACTTCGAGCTAGGCTAAAATTTGGATCGAAATGGCTTATCACGATAAAAGCTGCAATTTTCGTTCAACCGAACTGAAAATTTCAGGGTTTAGCTCTTTCATCCGTGCTTCGCAACGGTTATTAAATTATTACTTGGATTTTCCTGTATAGTTTTTGACCGCATCATGTTAAGTAACGTCGACTTACATACTTGGCTATCAATGTACAAATTTGAAATTTCCGTATGGTGGCTTAATTGACAGAACTCACATCAACCGAGTCTCGGCTTGCAAGCCTCATTACTACAATGAGCTAAACTTTTACAAGTAAATTTGAATTTAATATTACAATACTAAAGAACCTAAAAAAGATCGAAGGAAGCCAACACCTTCATTCCATTTCATTGACGAGTGATATATTTCGGTACTCTGAGGTCCGATCCGAAACTCTCAAAACTTCTCAATATATTGTGCGCTACCAGTGACGTTAGGAGCTTATAACTCAAAAACCGTACATTTTTTGAAGATGGCTATTCTGACAAGGAATCATCTGCAAAGACTCAGGAGTATGTCTTTAAAGTTTCAGCTCGATACAATAAATGCTTAATAGCGATTCATGTGATTACGTGAAGAGAGGTCGGTGAACTTCAAAAATCAACAAAAAGTGTTATAACTCATAAATAGTTTAAAATATAAAAAAATGTATAGAATAAAATAAGCTCAAAATGTATCAGAGAGCCTAAATACAAAGTTTCAGCTTTCTATCTTTAGCGGTATCCGAGATATAGGTAGCGGTATCCGAGAAATAGGCGATACCGCCAAAGCGCCGCCGAGTGACCGCGGAAGTTTATTTTTTGAAAACCTCGAGCTGCAAGCATTATGAACTCATAACCAAAATTTCATAATTTTAACTTGAACCATATGCCCGTGGTAAGCCGAATGCGGAAAAAAAAAAAAAAAAAAAAAAACAAACAAAAACAAACAAACAAAGTATGAATCTTTTACTAATTTTGGGGGTGCTTGTAAAAGCGGTTAGGGGTATCAGAAAAAGGTCAAATAAAAAGTAGTCATCTTCTATTCGACGAGGAAAACACGAATATGAAGAAAAAAGATTAAAAAGTTTTATTTAAGAAGGTCAAAATTACAAAAGAAAATACATACGAACTCGGTTTAGCGTAAGTATAGCAGGCTCGTTTTGTTTTTCTTGGCGTTGCAAAACTAGCGTTTTGCTTGATTTGCAGAAGAAATACATACAGGGATTATCTAACATGTGGAGACTCTGATCAACGTAATAGGTACTCCTTCCTACATTGTGGAACCAGTTGCAAGGTCGAGAGCTATTAAACCGATCAAAATCCTCTCTGTGTAGTTATGCAGTGAACACCTTTCACTCTTAAGATCCAGCTGTTGTGAGTCTATCTTGAGATCCAACTATTGGATGAGTTCCTAACAACTGTTTAGCTTGAAGGTAAAATAATTTTCTGAAGATAGAAACAAATGTTTTATTTATTATAAACAATAAAATAAAGATGCTGTCAGCATTTTTGCTGATAGCAAATACATTCCAGTATATGATATTTTGTTATTTTTCTCACACTAAGATTGTTTTTTTTTTTTTTTTTTTTTTTTTTTTTTAATACTGCAGGTAAACTTCGTGTATTTAAAACATGATTATGGGAAAGATGGGTACAATATGTAAGACTTCTATCCTAAAAAAATTGTTTCTAGCAATCTAGAGACGTAAATGATGCAAGTGTTCTCTCTGTATTCCTAAAGGGAAAAACTTTGTTTGACATGACATGAATAACATGTGAACAATACAAAATAATTATATCTTTTAATATCGGTCTTTTAATATCTGTCTTTTAATAGCATCAACAAAAACAAAGTAGGTATCATTATCTTATGATATCACAATGGAGTCACTTTTGTAGTTTGATGCACTTTTATACAGTTATGACCAAAAAAAAATTGTCATACCAAACACAGAGACAACATTTCAACAATTTCATTTGCAAAATTGATTTCTACCTCAACATTCAAGGCTTCTAAACAGAATCAACTGCAAGCAAAATGAAACTTCTGACACTACCATGCCCTTGTGGTCAGTGTTACCTCTCCTTAGTAGGTTAGGTAGGTAACTATTAAGGTTAGGTAGGTAACTATTTTAACAATAATAAACTCAGGTCAAGAGACAAGTACTAAGAGTATAATAAAAAATTGATTTTGTTATGCAATTTGACAGTCTGACGGAAAGTCTCTCTATGCTTAAGTCTAGAACACACACACACAAAGGACCCAATGTGGCTGAGCTGTATGGGCAACCCCAACCTATAAGAATATTTGGTTATATGAAATAAAATCTAGAACACACACACAGAGGACTCAATGTGGCTGAGCTAATGGGCAACCCAAACCTATAAAAAGATTTGGTGCTATGAAATGAAAACTAGAACACACACACAGAGGACCCAATGTGGCTGAGCTAATGGGCAACCCAAACCTATAAAAAGATTTGGTGCTATGAAATGAAAACTAGAACACACACACAGAGGACCCAATGTGGCTGAGCTAATGGGCAACCCAAACCTATAAAAAGATTTGGTGATATGAAATGAAGTCTAGAACAAGCTGGTCGGTAAACAAGAATAAAATTAAATTATATTTACATCAGTGGCGCCGAATTCTGGCCCAAAACAGTCTACGACAATGCTTCATTGTGTAGATTAGGGTTAGGTCAAATAAATAGAGGACCATGCCTCGGGTGCAGTTGATTTACATAAATAAGTGTTGGGTGGAAGAGATTGCCACAGGCAATAACCCCGCCCTTTAGGTAGGTCATTAGCTTTATTATTTTTTGTTCTTGTTTCTTTGTTCAATCTATTTATTTTTTCTTAATAATTTCATTTTATTTTACTGAATACATTTTTGTCTTACCTTACCTAATAAAGCATATATAATAATCATCATCATAGAGTGGCGTCATTGTGAACGATGGTAGCCAGGCAGTGGAGGAATGACTCAGCACTTCTACCACTGTCTTTACAAGGAGGCTAATAATTGACAAGGGCCCCCAGAACCAAGCCAATGCTGGGCTACTCCCTGTTTATAGTCCCCCAGCCAGATTGCTGGTCTACTCCCTGTTTATAGTGCCCCAGCCACACTGCTGGGGGACTATAAACCAGACCAGAATATTAATAAGAAAAAATTAATAGAAACATCGGGTATCGAACTCAGACCCCTGTGATGGTATTGAAAGGGTCCTCTAGTTCTTAGGGGTCGCGTGCCGGCTGGGTAAAATGTCCGTTACAACTCAGCCTAGGGCGAGGGGAGGGGCCCTCTATTGTGTTCTATAGCGAGCACCTGGCTTTTCAGTTGGAAATGGTTTTTTTGAATTTCTTGCAGTCAGTTCACATCCTCTAATTCTTGTACAGAAACACATCTCTCGGAAGTTAAGTTAATTTTAATATTTACACATAGTTTTTTTTCTTAGTTTTTGTTTGTTTTTAAATTTAATTTCTTATCAGTGACTTGTGTTTTTCCATAGCTAAATATCTAAATTGCTCTAAAAGTGGATTGGATCTTTGTTTTTTAGTGTCAGTGTTTTTTATACTAGCCAAATACATACATACATATTTATGTGTTCTAGGATCAAAAATTCGAGTTTTTCCATCCATGTTTTTGCAAAGAAACCTTGATCTAGAAGTTGAATTCTATTTTCCTTTTTGTAAACTAACAATTTGTAGATAACTAGTTGATTGTTTTACAAACGCTAACTTTCGTCTTTTGCAATACCAGATTATTTTCATACTTGTGTAGGATTAACTCTTTTAAAACCCGTCGTTTAACTGTTATTACACCCAGTTCCTAGAAACAATAAAACAATTATACGCGAGAAAATTAGGTAGTAAAAACTTTTTCCTGTAAAAATCCGTTGTCACTTGTGGTTTTCCTCTGAAAAAAATTAAAGTTATCAAAGTAATTCCACCGAAAATTTGTTCCCTCTGCTGTTATTAATAAACAGTATTTTTCTTTCTCTTAAATTACCTTCCTCGAAAAGGAACGCTGAAATTAAATCGCCTGAGAGATTTCTAATTGAAAGAAGTGCTCTAAATTTTTCACAAAAAAAAGCTGCTCGTTTCAACTGAATTCTGAACAATCAAACACGAAGCTGTAAAACATTTCACAATGGAAAGCAGTTCTTGTGGAAAGCACAATGGATGCTGCTTAATTTAGTACTGACTGAAGTTTTTTCGACGAGTGCCTGAAAAGTGAAACTATTTTCATCTCCTAAACTAGTGTAATCAAATTTGAATGTGCAGAAATTGGTGCAGGAAGTGTTTTGCATTGGACACAATTGAACAGTGAAGAAGAATTGGATAGATTGGATCACTACTACACCAGGCAACTCATCACTAAAACCAATAAAAGGTAATCCTACATATTCAAATACGAGTATCTACAAATCAAGTATTCTTTTAATAATAATAATAATGTATCGCCATATTTATACTGTCCGATTAGGGCTAATAAGTCCTTTCTTCTTCTTGATCTTTCACTTTGCCTTATCCCAAACCCGGTGATGCCAAAACCAGGCCCGTAACGATGTTCGGCAATGCCGCATTGTGTAGAGTAGAGTTAGAAAAAATATATATAGGGCCATGCCTCGGGCCGTAACTCCAATGCAGCCCCCAGACCTATTTGGGGTCGGCACCGTTCAACCTCTTCCACACGATTGAGGTTGGTTTGTTCTGGTAGGCACTCCTACAAACCAAGTATACTAGTATTGAATAAATTCCGGGCTGCTGGGAATCGAACCCAAGTCACCGAGCGTGCAAGCCAATGTGCTACTTCACTCGGCCACGGTGACTACTCGGATCAATACGTCTTGGGCTCACTGCTGGAATATTGGAACTTATTAGTCCTAGTGAGGCAGTTTAAATAAGGAGATATTATTATTATCACTACTCGATCTACTCATCCTGTTATAGTCATAATTTTATTATTTTTATTCATTAAAATAGAGAGTTTACCCTAAACACAATAGGTACCTAATACTTAAGTAAGTGCACAAATATAATATCACCGGAACTGCGGTTCTCGCACTTCCGTACACATTTACTATGAGAACGACCTCTATGGTGATCAAGTGAATAGCTTTACCTGTTGATCCCAAGAGCCGGGTTCGAACCCCGAGCTTAAATATTGACTCACCGACCAAGTTTTTACTAGGTCGTTAAAATTTTAATTTGAGTGTTATTGTTGATTCTAAGAAGACCATGGTATTTATTGCTTTGTAAAAAATAATAAAGTTTGTACTTCATTTATACTAATACTCATCATACTTTTGAAAAAAAGACTTTAACGGATAGTGCTACTTGACATAGTATCCTTGTTTTGAAAACAAAAATCAGTTGTTTGTAAGGAATACCTTCCGGTGCGCTCTTGTAGACCCAGCACCAAAATTTGGAGTACATATTGTGTCACATCTCGCCCATCAGAGGAGAGACATACTACGGGATGTGCAAGCTACAACACAGACCTCAAGCGTTGAAAGTAGCTACTGTTTCACGGCTAGGAAATAAAAATGCTGTAAACTCATCTTAAAAAAAAATGTCCAATCTTGTGAAGTTTTCTTCAAAATTTACAAGGGTCCTTCCATACTAAATTATGCCGCCTGGAAATCTTATACGAAGAACGAAACCTTGTTCTGATTTTTTTCTTTCAAAGGCAAAAGACTTTTTTATTACATTTTGAAACCTTACATAATTCAATTTATTTTCATTCCAATTTCTTTCTGTAATCAGATTGACAATGATGAAATGATGCTGTTCAGAAAAAAATAAATCTGATGGTACCAAATTTGAATGGGTATTTTCCTACATGGTACCATTTTTCCTCCTAGTAACTAGCATGGTTACAGCTGGTGGTAGTGATGGACACAAGCCAACTAGTTCGCCGGAACCACTCATTCGCAGCTGCAATCCCATCGTGAGCACTAACTGGACTCAAAAGCCATTAAACCTTAAACTAGTCCAACTAGTAGAACCTGGGTGCTCAAAGAACTGGCAATTTCTCTTAGAAAGAGTTTGTTTTTCCCTTAGAGAGAGATAAAATTTGTTTGGTTGTGGAAAAATATAAACACCTAGTTTGGTTGTGGAAAAATACAAATTTTATGTTTGGTTGTGGAAAAATTAAATTTCATTTTTTTTGTACAAGCGGATTACATTGTCCTATATTCATTGACTAGATTCTTTTTTACATGTAGATCCACAAGTATTATTTTTGGATAACCAATTTTTGAATTAAGGGTTTTAAAATGAATTTCATAAATACTTTCTACCACAGATGCAACTAGGTGAGAAGATATTTAATGATGGGAATGTTTGATACTTTTGTACTCCATTTTTGTAGGCTCAGTCACTATTACGTAAAACACCAAGAAGAGTTAAATTTTATACATTAAGAAAAGTATTATGTACTTAAAAAATAATACCATTATTCCGCAATAATGAACAAAAGAACCGAAGATGGTTGTGGTTCGGCACACATTGGCATTCCATGCTTGCTGGAGTTGACCTGGCGCACTGCCTCAGCCTTTGGTGATAATTCCATAGATGGTACTAATATGTGTAATGGACAAAAGTTTCACTTATCTAAAGCTGTTCTAAATTATTTGTTTCAGATCAGTTCAAAATGGAGACGCGGACCAACTGCTACCTGAACTCGGGCTACAACCACATCAACGACACCATGGAGTCTGTGGACACCCTAGAGGAGGACGAGGGCTACCAGTTTGACAACGAGATGTACGTGGACGATGAGGAGATCCTCAGCAAGGTGCACAACATCGACACCAGCCGCCGCCACTCCCCCCTGGGGCAGTACGGCTCCCGCTCCACCCTGCTCAGCATCACGCCGCAGAAACACTACAAACCACTCCTGCAAAGGCATAGGGAACTGCCCAAAGTCACGCCAACAAGGAACTACAAACTTGACAGGTGTGCGTCTTATAGTGTACCGAACAGGCGAAACAGCAATCTCGATGTGTTGGCTCCAATGATTGCGCAAGCCGCCTCTAACCAAGGCACCTCCGCCAGGGACCTGAGGAGGAGCATGTCCATGGCAGGCATCTCGCCCTACAGAGGAACCTGTGGGCGCGCAATGCGTCGCCGTGTGCCTTTGTGTCGCCGGGGCTGGCGGGGCGCAATCACAACGTGACGCGCTCGGCGCGGGTCATCAGCTCCAGGCGCAGACTCAACATGAACAGCATGCACACTGTGACGTCGCCCATCACGACACAGGCGCTCCTGAGGCACCACTCGCTCATGCTGCGCAACCAGGCAGCTGCGGAGTCCACCCTGGGCCCTGTGCTGGATGACCTTGAGACGACCTTCTGCGTGAAGAACGCGCCGAGCAGTGTGTGCGGCTCCCAGTACACCGCTAAGAGCATGGCGGTCATCTCCCCCACGTACAGAGCCGCCAGAGTCACTTCCACACCCGTGAAACTGACGCCAGTGCTGGATGAGGAGGAGGCCAGCTTCTTCAAGAAATCGTTCAGTCCTTCCAAAGACAATTCATGGATCCGCAGTCCTCGACAAAGCCTACCCGTCTGCTCATTGTTCCTCGCTTCTTCTCTCTGTTACTGTCGGGCGCGGGCAGTTTCCTCATGGCATTCTACTTGATGTCCCTCATGGGGCGGACCTACTATCTGAACGTTGGCGTGTGTTCCGGTACGATAAGCATGACGCTGGGCATGCTAGGGTTCCGGTTCAGGGATTGGGAGTGGCTGCCCAACAGGAACTATGTCTCGGGGTTCATCCTCATCAGTCTGTTCAGTCTGGTGCACACGGCAGGGCTGGTGGTGCTGATTAAGAACATCCTGACGATGCCTTTTGAGTCCATGGACATTGTCGGTGGCGCTCTCTGTTCTATCTCGGTGATACAGGCGATGATAGCGAGCTTTGGACTGATAACGTCTTGCTGTTGTAAATATCCGCCGCCCGACAATCGAGTAGCTCATGGGGTAGAGGGGTTCACGGTTTGATATGTTGTTTTTATCTTTCAGACGTATATTTTTTAAAACACTTTATTAACGCAGTTCGCAAAAACTGTGGGCGACAATTGTGTAGGAGTGCACAGTACTGCTTGTTAACGTAAGCACCTTTAGCAAACTCCCTAATAACTCTAATAACGCAACAAGGAAAATCAGTGAAACGTTAGGTGAATTTAAAGAGACTAGGCTAGCTGGAATTTTATTCAGGCAGGTAATACGTGGGACAGGTACATACATACTCCTAATGTAAATTTAGTTTTATATGACACCTGCTTAATTGCATTTAAAAATGTTTATAATTTTACTATTAGGTACCTAAGTATATTGAAAAATTAGATTTTTTTTCTAATGTGGAATCAAATATATTATTTATTTTTGTTAAGTTCAAAACTTAAGTCTGTGTTCATTATTTGATTTTATTAACTTTTTTCTTCAAGCCTATATTTGCTATTGGAGTTTTAAAACTTCAAAACAAAATTAAAAATCGAGAGTTTCAGTAAAACAGCCCAAACTGAAATGCTTAGGGGAGAGATTGTCTTGAGATAATTAAATTCGGACTTTGAAACTGAGTAGTACTGACCAAAGAAGAATTTCAAGTCTGTTGACCCCTTAGATATTGAAGGACTATTACGATAATTATGGTCTTCAATTTCGTCTTACAAAGACATACAAACTAATAAAAAGTAAATCTTTACTTGATTTACTTTACTTACCTTTTTTCATTAGGCACTTGAAGTAAGATTTACTTTTACATACAAAAAAGTAAATCTTACTAGTAAATCACTTAATACCAAGCAACATTTTCTATTTGTAATCTGTACGGAGTGAAAACTAAATTTATGTAACACAATCATTTGAACGTTTTGTTTTAATGTTGATGTATTTCTCTGATAGCAGTTTTCGTAAAGGTATTTATATGTTTGTGTTAATACACAATCATCATTTTTCACAAGTTACTCAAGCACAATTACTTGCATAAAAAAATCTCAATTTTCAATCTGTCCTCCTGGAGAAAATTGTGTTCTGGGTCATTTTACAGTTTGGCAGGATTGACGTCGACAGGCAAAAATTCATTCCTTTGGTCCCAGCAACTACATATTGGAAATTTTCAAAACTCCCATTGAACCTAAAATATCTTTTTTTACATACCAGAAATGAATTTTCATATAGCATATCTGAAACTCTAATAACAACAAGCAATATTCAACGAGGATGAGAAGATAGCAACCTATTATTTCCCTTGGTTATTTTTATTAGAAAGCTTTTTTTTCTGTGAACGCAGGATTTTCTTTAAAAGGTCAAACATCCTCGAAATTTTGACCTTTTGGACCAATCAACTGTTGTATTTCATGTTTTATTATTATTTTTTTTTTTTTTTTTTTTGCTGACGTCTCGTCTTATCTTCTTGGAATTTATTTCCATTTCGTCCTTTTTTCCTGGTTGATTTTTTTAGAAGCTTTATAAATTTGAAAATGTCCGCTATTTCCTTAACAGTATTAAAGATCTTGTTACATTGGGGACAGCACTTGCTTTCATCTCTTCTTCTTGATCGCTCTATCCCTTATTTATCTTGCAATGTTTTCCAGAGCAAATTGTGTAAAAACAAAAACCTTTTCTAGAAACTCTTGTTGTAAAAATACATCAATACAAATGGTTTGAAAAACCCCTTTTCGTCATGATATTCTTTGAGTAAACCTTTCATGATAGACTTCAGGACTTCGTTTGTTTCGAAAAGTTGAACGAATTCCCAAAAATAAGGTACATTCTTTCCTTTTACATAAATGGATTTTCAGATGCTTTTTTTGTCTTCTTTTTGCATTACTCTTATTTTTATTTCTTTGTGTTTTCATACGTCTATTAGAAAGACATTATTTTGTACCACAGTTTTATCTTGATCATTTTATTTGACGTATGCTTTTGACGTAATATACAGGGTGGGGCAAAAGTCTGGAAACCCCTGAAGAACTTTTGAATGGCTTCTTCGGTAAAATTAAAATTTTGTAAGGTAAACCGGAGTAATAAGACCTTCTTTTAGAGTGGGGTCGATTTTTGTTACCGGCCCCCATGTCGGGGCCAGGGGGGGCAACTTCATTTTTTTAAATACGAACCCCCACCTTGCGATACATTTTTGGAAAGTTCTTTAAATATGAAATACATTGGTGCAAATTTTATTTTTTTAATATTAACTGTTTGCAAATGGCGTCCAACTTTGTGTATGCAGTAAAGTTTGGAAACCCCTGAATATTTTTCGAAAGGGCTTTCTCAGTAAATTTAAAATTGTGTACGGTAATCCTTGGTAATCAGACCTTTTATTAGAATGGGACCAATTTTTTTTTACCGGCCCCCATGTCGGGGCCAGGGAGGCCAACTTCATTTTTTTTAATACGAAACTCCATCTTGCGATACATTTTTGGAAAGGTCTAATTACCCAGACTTACCGTGTACAATTTTAAATTTACTGAGAAAGACCTTTCAAAAGATATTCAGGGGTTTCCAGACTTTACTGCATACACAAAGTTGGACGCCATTTGCAAACAGTTAATATTAAAAAAATAAAATTTGCACCAATGTATTTCTCATTTAAAGAACTTTCCAAAAATGTATCGCAAGGTGGGGGTTCGTATTTAAAAAAATAAAGTTGGCCCCCCTGGCCTTTACATGGGGGCCGGTAACAAAAATCGACCCCACTCTAAAAGAAGGTCTTATTACTCCGGTTTACCTTACAAAATTTTAATTTTACCGAAGAAGCCATTCGAAAGTTATTCAGGGGTTTCCAGACTTTTGCCCCACCCTGTATAATTATTATGATTATGAAAAACATGACAGAAAAAAATAATTTTGTTGCCCAGCCTAAATCAGACTGGTTATAATTAAAATAATGAGGAATCATGTTTGAAAGTTTCCTGCGAATGGAGGGTAAAACCTCTGGGGTAAAGGTCATTCAAGACACCTCATTGCGTAAGAAACGTTAAAAACTTTACAAGATAAGTGTTGAAAAAATAAAAATATTAAAAGGACAATGAGGAGTTTATCATATTTTTGGTAACCACAACTAAGCAAAACCACCTAAAACTATCCGAGCTTGGTGCTTCAACCTTCAACCTCCGGGTTGCAAGTCCTCCGATTCCCCAGTGGAACTACTGAGGGCGGTACAGACAAGGAAAATAGGAAATGATGTTATCAGGACACGCGCCAAAGAGACAAAGCTGTCTCATAAATCCTGCCAGATATCTGTCGAGACATAAAGGTGACATTTGTCCGACGTTGCAGCTACCTACTTTTACTGGGGAACTTTTATCCGTTAGATAGGGTGGTGTCAAAAATTATTTTTTTAATCTTTTTAATGTAATGGTCCTGCTAACATCATAATTTTACGACGACAATAGTACGACAATTCTAAATACTCGCTTTTCAATCTGTTTTCCTCTGATTTCTGATTATTTTCTAACTCTAGCAATGATCACTATAAATCTTGTGCACAACAAAAACTCGAAATTTTCAAACGGAAATAGAACTGAAAAGAAAGTTGTTGGGCAAAAAATCTTTCACCAAAATCTCATCTTC
This sequence comes from Bactericera cockerelli, assembly GCA_024516035.1. NCBI lineage: Eukaryota > Metazoa > Arthropoda > Insecta > Hemiptera > Triozidae > Bactericera > Bactericera cockerelli. Next base: position 14,185,530 of record CM044955.1, on the reverse strand, counting down.
AAAGAAGGCTTTCTATTTTTTGTGTCCATGAGGAAATTAACGCTCCATTGTCTATTCTATCCACGCGTTCTGTTCTGTATAATGACCTTTGCTCCCCCTGCGGTCTCGACCCTTGAAAATGACCTCCCAAACTCTCAGTCATATGTAAAATCCAGATCTTTTTTCATCAGAGTCCTTGAAAAACCCCCTCCAAACGCCTTTTTGGCCTGCAAACCCCTGTACTATTTCTTGTTGTAAAATCCCTCTCGACCTGTAAAATCCCTGTCCATCCCTCCCTCTAATATCCTCTCTGTAAAATTCCCTCCTCGACCCTGAAAAATCCCCTTCCCATTATTACAGAATTCATTTGTCTTCTACCCGAGACGCCTTTATCCAATATTTTCACAAATTACAATTCCACCGCCATAAATCTTGCTGGCCTCTCAACAGTTTCGTAGGCACAATTTGATCGAAATTAATTACCTGCTTCCTACGTGACTTTTTTTTCGATGTTCACTTTCAAAGCTTCTTTTAAATAATTATCTCACCCTACCACTACTAGCTTTGGGTCCCTTTTTTGACGTGATTATCATGGAATTTGTTCCTTTTGTCATGTCAAACGTGCAGGTATATATAAAAAAAATATCTTTACCTATAAAGCTGGCTGCACAGTAGGTACATACCTCAGGATTTATCCGTTGGATGAATCTGGTAAATAAATCTAAATCTAATCTGAATGTAATCTAAATCGTGTATGAGGTTAATAATAAAAGATAACTTTTTGTACTGAACTGACGGCTAAAATGAAATTGTCTTAGGCAAATAGCCCTTTGTATTTTTTGTAAATAAATTTCAATAAAAAGATTATTATAAATACTACTTTTATCGGTCCAAAAAATCCTTCAAATTCGTCAGATTTCTTCGTGTATGCAATTTTATTACGCACTATTTTATTTTATTTTTTTTTTTTCAATAACTTTATTATATTTTATTTTAATATTCATACATATTCTCCATTTAATATTTAATAGTTACTGCAATCCAATTTATCCAATGTACTTTTCAGTATGTGGTGAATTGCAGCAAATAGTATTGTCTTCTATTTTTTCAGGTCTTTTTTTATTATTAGTTTCATCCTTATTTTTCAGACGGATAAATTCTGTTATGTGTATTTGTGTATCAAAGCATGAAATTCAACCCGCTTCAGATTATCTGACGTATGAACTTGTGTAGCCAGCTTAAGGAGATCCTCACGGCATGTTTTTTTTCCATTGTGATTTTAATACTTTAATATCACCTACTTACTGTCACCTACTTACTGTTTTTTAAAAAAAAATCCCCCAAAAAACACCAAGTCTCTGAGGTCCTTCAAAAAGTTAGAGTCAGTGAAAGTAGTGCTGGTCATAGTAGTGGTCATGGTACCCTGGTACTTATTAAAACCCATTTTCTGGATTCTTCATTTTTGTGTTTTGATCTGCCAACTTTTCTCTAACTTGGTCAGTTTTATACTATCGGTATTCTAGAATATTATTGTTAAATCTATAAAAAGCCAATTTAACCACCACAAGGAGTAACAATTTTGGATTTTTACAAAGCTTCTTTTTCTGAGCTAATGATAAATGTACTTTGTAATCCTATCTTTGTACTATGTAACAATGTAACATGGAATGTTCTTGTTTTTTGAACCTCATTTCTAAACCAAGCTCAGTAAAACGAAGGAGGCAACCAAATGTCTCAAGATGAATACAATATCGAACTGCAACTTTATCTCAGGGAAGTATAAATTCCTCCTTCGCCTTCTCCTCTCTCACCACCCCCTCATAATCTTCTCTCTCCTTCCTCTTCTCTTCCTTCTATTCCAACTCTCACTTATCCTATTTTTTCTTCTTCTACTCCTGCTACACTTTCTCTTCTTCCTTCTTTCTTCTTCAGACCAGAGCAGTTACGAACTCTCCTTCATTTTCCCTTCTCTTCTCTTCTTTTCCTTTTCTCTCTTCTCCTCTCTTTTTCCCTACTCCTACTCCTCCTGCTCATTCTTCTTCCTCCTCCCCGTCCCCCTTTTTATCTTCTCTCTTCTCTTTATCAACTCTCCTCCTCTGCTTCTCCACACTCTACCTACTCCTCCCTCTCCTCCTTCTCTTCCGCCTAAGAAGACAAAGTTTTTCAGCAACTTGTCAGGATTTAGGGAATTAAATTTATTATGTTTTTGTTCGATGTCCTAATATTGTTTTCTATTTCTGGAAATCTAGATGCAAGTGGGATGGGACATTAGGTGTGATGGAGGACGGAAGGGAATGGGCAGTGGGTGTGGAAGTAGGCTCAGCTGGGTGGACGGGATTTGTGGGATGTTTGAGCTCGTTGTTCTTTTGGACTGAATTACTGACGTGGAAATAACGGCTCGATCTAAGGCAAAGTGTAAAATTAAGGTACCCGGCTATTTGTATCTACTCTCTAGTGTAGGTACCTACCTAGACTTTGAAAGTATAAAAGTATCTACTTTTCTCATATATAGGCATTAGCTATCCAAATAAGATCAAACCGTAAATGATGCAAAAATAAAGGTTAAAAAATTAAAAAGTTCATTTCAAATGATTATTTATGTAAAAATTACTGATTTTTTTTATAAAACAGGTACCTAAAACATTAAATTAACTTTTGAAATAATTAGTGATCCGATAAAACAGTGAAATGTCAACTGAAAAGATATTTCTTCTCTCATTACACAAAGCTGACCTGGCAAAACATGAGCTCTCCTCTCGTAGGTGTGGGGATGATGACTTTATCTTTCATTCTCACTCTTCCCTCCTCTTTCTCCACCTTCCCTTCCCAAACTCCCCCTCTTTCGCTCTTTCTCTACCTTCTCTTCCCAAACTCCTACCTCTTTTGCTCTTTCTCCACCTTCCCTTCCCAAAATCCTACCTCTCTCTCCCTTTCTCCATCCTCCTACCCAAACTCTCCCTCTTTCGCTCTTTCTCCACCCTCCCTTCCCAAACTCCTCCCTCTTTCTCCACCCTCCCTTCCCAAACTCCTCCCTCTTTCGCTCTTTCTCCACCCTCCCTTCCCAAACTCCTCGCTCTTTCGCTCTTTCTCCACCCTCCCTTCCCAAACTCCTCCCTCTTTTGCTCTTTCTGCACCCTCCCTAATTATTCACCCTCTCCAACTCCTCCCTCTCTCTCTCTCGTTCTTTCTAGACCCACCCTCCCAAAATCCTATCTTCCCTTCCTTCCTCCTTTTCTGCAACCTTCCTCCATCCTGAAACTCTTCTCTCTCTCCTTTTCTGCACCCTCCTAACCCAAACTCCTCCCTCTCTCTCTTTTCCTAAGTGAGGGTGTGATGAAATCATATCCGACCCTCACACTTAAATCCCTAATATCTGTCCTCTTTCTATTTCTCTCTCTCTCTCTCTCTCTCTCTCTCTCTCTCTTCCCACTTTCGATAATACTGTATTTGAAACACATACGCATTATGTACTTGAAAACACTTCTCTTTCATTAAAATGGGTGACCCGTCATGTGTCTCACCCACTCTCTCTCTATTTTTAGGATTGTATTTGAAGCACAAATGACACTTGCAACAGAACTAAATGGGTGACCCAATATGAATCTTTCTATCACTCAATCTCTCTCTTTTACTCTCTCTCTCTCACTCTCTCTCTCTCCCTTCCCTCTCTTCCTCTGTATCTAATTTTAGATACTATTGTATTTGAAACACAAACATGTTCTTGAAAACACTCTCTCATTGATATGAGTGACCCGATATGTCTCTCTATTTCTCTGACCCTCAACCTTCCTCTCATCCTCCCTCCAATTTCTGAAAACTCACAACTTTACTCTATCTCCCACCAAAAAGGCTTCCCTCCCTTCTCTTAGGCTCTATCTCTCACTAACTAGACTTCCTTTCCTCTTCTTAGGCTCTATCTCTCACTAACTAGACTTTCTTCCCTCCTCTTAGGCTCTATCTCTCACTAACTAGACTTTATTCCCTCCTCTTAGGCTCTATCTCTCACTAACTAGACTTTCTTCCCTCCTCTTAGGCTCCATCTCTCACTAACTAGACTTCTAGGCTCCATCTCCCATTAGTTTAACCCCTCTCATCTGCACGCTCTCATTGTTGCCTCCATGGTGTTGACTGTGTCGTGTTGCCTCCACGGAGGTGGCACATTAGTGACACCCGGCAACACGCAACCCGCTACACACTGGCGAGGGATGTGACCCAAATAATGGAGGTGAGATGAGGGGAGAGATGGAGGAAGAGTTAGGGGAGAAAAAGTTAGGGGAGAGTGAGAGGGAGATTTAGAGATTTAAAGGAGAGAGGAAGAGGGTGAGTTGGGAATAAGGACGAAGAGTGTGTGTGTGAGAGAGAGTGAGGGTGTGAGGGAGAGAAAGTAAGAGATGGATAAGGAGAGAGAGAGAGAGAAGCATAAACTAAACAAAGAATAGATTGTAAAACTCAACGTCAAAATCTAAGTAAAATTATTACTAATTGTTCAGAAATATAATTTTAGAAATTAATTGGTGATTTTTGGAAATGTAGGTCTATCTAATTATTTCTGTAGATGACTACATGTGAAGTTCCTACTATGTACGTTGAGATATGACCATGTAGTTGAAAGCGACGTTAAACTCCCAAAAAAAATTCCGAATCCTGTACGAATGGTTGTTGAAAATCTCCGCTGGTACCGCGAGGTTTCCAATTAATCAAACAATTTCCTCGCAAGCAAATGCTCGCGAATGGCTTCACTCTTTACAACGAAAACCGCAAGTGCTGAACGTGAATATCGCGACATTTTCAGCGAAAAGAAATATTATCAGGGCTGAAATTTAACATCACGAAAGTAGGTGTATTTCAATTAACAAACCATACATGCATGCGTGCTCTTACCCTATTATAAGCAACCCACAATGTGCATTGACATTTTGAAAATGGCATTTACTTCTGTCATACATTGTCAGGTCACTGAATTCTCAGTATATTATTTACCTATATTTGTATACCTATCTATACTTATACACACATAAGTTGGTAAAATATTCATTCCATCATTATTTTTTATAATATAAAATATAATATTCATCATTTTTATCAAATATGAACAAAGTTTAGAGCTAGAACATTTCAACAACAAAAATGTAAATAAATTGTTTTACCTCCATCGACCCCTCCACCCTAGAAAACTGTACTTGACAAATATTCTCCAATATTTTCCACGGTTCAGTACTTTTTGTATTCTCCATTCTAATGACTACGAGTGCCACAGAAAATGTTTGTTTTTTATGGAAAGCATTTTGAAAAGGGGGGAAAAATGTGCTGAAATAATGGACCTCGCAATATGAGGGTTATTCGCGAAAATGCATTTTGTGGACCACAGAAGAAAGAGAGGGAGAGCGAGAGAGAGACAGAGAGACCGGGCTTTAGAATGACGCTTCTTTCAAACAATATTCACAGTTGAAAATGTGAGAATTTCAGTTTTAAAATAAATAGACACACCCTTTTGCTCAATTCATTTACCACTTTCTTAATTTTCTTCGAGGAATTTTGGTCATGAGAAGCAACATGAGCAATTTTGGTCTTCATGAAGTAACACGAGAAATTTTTGTCATCACGAAGTAACACGAGCAAGTTTGGTCATCATGAAGTAACACTAGGAATTTTGGTCATCAGGAAGCAACACGAGAAATTTTGGTCAACAGGAAGCAACACGAGGAATTTTGGTCAACAGGAAGCAACACTAGGAATTTTGGTAATCATCAGAAGCATTTTGATCATTAAAAACATCTTCTTCTGAAGAAAGAAGATGTTTTTAATGAAATATGTTATTTATCATTTGAAAAAAAGTAAAAAAAAAAATTTTTGGTCATTAGAAGCAACACTAGGAATTTCGGTCAACAGGAAGCAACACTAGGAATTTTGGTAATCATCAGAAGCATTTTGATCATTAAAAACATCTTCTTCTGAAGAAAGAAGATGTTTTTAATGAAATATATTATTTATCATTTGAAAAAAAGTAAAAAAAAAATTTTTTTGGTCATTAGAAGCAACACTAGGAATTTCGGTCATCATGAAGCAACACGAATAATTTTGTAATCAATCAGCCCCAGCGTCACAAATAATTAAGGTGGTTATCTATCAGATTCACTTAAAAAATTATAAAATTAAATTTTATCCTGGTTTTTCTTTTAGTAACAATTTTACTGCTCCTTTTGAAATCACAATCGAAAATTTTAATATTTTTTATTTAGGTTTCAATGTATGTGTGATTTATCTACATTTACATACATGTTTGTTGAGAAGTAGGTTTTTTAATTAAATTTGTTTTTAATGGCTTTTAGAAAAATTAAGTTCCTACTGATATAATTACGAAGTTGATAATTTTATTTTTTAACATAATTAATAAACCTTTTTTTTTTTGGAAAAAGTTCCTATATTACTCCCATTTCTTATTTCACTTAGCCTTTTCCCAAACTTACTTGGGGTCGGCATAGGTCAACCTCTTCCTGATGGTTGACGTTGGTTGAGGTTCTTGCACTCCTACCACATTTTACGGCTGGATGCTCTTCCTAACGCCAACCCTGTTAAGGGTGCCAATATTGTCTTTTGGCCTGAAAAGACCTGTGTTAGAATTATTTAAAGGAATATTTTAATATCTTGTTTATCATTTGACTCTCTGCAGCTCCAGTCAGTCTTTTGGCATCATCCGCATGATAATATTATGTATATCATTGATATTCCACAACTTCAGTATTGTAACTTGTGTATAGTACAGTATAGTGCACTCGTAGTCAAGTGGTTAACGCGCTAGTCTGGTAAAATAGGTCGCGTGGGGTCCGTTGGTTCGAATGCCACTCAGTACATGGATTTTTCCTCATTAATTTGAGTTTGTAACCACATAATAATAAGACTCTAAGGGTTAGGTGGTAGAAAATGCTTTGAGCATTAACCTCGCCTGGTTGTTACCTTTCACTAAAGAGTAGTATTATTATTATTAACTTTGCGTTAATTTATGTAGACCACCCTGTATTATATGGAATACTGAACCACACTGTACATCATTGACACTACACAGCTCCAGCAAAGTAACTTAGCGTTATATTATGAGAGTTGAAAGTCTTTGAGAGTTTATAATGGAAAACGGAAAGTAAAGTACACTTTGTTACACTTTGCAATCGAAACAATCATAAAAAACAAAGAACAACAGAGGAAAGAAAAGATATTGAAAATGGCGACGGTGGAGGAAATGGAGAAAGATGGAGAGATGAGGAAGAGTGGTTTGAGGCAAAAAGAAAATAGTTAGATAAAATGAAGAAAAAAATGAGTGAGAAAAATTGAGATAAAGATAAAAGATTTGGCGATTTGCAAAAGAGAAATTGAAGGTCTCAGTGAGGGAGAAAGAGAAAGAGAAGAAAAAAAAAATAACAGTATTGAGAAAAAAAAAAACTTTGAAACCATTGATTTCCATATTTTTTCCTGAAAGAGATAGGAAGAAAAATTTAAGATAAAATGAGGCAAAATCATCAGAAGTTACACAAAATTGAAGTGAAAAAATTACTTGGAAAAAAAAGTAGATGAAATACATGAAAATAAAAAGAGAATGGAAGAAAAACGGAAAGAAAATTTTGAGAGAATAAAACGAAGAGTTGAAGAAAAGTTAAAAACAAATATTGAAAAGTAAATCGAAAGGAAACAAAAGAAGTTGGGAGAACACAATGAGACGAAAGATAATAATATTATTGAAGAAGGAGGAGATAGTAAAGAAACAATGAGACCAAAATTTATAAAATTATGGTGCAGAATATAATTACTTGAAAAGAAAATGAAGTACTCATGAAACAAAAAAGAGAAGTGCACAAATTTGAATGAAAAAATGAAGAAATAACTTGTAAAGAAGTAGAGAGAATGAGGAACAACATGAAAATAAAGAGAGAATTGAGGGAAGAAACGAAAGTTTGGACGGATTTCCTCGGATGAATATTAAAAGGTACATTGTTTGATGTTCCTTTACATGTAGCATTGTTTGATTTAGCTGCGGGTAAAGAATGTAGAAGAAAAAATAACTTCTGCACTGGAAAGTTACCAAGTTGCGGATGATAAGAAGAGTTAAAATGAAACGCTAACGCTCGAAGGAAAAAAAAAGAGCTAGAAAATATTTTGAGGAGCTGAATTTTATACTATTTTGCAATTATTTATACTTCGGGGTACCAGCGTGCAAGGGTTATTGTGCAGTATTTCAGAAAGGTTGCTCAGCATACTTACAAAGTAAACATGATCTATTATTGTAATACGCTTTTATTTGAAGACTTGGTTTTTTAACCTTGCTCACCTAGCGTGATTGGTGCAGGGAGGTTATTTCTCCATCCTTCTTTTTCACAGCATTTTTTTATTGCAAAGGGACCGTGACTTTAAATTAAACTATGCCCAAGGACCCCATTATAAGACAAGATTCAAATAAGGTTAAGCCAGACCCTCCCTCAAATTAGAGTTTTAACCAATCACAGTATAGCCCGATTTGGGGAACATGACAGTTTGGCTTATCTGAAATTTAATCCTGTTTCATAATTCGGCCCTAAACAGTAAACATTCGTTCGATAGGGTGCGGATCTCAATTCAGGAACTGCTAGTTTGAGAAGCTTTAACTTCACTGAGAATGTTATGTACATATACAGTATGTCTCAGAAGTCCTAGCGGAGGCCCTGTAACTTTTGAACGGCTGGGAATTTTGAAATTCTGTTTTTTTCTAGACATAGGAAAAGGCCCATGGCAAATCTGATGGTGATGTTAAAATTCAGGTTCAATCCACGGAAGTGACATTTTTTGATAAAAAATGGCCATTTCTCTCGAAATTTAAATGAGAAGGTATACTTTGAATTTCATATTATTAATCTACTGGCCATAACAGGTAATTATACAAAGTTTCATTTTTCTGCCATAACCAGGGGCGGAGGTATGGAGGCTGAAAGTTGAAAATTCAGATACCACATTGATTGGCAATGTGGGATCTATTGCTCACAAAATGGGTTTAAAAGGATAGAAGAAGTGTCTTTGAAGTGACAAAACAATGAAAACACCAATATCTGTATCACCATTCAATCAGTGGCGAAGTAAAAAAATAACCAGATTATGATTTTTTTCCATCTTGAAGGTTCGGTCTCCAAGTTGGAAGTCAACAACACTACATTGCACTTACCTTTCATCAGCGATGGGAATTAATATTTTTTTGTATTTTTTTTAAATTTATTTAAATTTATTTTTTTTTGCTATCATTTTCTTGTATTTCTTATGATAATAATAATGAAGCTCTTATTCACATTTAGCGTTGTTTTTCTTCTCAACATGACAATTCTTAAGAGTCGAACCGGATTCATACGGAAACATGCCTTATTAATAAAATTAATGAAATAGTACATATTGATATTTTTTCATCAAGCCAATGAACTCAGAAGCTTGTAAACTCAAAAACTGAAAACTTACCTACCTAACATGGTAAATATTTTAGTTGTGATATTTGTGCAGTAGGTAAACTCGAAATCATAATTTTTAACTTAATGATTTTTTACTCCGACACTGATTGAAGAATGATACATATTGGCGTTTTCATTGTTTTGGTGCTTAAAAAGAACGATTTTAAAAAACATTTTGTGAGCAATAGATCCCACATTGCCAATCAATGTGGTATCTGAGTTTTCAACTTTCAGCCTCCATACCTCTGCCCCTGGTTATGGCAGAAAAATGAAACTTTGTATAATTACTTGTTATGGCCAGTAGATTAATAATATGAAACCCAAAGTATACCTTCTCATTTAAATTTCGAGAGAAATGTCCATTTTTTATCAAAAAATGTCACTTTCGGGGGTCGAACCTGAATTTTAACATCATCATCAGATTTGCCATGGGCCTTTTCCTATGTTTAGAAAAAAAACAGAATTTCAAAATTCCCAGCCGTTCAAAAGTTACAGGGCCTCCGCTAGGACTTCTGAGACATACTGTATTCAAATTTTCTATGGTGGAACTGAAATTATTCCCAAGTGGCTTAGTTTTAGATAATTATTTCAATGAAACAACAACAGAAATAGCAAAAGCAGACTCTCTAATGCTAATAACGTCCATTTGTCTTTAGACAGAATTCCATGAAAATTGTATGAACACAGACACAATAAGGACAAGCTCTGGTCTAATTTAAAAAATATCACTGGCTGGAGCAGCAAGGAGATGGATGAGTAAATAGTGGAGGAGCAAAGAGATGGATGAGTAAATAGTGGAGTTGGGATATGATGGTGTGGAGGTGTGAGGGATGGGAATGGCAGAAAATGGAAGAAAAGGAGTTATTGCTCATCTGGTCCCCAGGGCGGTGTTGACTCACATTTTCTACTGAGTTAGCTGCACGTCTAGTTTCCTCCCCTTCTCTCTCTCTTCCTCCTCCTCCTACAACTCCTCCTCTCTCTTTTTCTTCTTCTACATCTTGCTTCTACTGCTCTTCTTCTCTCCTTCCTTCATATGTCCTCTCCTTTTCTTACTTCATATTATTATTATTCCTTTTATTTCTCTAATTTTCTTTCTTTTGTATACTCTTTTTCCTATTATATGTTTTTTTTTTTTTTCTCTTTCTCTTTCGTTGAATTCATTTGCGTGTTCCTTATGTCTTCTGTCTTCCTCTCTCCGTCTCTAGAGTCTAATTATTTACTCGTCGACCATTGTCTTCTATTCTCTTCTCTTCTTTCCTCTCTCTCTCTTTCTTTTTTCTCTCTCTTTCTTTTTTTTCTCTCTCTCTCTCTCTCTCTCTCTCTCTCTCTCTCGTTCTCTCTCCCTTTTCTTTCTCTCTTGTTCTCTCTAAAATACCTATGAAAGCACATGGAATTGCGATAGCTCAATAATAATGATAGTAATATTCATGACATGCAAGCTTGCTGTATGCAAACATTCTGTCCATACCAAAACAAACATATAAATAATTTTATATTATCTAGTCACTAGCTCAAGTTAATTAAGAGTAAGCTAACTAAAACTTCAATACTATTGGATGATATAAAATTGTATTAAGCTAGAAAGTCCTCATATATGGGTCTCAAAGGGAGATATTAATGTGTGTGGGTATATGGGTATGTGTGTGAGAGAGAGAAAAATAGGACGTGGGGGTCCAATCCACATGTGGGTAAAAAAAATATTGACATACACAGGAGCAAGAGAAAAAGAAAGAATGAGAGGAAGAGAAAGAATGAGAGAAAGAGACAAGAATAGATAGAGAAAAAGCATTACTTCCATAGCTGCAGCACGCGAGCAATAGTAACAGAAAGAGAGGAAATGAAAGAAAGAGACATAAATATACAGAGAGAGAGAGAGAGAGAGAAAAAAAAATGGTGTCCGTCAGCATGTGAGGAAAAGTCAGCATTGTTTGCATACTGGAGTTGCATGACAAGATCAATAAGTAAAAGAAAAAAAACACTGCCAATTATGGACACAATACTTCCTCGTGATTGTTTCACATTGTAAACACGTGCCAATTTTGAGATTTTATACAAAATTACTTGTATCTCCAAAACCACCGAACCGATTTTCTTCAAATTTGTATTATATGGTAGAAAACCGTTTTTTCTACATTCTTAATTCTACAAAAAATTCTGTATCGGCAAGTCGTGGTTCTTATTTTTTGACTTTATTGTCCAAAATTTCGGATTTTCTTAAATATCAGAGTCAAATTATAATTAATTAAAAATTAAATATAAAAAGCCTCTTTAAAACAATAAAATGCATATACATACAAAATTTTATCAAAATCGGATGTACCGTTCATGAGATATAAGCATTTAAGTAAAAAGTTAGTGGTCAGGCGCATGGTCTCTTTCACCCAGAACCGCTAGTACGAATTCGATGAATTTAAAATGGGACCATCTACAGAATGTTTTCTAGATGTGTGCAAAATTTCATCAAAATCGGTCGAGTAGTTTCCGAGATTTGCGCGTTACAAGGAATCGTTTTAACAGACCGACAGACCGACGGACCGACAGACGGACACAAAACTTCCGACGGACACAAGGTTATGAAACGTCCAGAAATATGAAAAAAATTGAAATCGGAGCAAAAAAATATTTTTTTTTACAAAAACGAACACAATACTTCCGATTTCTAATATTAGAAATTTGTCGGAAGTAATATAGGTAAAGAGAAAAAAATGAGAGGAAGAGAAATGAATAGGAAGAACAGGTGAAAAAATAAGAGGTGTCAGTCAGCATGTAATTTACAAATCAGAATGAATTTCATAAACACGTTCTACAGCACAAGAACAGTAGTAAGAAAAGGTCAAAAAATAAAATAAATATCTAGAGAGAAAGAAGTAAAAAGGAAGAAAATGAGAGAGAGCTAGGGGATGTTAGTCAGCATCTAAGTAACAAATCAGCATTATTTGCATACACAGGGGCTGCAACTTGGCGCCTTCAACAAACTCAGGCTGGTTGTCAACCTATGAGTTATCAAAAGTGTGCGTTTTAAAAGAATTATAATGATCTGAAGTGGAGTCAGTATCTCAATAACAAACAGAGAGAGAGAGATAAAGAGGAAAAAGGGAGAGAGAGATGATGAAATTCAGTCAGCATTATAGTCATAAAAATCAGCAAGCTCTCTCTTTGTGAGAGGAGGAAAAAAAGAGAGTACAGCTCAGTCAGCAGTCAGCACGCATGTAAGTAACAAATCAGTAAGAGAGGTAATAAGATAAGGAAGAGAGAGAGAAAGAGAGTAAGTTCGTTCAGAATGTAAGTTTGTAACAAATCAGCATTAGTTGCACACACAGGGGCTGTATCACTTGGCGCCGTCAAAACTCTCAGGGGTTGTTAGTTGTTAGGAGAGGGGGTCATTGGAAAAGTGATTGCAAAGATATAGATACATAATATCAGTAGTTCTGTGAACTGTAGGCCGATCACAGTGCTCCCACAGCACAGTCAAGCTTTTAGGAAGCCCTGCCGCACACCATTAATGCAGAGGAAAGTTTATCTAATACTCTGCCGTCTGACATCTTCAGACTTATCAAATAAACAACTTTGTCTTGAATTCCATTAAATATTAAGGAATAAAAACTTTAACCGTTGTGATTAGACTAAGTGAGAATAGCCAGTATCAGAACAGCCCTATTTTTGTGTTTGTTTTTGTAATAAATAAATAAAATATTTGCTCCATTTTTTTTTTTTTTTTTTTTTTTTTTTTTTTTCTTCATATTTCCGGACGTTTCATAACCTCATGAGTATTTTTTTTTTATTTTAGGTTACTAGTCAACTGAAGACAAAAATGTGGTCGAAAAAAATAAATGATTATGTAAGTAGGGGTCCAATTGTATTATTATAAACTGATGTAACTATGTACCTTGTACCTATAGTAGATTATAACTACTACGAGCCCAATAATATCCAGAAAAAGCATATTCAAAAAATTCAGAACTAATAAAGATGAACAATTTTTTAATACCTATATAGATTTTAATATAATATGCTAAGTGAATATATGTAAAATAATAATAATATCTAATAATAACAATAATAATAGAACAGTAGATAATACTTGTGTATGAAAACAGCATTTTTAATTCCCCAATGTTCAACACACTCGTAAATCTCTGCCCACTTGCATAACTCAATGACTAGATACTAAAAACAACTAAAAAAAAAAAATCATCCATTGTACGAGTACGAACAGCGTTTTTATCGAATGTTCTTTTAGTAATGTAGAAATCCCCTGTTCATATTTTCAGATCCCTGAATCCGATTAGAGATGTAGTTATTGAGTTGTGGAATTCAGTATTAATGCTAAAATAAATAATGAATAAAAATAAATATTTTCCCCCACTTTTAAACCGTTCCTTCATAATGCAGAGTAATATGTTCATATTTACAAATAATAGCGTGGCTAGGTAAAATCAATGTTAATATAAATCCGGGGCTGGTTGGCAAAGAACAGGTTACAAAGAACAGAACGCACGAATAGCTCAGCGCTTAAGCACTCGCTTGCCATGCGGAAGGTCCCGGATTCGAACCCCCGCGTCGACAAAAAAATTTATTCAAAATTTGGTTACAGTTGTTTGTAAGGGATACCTTCCGGTGCGCTCGTGTTGACCCAGCACCTAAATGGGAAGTATTGTGTCACTTCTCGCCCATCAGAGGGGAGGTATACTACGAGATGGGAAGGCTACAACATAGACCACAAGCGTCTACAGTAGCTCCTGTTTAATGGCTACGAATTAAAAAAGGCTGTGAAACACTCATCTTTTGAAAAAATAAAAGTGGGCAGTGAAGAGGTCGAAATATTTCCCCCGAGTTTCAATCCGCGGCATATTTACAACGGATGGCGCCAGGGGGAGGGAGGGGGGGAATTGAAGAGGTTGAAATCTCGGATGGCCAGTGTATTATGATATGCTTTTGTTACAGCGACCCTTATTGTCGGCTGGGGAATTGGTTTTTTATTTGTCCGCCGTAAATTTTTGTTACCTATGGCAATTTTTTCATACCGATTGGAAATTTATTGTATCGAGCTTTCTCGTGGAAAGCCAATCTTTGAAAGCTAACAGATCTACATTAAAAATAAATAAATAATAATAAAAAAGATAAAGAGCTAGTTATTTGTGTTATTATGTCACAATTTTTAGTGGGTAGCATCGACATTACGAGAACTAATGCTAGGGCATCATATCTCCAACCAACCGTCATATTTCAATATCTATCTCGTAATGCCGCCACTGGTCGTTGCCCACTCTACAACTACCAGGATTCGAACCCGGGTCACCTGGAGTGCAAGCCGAGCATGCTACCGCTAGGCCAAGGTGACTACGATTTTGCAGATAAATAAAACTCAAGCAACCTTTTCTGAAAGAAGAAAGGCAAAAAGGAAGAAGATGAATTTTCCAATAATTTTCAAAAAGGATAAAAATATAGAAAGAAGGGGTGGTGGAGTAGGAGGGACTAGGGATATAGATATTGTATTTATGGATATGCCATTAAAGCTATGAGAAATATTTTTATTTTATAACTGGGAAGTGGGTTTCAAGGACGCGTATTCAAGTGCTAACAAGAGCTTCCTTTTGATATACATACATACATAATAATGTAGGTATAAGAAAGGTACCTACATCACAACATTACGAGTATAATATTACACTTTAATGTAAGTTTACCCCTCAATAACCCATATTGTAAGGAATGTTAGGGTTCCTACATACTCGTATTACTTCATAATACGTACGGTATTTGATTAAATCATTTAGGTACAATATACAGGGTGTCCCGTATACAGATGCAAATATTTTAAGGGTAGGTTCAGCCCACCGTGGACTATCATATAAGCGAAACTTGCAGTGGGGCATTTTGCTTCGTTAAAGAGTTATGGCCAAATCCCTGTTTTTCCCACAGGTCTAGAGGTCACTTGTATCGATGCACGTTTTTTAAGAAATGATAGCCAGTAAGTAATTTTTGACTTCATGTATGGATAGTCATGCATATTTCCCTTGAAATGCAGTTGGTTGCATAAAAAAATATTGTAAGACCACAGAGATATTTAATCATAAGTTCAATACTTTTCTAAAATTTGATTTTTTCCTGTTTTCCCTTTCGTGAATTTAGAGTACTTCTACAATTGCAATTCTGCGTATCACTAGTTAAAAAAATACCCTATTATGTTTAGTTTTATAAAAAAGAAAGCTCCTTTATATTACTTTAAAGATCATAGAACGCAGTACACACAAAGCTCAAAAAACACTTCTCAATCATGATGGAAAATTCAAAGTTGGCTGAATTTTAACAGAATTGGCGCGTAATTTGAGGTATAAATACACTGCTCTGGGATGTTTAACAGAGGGAAATTGATCATTCACAGTGGTCGGTCGGTGTGAACTTTTATGTGAATGGGGTTACGGAATCACAGGGTTATCATGAGGAAAAATGAGAGAGGCTGCAACGAAAGCAGCAACCAGTGGTGTAATTATGGAAAAAGAATACACATGGAGAAAGACTCTGCGCTACCAACAAAAATTATGATTTTATTTTTAGAAGTAAAATTAAAAATATCATTTTTGTGTTTATCACAATCATAATATCAAAAACTTAACAAATAGTGCCGAAAATTAACCTTGGGTAAAACTCGAACATCCAACCTTAAGGTTACTATTTTTATTAATACTTTATTTTTATTTTATAAATAATTGGACCAAGCTTTATTTACATTTTTTTTTTACAATGAACATGGTAACATTTTGTGAAATAAATATAAACAAAGACTGATCAAGGGTGGTGATACAGTGATACATGTTTGTAGTTTATTGATAAACTACAAACATGATACATTCTGCAACACAGGACATGAAATGTAAAGAACCCAAAAGAATATGTAGCGAACCAAGGGCGAAGTTTAAAGCTTGTGGCTTTCTCTTCCACCGAACAAATTGATCGCCTTGTTATTTTAACAGAACTATTAGATTTGATTGATATAGTTGGTTAATAGAACTAATTGTACTCAGAAAATTTTCATTTATAACTTGCAGTTGGCACAAAAATAGTCACACAGATCGCTTCAGGCATCGAGTGTTCTTCAAAATGCAATAGCGCCCAGATTCAAAATTTGAAAGATGTGTTTCTCTCCTTCTGGTGCCGTTTGATAAGGCGTATCTCATTCGTTCCTTCACGCGTCTGAAAGAACTTTGTATTTATTGAAACAAAATAACAAAGGGTATTTTTTTACCTAGTGATACGCAGAATTGCAATTGTAGAAGTACTCTAAATTCACGAAAGGGAAAACAGGGAAAAATCAAATTTTAGAAGGGTATTGAACTTATGATTAAATATCTCTCTGGTCTTTCAATATTTTTTCATGCAACCAACTGCATTTCAAGGGAAATATGCATGACTATCCATACATGAAGTCAAAAATTACTTACTGGCTACCATTTCTTTAAAAACGTGCATCGATCTAAGTGACCTCTAGACCTGTGGGAAAAACAGGGATTTGGCCATAACTCTTTAAAGAAGCAAAATGCCCCACTGCAAGTTTCGCTCATATGATAGTCCACGGTGGGCTGAACCTACCCTCAAAATATTTGCATCTGTATACGGGACACCCTGTATACTTATTATTATAATATCAATTTATAGGTGTTTTAGGCATTGTTCAATTTGAATGATATAGGTTCATAAATAATATTATGTAAATGTATTATGTAAATTCAACTCTATTAATAATAGAGATTCCAAGACAATTAAATTAAATAATAATAATAAGAAAAACACTGCCAATTATGGACTCTATACTTCCTCGTGATTGTTTCACATTGTTAACACGTGCCAATTTTGAGATTTTATACTAAATTACTTGTATCTCCAAAACGACTGCACCGATTTTCTTCAAATTTGTTTTATATGGTAGAAAACCGTTTTTTCTACATTCTAGAATCCACAAAAATTTCTGTATCGGCAAGTCGTGGTCCTTATTTTTTGACTTTTTTGTCCAAAATTTCGGATTTTCTTAAATATCAGAGTCTAATTATAATTAATTAAAAAATATATATAAATAGCCTATGTAAAACAATTATATGCATACACACACAAAATTTCATTAAAATCGGGTATACCGTTCACGAGATATAAGCGTTTAAGTAAAAAGTTAGTGGTCAGGCGCATGGGCTCTTTCACCAAGAACCGCTAAAGTACGAATTCGATGAATTTAAAATGGGACCATCTACAGAATGTCTCCTAGATGTGTGCAAAATTTCATCAAAATCGGTCGAGTAGTTTCCGAGATTTGCGCGTTACAAGGAATCGTTTTAACAGACCGACAGACCGACAGAACGACAGACAGACAGACCGACAGACCGACAGACACACACAAAACCAAATTTGCTCAGGAGGTTATGAAACGTCCAGAAATCTGAAAAAAATTGAAATCGGAGCAAAAAAATATTTTTTTTTACAAAAACGAACACAATACTTCCGATTTCTAATATTAGAAATTTCTCGGAAGTAAAATCTTCACATATTTATAAATTTTCTCTACCAAGGGCCAAATCATGAAACAGGATTAAAATTCAGATAAGTCAGACACTCCCTTAAGTCGGAGTTTCAACCAATCACAGCGCACTATATGGCCCGAGTTGAGTAACAGTCTGGCTCTTCTTAACTTTAATCCTGTTTTATAAATATGCCATTGGCCCTTCCACACTTTTCTATGTAGGTATATTATGTACTTACATATTTACATCTCAGCTATATGGTAGTTATAAAATATAATATTATGGAACACCCTATTCTGCTCCTGAAAGTTCTATCACTAATTAAAAAGTAAATATTCATACACGAACGTATGTTTTGTTTTTCAGAGGAACCTTCAACTTTTCATCTTATATATTATGTATGTATATATAATATACTCTGATAAGTTCATAATATTGTTTCAATTTGGAAAAGCTAATAAAAACAGGCTAGAAAATACAAAAACTAACAGCTAGATAGGAATTGTTGGAGAAAAAAAAGTGACCGATTACAATACTTTCTATACCTTGTAGGTAATAAAAGTAAAAAGTAAAAAAAAAAAAAATTTCTTCTTATATCATACACATGAGTTTTAGGGTACAATTAATAGACGTTTTTGTAATACCTCTGTGGCGCTAAGCCACGGATTGCGTACTGTGTATTGTGTAAGATAGGGAAAACCAACACTTAGCAGTGACTTGTGATATAGAATTTGTCTAAATTTCGCCCTGAATCTATATCGTCTATTAATATCATTGTATAATTTATTATTTTTATCCAGATATATTGATAATTTGTGATTTTGTTTAGGTAACAAAGGATTTATCAAACAGCTAGGTAGGAATTGTTTAATAAAAAATAATGCAACTTTCCTCTTATATTCTACATATGAGTTTATTATACATAATTATATCTATCGTTAACTAATATTATTATATAAAAAATTATTATCTATCATTTCCATAATAATAGTAATTTCTGATTTTGTTTAGGTAACAAACGATTTCTCAAACAAAGCCACAGTCGCAGTGAAATGTGAAAAAAATTTAATGAAGGTAGAAAATTGTAAATCTTGCTGTCATCCTGTATAAAAACCTCACTTGCTGTCAAATAAAATAAAAATGGACATGGATTTACAGTTCGAAATTTACAGAGAGAAGAAAATGAGAATAGATGGCACCTTCGAGCAGTAATATATATGTTGGTCCAGCAAGGTTGCGCAATAAAACAAGTCCCGAAGTATTAAATAAGAAGATATATGGGTCAACATTTTCCTGAAATTTTCATCAGGGAAGTAAATATTTGCAAACATATACATGTTTGTATTATGTATATACTCTGTGTCCAAGTTCATCTCTATCAACTTCTGTAATTATATCTTCTGTAAATAATGATTTACCTAAATTAAGAACATATTATATGGATCAAATTTTTCCTGAGATTTTCATCAGGGAAGTAAATATTTGCAAACATATACATGTTTGTATTATGTATATACTCTGTGTCCAAGTTCATCTCTATCAACTTCTGTAATTATATACCTTCTGTAAATAATGATTATTTCAACTAAGTAGATGTCCTCAATTAAGAACATATTATGGGTCAACTCTTTCCTCATGTTTTCGCCAGAGAATTAATTATTTACTTACAGATATAGGTATCTACATTATGTATAGCCAACTCTATGTATGTATACATGATTTTATTTGTGGTGAAGCACGAGGCCTCTTCACAATTTTTTGGGTAGCGCAGCATTACTAAGAGCCTCTTTCACTTTTCTAATTCTACTACCTACACTAATTTCTTATTACTCTGTTAATGCCGCTACTGGTCGTTACTCATACAAGTAACTACTCATTTTTCCTCACGAGGTATGAGTGGAACCCGTACATCTAAGTACCTATACCTAGAGCAGAAAAATTCCTGCCCCGCTGGGGATCGAACCCAGATCACCATGCGTGCAATGCTTAGGGCGCTAACTCACTCGGCAACGGTGACTACTTAGCCAACTCTATGTATGAGTGTGTCCAACTGTCCATCTCTATTATCTACTTTAATTACACTTAAGCTATAAAAATAATGATTTCAAAAGCCAGCGTCGATGGCGCGTTGAATGCACCGGTTCTCGTTGGATCACCGAAGTTAAGCAACGTCCAGCGAGGTGAAGACTTCGTGATGCTGGCATTCCGGCCCAACCCAGGCTGGGTGAGGTTAATGTGGGTAGCAGGTTTGTGAGTTTCCTGCGAATGGAGGGTAACACCCCCGTCGTGATATGAAAATGCAGTTGAAAGCGACGTTAAACCCAAAAAAAAAAAAAATGATTTCAAGTATATATGTACCTATGTATACCTCTAAATAAGAAGATATAATATGGATCAACTGTATTCTAAGTACTTTGCTCAAGTATTATGAGTACTTGGCCCTATGGATTACAAGTGACAGAAATTTATTATCTGTAATAAAAAATAAAATATAGAATATAGATCAATGAAAATTCTACAGAGTTACCAAAAATATATGGGTCAACTCTTTTCTGAGCTTTTCGCTATTGAAGTAAACATTTACGAACGTATATAATTGCGCACGTAGTGCATGAGTATGGTTTAATACGAGCCACATTTGTCCCTACGTATGTAAATAATGAAGTATATATATTATGTTACATACATACATGTTACAATTCATATAAGGTGTAAATATCATGTATTGTACTGAATAGGTAAGCAGATGGATAGTGCAACGGTATCAAATTGTGTCAATATTTCTTTAAAATGAACAGATAGCAAAAATATTCTGTTTGAGAGCTCGAAGCATGTTCATTATTCTCATATTCCATATATTATTATTATTATTATAAAACCTGGTTGCAGGGTTTCGTCTGAAACACCATACAATTAACACTGCGACCTAGTAAGATCTATTGTGACCAGGGAGAAAATCTCTCATCCTATTTCCCAGTTCTGTGCCTATGACGGCCCAACTGGGCTTAGTTGAGAGTGGTTGTCCAATGCTTAACGCCCTAAGTCCAGAAACCTGTTCCCTTCATGAGAAGTGTCAGTCTCTGGACGAGGTGTTCTTGGTTATGGAGATCTTCGAGATTATTGGATTCGAAAATCCTAAATCTCCTGTTATCCAGCGCCTCACATTCGAAGAGAATGTGTGTTGCTGTTTCTTCTTCCAGACCACATAGCCTACAATCGATTGGTTCTCCTCTAGAGAGTCCTAATCTGTGTAGGTGTTTCCTAAGTGGTCCGTGGCCAGTGAGTAGGCTCACTATTACTCTTAGTTTATTTCTGTTGAGTGACAGAGATTCCTGAGTGAGTTTCTTGGAGTATCCTGTTAGCGTCAGCTTAGAGTGTCGCATGCCACTGGAGTTTCTCCAAGCTTTATTTGCTTCATCCATGACCCATTTCCTGGCACTAAAACGGACCAGGCATTTGGGTATGGCCAGCACCGGTTCCGGGCCAGTGAAGCTTTTTTCTGCAGCCTCTCTTGCTAGGAGATCTGCAGCCTCGTTGCCTTGGAGACCACTATGCCCTGGAATCCATTCCAAGTTTACCTTGTTATGGGTGGCTAGTTCATTAAGTGTTCCAACACACTCCCATACCAATTTTGACTTAATTTGGTATGTTTCTAAAGCTTTGAGGGCGGCTTGGCTGTCGGAGAAGAAAGTAATTTTCTTCCCTTTCCAGCCTATTTCCAGTGCATGCCTGGCTCCCATTATAATGGCGAAAATCTCGGCCTGGTACACTGTTGCCAGTGTACCTAAGCTTTCAGATTTTCTACAGAAGCCTGGCCCGCAAAGGCCCGCCCCACTGCTTCCACTCATGCGAGATCCATCTGTATAGTATTTGATACCCGCATGAGATAATATTTCTTGGCTTGATTCCTTTTCCCAGTCTGACCTAGGTCTGACTAGTACTTCGTAGGAAAGGTCAAGGTTGTTTTTGGGAATCATGTAGTCAACCGGCATATTCTGCTTGTATGTCACATGAGATTTCTCGATCAGTTCCCTGTATCGGGCGGGTAGCCTGCCAGAGCGACTGATTGATTGCCTGAAAGCACCCATGATGGCCTCCCCCTTGATAAATAAATATAAGGGTGGAAGCCCTAGAATGACTTCCAAAGCTAATGTGGGTGCTGTTCTGAAGCAACCAGAGATCATCAATAAAGCTGACCTCTGTGTTGATTCCAGCTCCCTCTGAGCAGTTAGCTGCTCAGCTTTCTTCCACCATATGCAGGATGCATATGTGATTCGAGGTCTGACTATAGCAGTGTATATCCAGCGAGTTACTGCTGGTGTCAGACCCCAAGTTTTGCCAACAGACCTTCGTGCAATATGAAGTGTGGCCTTAGCCTTGTCTGTGGTTTTCTTAATGTGCTGATTCCAGGTCAATTTCTTGTCGAGATAAACTCCGAGAAACTTGACTTCTTCAGCAATTTCAATTCTTTCACCAAAAATTTTGGGTGCCTGGACGGCGCCTAGCTTATATTTTCTAGTGAAGGGTACTAAAGTGGTTTTCAGAGGGTTGACTTTAACCCCCCTACTCAAGCACCACTTTTCAACTATTGAGAGAGCATACTGAAGTAGCTCTGACAAAGTTGTTTTGTATTTTCCTCGGACTAGGATGACAAAGTCGTCCGCATACCCGAGGGCAAAGAAACCAGCCTTATCTAGTTCGTTAAGAAGCTCATCCGCAACAAGATTCCATAACCTTGGAGAGATGACTCCCCCCTGAGGACAGCCCCTGGTTGCATTGATTTCTTTTTTCGACTCTAAGAGTTCGGCGATAATTGTCCTCGATTTGAGGAGCTGTGTAACCCATTCGGAAATAGTTTTACCTGCTCCCGAGATGGATTTAATTATGGAGTCCAAAGAGGTGTTATCAAAGGCACCCTCTATGTCTAGAAAGACAGCCATGGCAATCTCTTGATTATTCAGCGCTAATTCAATCTTGCTAACAAGTTCGTTCAGCGCTGTCTCAGTAGATTTGCCTCGCTGATAAGCATGCTGATTGGGGTTGTGAGGAATCCTATATATGAAGTCCTCTTCCAGACGCCAATCGACTAATCTTTCAAGTGTTTTCAAAAGAAAGGATGAGAGGCTAATCGGTCGAAAAGACTTAGCCTGGCTCAGATTTCTCCGGCCTGGCTTAGCCAAAAAGACGACCTTTGCTCTTCTCCAACACTTGGGAATGTAACCCAGGGCCAGACTAGATCTGAACAGCTTGCACAGTACTGGACCTATGAGGTCCAATCCTTCTTGCAATAGAACTGGATAGATTCCGTCTGGTCCTGGAGATTTAAAAGGTTTGAATGTGAATACTGCCGCTTTTACCCTTCGATTAGTGACCGCAGCCTTAGCCTCCTCCCAATCCTGTTGAGTTGGCACCTGGTGGGAGCCTTCTTCAGGATGTGAGGGATTCAGCCCAGTTGTGGCACAGATATGTCCGGGAAAATGTGCGTCAAGTAGCACTTCAAGGGTTTCTTTACTATCGCTAGTGTGTGAGCCATCAGGTTTGACTAGTGTACCTATTCCAAAGAAAGGGTCCCTTGCCATTAGCTTTTGGAGACGCGCGGCTGAGTCGAAATTTTCGATACTACCACAGAACGTCCTCCATGAGCTCCTTTTGGCCTTTCTTATTTCTGTGTTATAAACTGTGAGTGACCTGTGATAGGCTTCCCTATTACCATCCCTCTTAGCTTTATTCCACAGTTTCCTAGTTTTCTTTCGAAGGTTTTCTAGGTTTTTACTCCACCAGACTGGTTGTTTGGTGTGATTTTTATGTGTAATCGGACAGCAATTGTCAAAAGATTTCAGAAGTGCACCCTCCAAAGAGAGAGCAGCTTCATCTAGAGTCCTGCTGTCCTTTACATCCACTTCTACCAGTTCTCTTCCAAGAGATGTTCGGAAGAGTTGCCAGTTGGCTTTCCTGGGATTACGATATGTAGTGGATGGACCTTTATCGGTTGATAACCTGAAGGAAATATATTGGTGATCAGATAATGAAATTATCTCATCTAATACCCTCCAGTTGTCTATGACTCTCGCCATTCTCTGAGTTCCTATAGTGATATCTATTACCTCAGTTCTAGCTCTAGTGACAAACGTTGGTTCATTACCAACATTAAAAATCAATAGGTTATAGTTATTTATAAAGTTAAGTAGTAACTCACCTCTATCGTTGACATCTGATGATCCCCAGGAGGAGTGATGGGCATTAGAATCTGTGCCAATCAGGTAGTCCTGGTCTTCCTCCCTCATGTGATTGACGAAGTCCTGGAGCTCCGGGCTTATGGGGTCAGCATTTTCAAAAGGTAGGTAGCAAGAAGCAAATATGTAGCTTTTGCTTTCCCTTCCCTCTTGAACGTTGATTTTGACTGCGGTCATGTCTCTAGTAATGTAGGTCCACATGGGTAAGCATATAATCCCTTCCTTTACAAAGATACAAGACCGAGGATTTGCCGAGGTATGGTCATAAATGACAGTACCTCTACTTTCTCCAAGCCCTGCTACTCTACCATTAACCAGATATGGTTCTTGGATGAGTGCGAGCTGTATGTTTTTTTCCAAAATGATTTTGTTGAAATGAGCACTGGGTGCTTTAGCGTGGTGAAGGTTTATTTGAACCACGTCTATCATTTTGGAGTTTTTATGTCTTTGTTTCGGACTTCTTTTCGAGACTCGTCACAGTCACCCTACCAAAGCCCAGGTTTATAAAACCTTTAGCTTGGATAGTTGACCACGAGTCTTGATCCATCCGAACAACAACCCTCTTGCCTTGAGGAGTTTTTTCTGTGTGAAGCACCCTCCATTTTGAAGTGCTGAAACCACCATTTTGACCGTCCACCTTTTGGAGGATGATCTCAGGGGTTTTGTCCCTCAAAATTTCCGGTGCCACAAACATGGCTCGAACGCCTTTAGCGAGTTCACTTGCTGGAACTGATTTCAGCAAGGCTCCCTGCCAAGGCACCATGTCAGCACAGACACTATTTACCCAGCCTGCTGTAGCATCGTCACAGCAGTACAGCATGACTGCACCACCATTTAAACGAATACCATTAAAGCTGGGGTTGATGGTATTTTGTCCATCTATCTTATCCATAATGGAAGCTTGGATTAGCCTGAACTGCTCATCCGTTACCTCCACTTCTGGATAGTCCTGATGGACAATGGCCATCTTTACTGAGGTTGAAGAACCACTGTAAGACGGCTTTACCTCATTTAAGCGATGTCGCTTCTTTTGAGGGTTTTCTTCTAATTCTTCCGAGTTGGGAGTCAGCTCATTTCTACTCCTTTTAACGGGTGTAGATTTGGGCGTCCCAGCCTCGGCGTTCTGAAGGGCGGCAAGCCTGAGCTTTTGGCGCTTTTTCAGCTGTGCCCCAGTAACCCTTTTAACGAGAGGTGGTCTCTTGGGAGTCAGTCCACCGACCGCAGTGGCCAATGTACTAGCAAGGTCTAGAGGACCCGCCTGTACATTTTCCCCTGCGCTCGATGGTCCTCCTGTGTTGAGAGCCTCCGTTAGGGCCAGGGCACTCTGACGTCTCTTTTTGAGACGTTGCGCTCCCGACATCTTCTTTTTCTTCTTCTTGGCACCAATCTTCAGCTTTGACAGAGGGTCAGAGATGGACTCCGTGTGTGAGGCCCCCGATTCACTCAGTAGCCTCTCCTCACGCGCCTTCTCGTCTCCATCTGTGTCCACTGAAGGTTTGCCAGAAGGTACAAGAATGACAGATGACTCTTCTGTACTGGCCAGAACTGAGTCAATCTGCATTTCTAGATCTTGATCCAGTGGTGAGTTTCCCACTAGTGTGGGTGCCTCTCCCTCTGGATCTGCAGTTTTAAGAACTGCATGAGAAACACTGGTTTTGTCCCCCCCAGAATCCAGGGACAAGGACGCGGAAACTCCAACCTCCACCTGTTCCGCGCCACGGGATTCAAGGACTTCCTTGCTACCCGTCTGGGGTACTATGTTTTTACTAGTGTCCATTTCTCGCAAGTGATTTATTGTTCGGGGTTTTCATCCCCTAGCCTTTTTAACCTACGGCCAGGCCGCAGCTGATGCTTCATGTACTTCTCGACATGTACACTACTTGCTGGGACGTCTTAGAAAGTAAGACCAGCCAGTTGCATCAGTTGCTTGCTCAAAGGACCCCGGGATCGCCAATTCCCGTATATCTGTTGCCAGATACTTGTGAGGCATTAGAGATGATTGGAAAGTAGAAGTGTTTGACCAGAGGGTCTAAAAAGAAAGAGGAAAAAATGGCACGGAAAAGAAAAAGTGTCATCTAGTTTGAAAAGAACCAGAGCATAGTGAAGAGGAAGGGCTCTGGCGTCCCCCGTGCGACGTTGGCCTGTGTCACAGTTTCATGCATGTCCGTGACACAGTGTCCACCCCTACCCCATCTTTGAGGTAGTATTTATGCAAGGTTTGTCCCACCTGTTCCGTACTCCGGTCAGGTCCAACAAGAATATTGGTGTACCTGACCATCATACACAGCAATAGTAAGACCCACCTCACATAAAGGTCGCTCCGGAGTGCTCCTGGCCCTGGTAAAAGACATATGATGTCCCATCATAAACAAGTAAGCATGCATATTACTTAGGTCTGATGTGTCATCTCATCGGATACCAGAGCCGCTTGCTAGGCATTCCATATTGGTCCTTTGAGAGCTCAACTAGTGAAGAGACTCAACAACTGGTCCTCAATGGAATACCCTTCGTAGGGGTCTACGAAGGGGTATATTCCATATACATATTATTGAAATTTCATACAAACATGATTATTATGTATATCTCCAGTGGTTCCCATAATTTTCTTTCTTCAAGGCCCCCTTTATCTTATATTTTCTATTGTAAAAGGGCCGCGGCCCCTTCAACATACTTAATGTTTTTTACTTCCAGGAGGTTCTCGCGGACCTCAGTTTGAAAAACGCTGCTATATGTACAATGGATCACTTGCAAATGTATATAGGTATGTATTTTTTTTTTTTTTTTTTTGTACTAGTATTCTATAGTAGATACTCCAGAAAAGGCCATTTCTGCCATCAAACCACGAAAAATAAACACAAAACACCTTAAAAAGCCTTTTGAAGTTGCCGAATCGGAAAAAAGCGGATGGGTATTAATTTGTGACATCATATTTACCAAGTTGGATTTTACAGTCTACACGTTCTTATCGGGCTTTTTCTTCTACCAAGGATTTTCTCGTGTTCCGGGCTTCGGACACCTTTAAAGCTCATAATATAGTTCCTAAAATTTTGTCAGGAAAGGTTTCGTGTTTTCAGAACTTTTTTTTCACAAAAACGACCACAATACCTACTTTCGATTGCTAATATTAGAAAATTATCAGAAGTAATCAGAAGTACTCAATACTTGGGGAGAGCATAAATATTCAATATGCATGTTATCCCCTCAATACTTGACTACAAATAATGAGCTGAAGTAATGTATTTTATACGGTTCCGGGTACATTAGTTATAGGAGGGGGAGAGGAGGATTTTAGTGGGCATTGGGCACAGATTTTTGCTCATTAGCCCCGCTCATCGTTTTAAATTGGTTATAAAATTTACCTCTTCTCCATAAAAAAAAATAGGTGTGCACGTGATCCATTTATGATAGGGTGAGTATTGAATCCTCGGGTGAGGACCTAGACGAACATAATGTAATCGACATATTCATAGGTAGGTACTCAATACTTGGGGATAGCATAAATATTCAATATGCATGCTACCCCTCAATACTTGACTACAACAGTCAGGGAGGTACTTCCTACGTGATGTTCTGTCTGTCTAATCGAATACGAGTTTTGCATACTGTAATTCAATATGCAATATATTCTATATACTTAATAATAATAATAGATAATAATTATAATAATAAATAATTAAGGTAACCACCAGGCGAGGTTAATGCTTAAAGCAATTTCTACCACCTAACCCTCAGAGTCTTATTAAAATGTGGGCATCACAAACGCAAATTAATGAGGAAAAATGCATGCATTGGGTGGGATTCGTACCAACAGATCTCTACGCTACCTGAATTACCAGACTAGCGCGTTAACCACTTGACTACCAGTTAACTCAACTAGGTATGCAGGGATAGGGGATGGAATCAGGATGCACGGTACACTGGCTCTTCTGGTGTCGTGATGCGACTACTAAGCACAGAATCATAAAATAGGAAAAATAGGATTAAAGATCATAGATAGGTAAGCCATTGTCCCGTAAGTCGGTGTTTCAACCAATCACAGCGCACTCTAGTCCGACTTGAGGTACAACCTGGCTTATCCTTGTTGTAATCCTGTTTCATAATTTGGTCCCAAGAAAAAACCAAAAAAAAGCCAAGTGGCCGAATTTCAGGGGCCGAATTCTCGTTGACAACGTTCTCCTTGTTAGTGATAGTGCACATGTAGTTAACGCGCTAGAATGGTGATCCAGGTGGCGTAGGGATCCGTTGGTTCGAATCCCACCCAGTGCATGAATTTTTCCTCATTAGTTTGTGACCACATAATAATAAAGACTCTGAGGATTAGGTGGTAGAAAATGCTTCGAGCATTAACCTCGCCTGGTGGTTACCTTCCGCTAAAGAGTATTATTATTTAATTCTGGTTTGTTGTGCTTATTAGATATTGGGTGAGATTTAAAAAAAATTGGCCGCGGACTTAAATTAGGGTATTCATGCTATTTGCAGGTTTGGTGCCTGAACCAATATTCTACCTACAATCAAGAATTGATAACTATGCCAACATTGGGTATTTAACCAAACAGCTAGATTATTTATTGGTATTCAAATAAAATCAAAATACCCAAAGTAATTTTTTTTTAATTTAATAGCAGTTAGAGGGCGAAACATGATTAAGGACAGCCAATAATTTTTGAACACGCAAAAAAACCAGTTATCAATGAGGCACCTACAGGCTAAGTACAAATGAGCAGCAATCAGCTACTGACTGACCTGACTGTATCCAAATCAGCATTCGAGTGAGAAGCACATAAATGTTTACGAAATTAGGTCGACGAAACACGGAAACAAAATATAAAAAAAATATATTTATTAATATAAATTGATACCTACAAATTATTTATTTTATAACATAAAAACAAAGAAAGCATCACTTTTTTAATCTTTATGTATTTACGTATCTAATTTTGAAATTATTACAATGTTACATCTAAATTTAAATTACAACTTTCTACACACAAAAACAGAGAAATGAAAAGGACAAAATAATTTACCTGCCACTACATCGCCCGAAGTCTGCTCCGTTACTCCCATTGATTCTGCAACCCGCGCGTCTGCACAGCTCCGAAACCTTGTCGGGAACAGTCGCGCTTTCCCGCCAAACTTTCAAAACTTTTTGTCGAGGGGAACTTTACCCCCGGAATTGAATTATGTAGAGAGTCTGTGGAGTCTGCTCTTCATCTCCGCTATCCTGGAGCATTTCCGACACCCGTCCTCAATTCTCAGATGAAATCTCCCAACTCAAGAATTTTCTTTTTACTCATAAAACGCAACCCAAGGGATATTAAGCACCATTAAGTGGAGATAGCGTAATGGTATCTTCACTTATAGTTTATTGCTGTCATAATGTGGTATCTTAATATTAGCAGCATGCATGAAGAGAAGATATCAATGGTATCTTGTACATCAGATACAATTGAGGTGGGATGTTGAAATAAAGATTAGGTAGTTTGGAAAAAGAGTGAGAAACATAGAGGTTAGAGGAAAGAGATTGAGAGAGAAAGACAAGGACATGGAAGTTAGAGGAAAGAGAGTCAGAGGAAGACCTAAGATGACATTCAGGGATAAAGTGGAACAAGATTTGGAGAGAGAAAATTTTAAACGTGAGTCTGGCACAAAATCGGAAGACATGGAAAAGACTGTCAAGAAATGTCGACCTCACTAGATTAGGAAACCTTATGCTGACTGACTGACACTCTTATCGGTGGGTGCATTGTTATTGATTAACTGGTATTACCTACAATGCATTGAACTACACTTGAGAGCAACAAAAGCGAATCAAACTTTTTCCTCCAGCAAATCTGCGATATCTTCGAAAGTACTATTTCTATCGAGTCGTAAGATATCTCAAAATGCTGTAAATTTTGTTTTCTACAATTTCATAATTTGATTGTTAAAATAACACCTACCAGAAGCCGTAAAATTTAAATTTTCCTACAGGGTGTCAAAAAAGAAGAAAAACATGATATTTTTATGTTTAACAAAAGAAGTTATAACATGGGAAATCAACAAGATTCATTCGTAACAATGGTGAATCAGTAATTTGTGTTGTCTCCCCGAGCTCTAATCACAGCATTCATTCGATTTGGCATTGACTGGATCAAAATCACCACAATATCTTGGGGCAACCTCTACCATTCTTCGGTGAGGGCAATCTTGAGCTCTGCTACAGTCTGGGGAGCCGGTATTCTGCCTCAAACACTTTGTTTGAGTCGGTCTCAAAGATCCTCGATCGGGTTGAGGTCGGGACTAAGAGAGGGCCACTCCAAAGTGTCAATATTCTCCTCATCCAGGAACTCCCGAACACAGTTAGCCGCATGTGGGCGGGCATTGTCGTGCCTGGGGAGGAACTGGTCGCCCATACTTTGAGCGAGAGGAACCACATGGGTCTGCAAGACTTCGAGAAGCTGGAATTCAACCAAAGAGAGCTTCAAATGGATCCAAACTCTCCAGAGAGCACAGGGAAAGGAGACTCAGATTCGCCATAGAACACGTGGATTGGATACCCCAGCAATGGCGCTCTGTTCTCTTCACTGATGAATGCCGGGTGTGTTTGTTTGGTAATGACAGAAGGAAAAGAGTCTATAAAAGAGCGGGAGAAAGGTATGCTGAGTGATGCATCACAGAAACTGTCAGTTTCGGCGGTGGTTCCTGTATGGTGTGGGGTAGGATTTCAACTGAAAGAAAGACTGAATTGGTTTTCACCACATGCGGTGCGGGAGGTGACCTGTACAGTCAGAGATACATTGATAACATCCTGCAGACCCATGTGGTTCCTCTCGCTCAAAGTATGGGCGACCAGTTCCTCCTCATGCACGAAAATGCCCGCCCACATGCGGCTAACTGTATTTGGGAGTTCTTGGGTGAGGAGAATATTGACACTTTGGAGTGGCCCTCTCTTAGTCCCGACCTCAACCCGATCGAGGATCTTTGAGATCGACTCAAACGAAGTGTTTGAGGCAGAATACCGGCTCCCCAGACTGTAGCAGAGCTCAAGATCGCCCTCACCGAAGAATGGTAGAGGTTGCCCCAAGATATTGTGGTTATTTTGATCCAGTCAATGCCAAATCGAATGAATGCTGTGATTAGAGCTCGGGAAGACAACACAAAATACTGATTCACCATTGTTACGAATGAATCTTGTTGATTTCCCATGTTATAACCTCTTTTGTTAAACATAAAAAAATCATGTTTTTCTTCTTTTTTGACACCCTGTAGGAAAATTTGAATTTTACGGCTTCTGGTAGGTGTTTTTTCTAACAATCAAATTACGAAATTGTAGAAAACAAAATTTACAGCATTTTGAGATATCTTACGATTCGATAGAAATAGTACTTTCGAAGATATCGCAGATTTGGTGGAGGAAAAAGTTTGATTCGCTTTTGTTGCTCTCAAGTGTACATTGGTCATATCACGACGGGATTTCACTCACCATTCGATCGGTTTAGCTTGAGTGGGGTCGGGAATAGCCAGCAAAAAATATGGCAAAGTACGGTAAAACATCTAGTTTTATCAAGAAGCATATTATGGAGAAGAGATCATTTCAGAGAGTGGAAAGATGAACTCTCTCAATGCTTCAGCTTGAGAAATACAATTATCTCAAATGTTTGTGTGTTCAGAGCCTTTTACTGTGTTTTTGTTGAGTTTTTGCTCCATGTTAGGCTATTATCATTACTGAGATGAAATTAGTACTTCGCAGTTAAGTACACAACTTTAGCACAAAAAAAGGGTTGGCATTAGGAATGAATTGAGTTGAAATTCAAATGAATGGTTTGGTGGTGAGAGTAAATATGAAATACTAGTCAAAACTCACATGATGATTGATTTAGAAAAAGATCCCAATAAAAAGATTTTTTTACAAAATCATTCAACAATCAATTTGAATGAAAACATCGTGTATTTTATGAATCAGTTTATAAAAAAAAAAATCAAAAATATTCCTACATAATATACAGGGTGGGGCAAAAGTCTGGAAACCCCTGAATAACTTTCGAATGGCTTCTTCGGTAAAAATAAAATTTTGTAAGGTAAACCGGGATAATAAGACCTTCTTTTAGAGTCGGGTCGATTTTTGTTACCGGCCCCCATGTTGGGGCCAGGGGGGCCAACTTCATTTTTTTAAATACGAACCCCCACCTTGCGATACATTTTTGGAAAGGTCTTTAAATAAGAAATACACTGGTGCAAATTTTATTTTTTAAATACTAAACTGTTTGCAAATGGCGTCCAACTTTGTGTATGCAGTAAAGTCTGGAAACCCCTGAATATCTTTTGAAAGGGCTTTCTCAGTTAATTTAAAATTGTGCATGTTAAGTCGGGGTAATTAGACCTTTCCAAAAATGTATCGCAAGGTGGGGTTTCGTATTTAAAAAAATGAAGTTGACCTCCCTGGCCCCGACATGGGGGCCAGTAAAAAAAAATCGGTTCAATTCTAATATAAGGTCTAATTACCAAGGATTACCGTACACAATTTTAAATTTACTGAGAAAGTCCTTTCGAAAGATATTCAGGGGTTTCCAGACTTTACTGCATACAGAAAGTTGGACGCCATTTGCAAACAGTTAATATTAAAAAAATAAAATTTAGACCAATGTATTTCTTATTTGAAGACCTTTCCAGAAATGTATCGCAAGGTGGGGGTTCGAATTTAAAAAAATGAAGTTGGCCCCCCTGGCCCCGACATGGGGGCCGGTAACAAAAATCGACCCCACTCTAAAAGAAGGTCTTATTACCCCGGTTTACCGTACAAAATTTTAAGTTTACCGAAGAAGGCATTCGAAAGTTATTCAGGGGTTTCCAGACTTTTGCCCCACCCTGTATTATGACATGTCTTAAAACTGAGTCAATGTGTTGTTTCTCTTCTTGGTGTGGTAGTCTATGGAGAATGTTGTAACCTCTACTAGTTCCAGCTGTCTTAGAACTTAGTCAATGTGTTGTTTCTCTTCTTGGTGTGGTAGTCTGTGGAGAATGTTGTAAGCTCTACTAGTTCCAGCTGTCTTAGAACTTAGTCAATGTGTTGTTTCTCTTCTTGGTGTGGTAGTCTATGGAGAATGTTGTAACCTCTACTAGTTCCAGCTGTCTTAGAACTTAGTCAATGTGTTGTTTCTCTTCTTGGTGTGGTAGTCTATGGAGAATGTTGTAACCTCTACTAGTTCCAGCTGTCTTAGAACTTAGTCAATGTGTTGTTTCTCTTCTTGGTGTGGTAGTCTATGGAGAATGTTGTAAGCTCTACTAGTTCCAGCTGTCTTAGAACTTAGTCAATGTGTTGTTTCTCTTCTTGGTGTGGTAGTCTATGGAGAATGTTGTAAGCTCTCTGCTCTACTAGTTCCAGCTGTCTTAGAACTTAGTCAATGTGTTGTTTCTCTTCTTGGTGTAGTAGTCTATGGAGAATGTTGTAAGCTCTCTGCTCTACTAGTTCCAGCTGTCTTAAAACTTAGTCAATGTGTTGTTTCTCTTCTTGGTGTGGTAGTCTATGGAGAATGTTGTAAGCTCTCTGCTCTACTAGTTCCAGCTGTCTTAGAACTTAGTCAATGTGTTGTTTCTCTTCTTGGTGTGGTAGTCTATGGAGGAAGGCGTAAGCTCTACCAGTTCCAGCTTTCTGTCAGCACTGAGCCGCAAGAAGGGCTGGTAGTTGGTGTTGATGGCGTCCTGGTTGAAATAGGTGACAGGGGCGTCGTAGAACGCCGGGTTGTACACCACTCCTGTTGACGTGTCCTGCTGGCGATTCCTGGCGATCCTGTAAATTAAGAGAGTGAGAGAGATGGAGACATAGAGAAGAAGAGAAAGAGAGTGCGATAGAAAAAAAGGGGGAAAATCGGGAAATATTGATTGAGTTTTGATCTTACAGGTATGTATGTGTTAATGCATGGTCATATCATGATGGGAGTTTAACCCTCTATTCGCTGAAAACAAAAAAACAAGCTATTCAAATGAACCTGACTGGAGCCGGGAATAGCCAGCCAGCATCACGATAGTTCGACTGATTGATTTTCGGTCTTTTAGAACATTTTTTAATAAGCATATTTTTTATGTTTCTGTGGTTGTTAAAGTAAAGCTATGCCGAATGTTTAGATGATCCATCTCTTATAATATACTATACTCTTGTGGTATCAGTGTGTTTTGCGTCACTTTCTTTTGCAGCATTTTCGATGAATAACTGACACACAGGTATGTCAAGCTCGTCCTAGCCCATTGTTCTTTTGCATGAGAAATTTGGTGTGGGACTGACTTTCAAAAGTCCTGTTACTTTTTATAGTATTTAAAAAGAGGACACGGTAGGATTTGGTTATAATCAGGCCCAAAACATTATTTAAAAAAAGAATTACAACAAAGATAACGAAAAATCATCCCTAAAGTCGGATTATCCACCAATCACAGCAAAATTATCAATTTTATTTTTAATTATCCATGTAATCTAATTTTAATTTGAACCTCACTTAGTAGCATCCATACCTGCAAGTACCAAGAAGGGACTCGGTGCTTTTCCTGACACTTCTGCTTGTAATGAGATCTGGTGTCTCAAGATGGCGCTCCTCCTTCACTGGTGTTAGTTCATTAAACGGCCGGTAGGTTTCGTTTCTGTAGCTCTCCCGCTTGCTGTTCTCCATGATGAGAACCTAAGAGACAGCAATGGGTTAAGTTATCAAATAAGAAAAAGTATAAAAATAGTTCAAACTACGAACCGAGGATGACGGGGTTAATTTTAAGTTTGAAAACTACAAAATAAAATAATAATAAAAATTAACTTATGAAAAGTTTTAATTTAAAATTTCAAGTGGTGAAAACAAGGAACTTGGGGTAAATTATGACCCTTGTAATAAATAAAACTCATGCAACTAGCTTAGTAGGACAGCAAACTTGTAACCAGAAGGTCAAAGGTTCGAGTGTTTCACAGCCTTCGTAGCCATGAAACAGCTGATAGACGCTTGTGGTCTATGTTGTAGCTAGCCCACCCCCTATACATGCTCTCTGATGTGCGAAAAGTAAGACAATCCTTCCCAACACAAGTAAACTGGAAGGTTTACCTTACAATCAACTGTAACCAAATTTCAATATATTTTTATGTCGGCTTTGGGTCTTGAACCCTATAGCTGCCTCATGGCAAGCGAGTATCTTAGTTTGACTTGTAGTCTATGTAGTGACACCGTACTTCCCAACACGAGTGCACCTGAAGGTTCACTTTACAATCAACTGTAACCCAATGTCAATATAATTTTTTGTTGGCTTTGCGGCTCAAACCCTGGAACTTCCGCATGGCAAGCGAGTATCTTAGCACTGAGTGTGCGCTCAAAATGTCCCAAAACATGATGAATTAAAGAGAGGCAAGCTTGAGGTATTGAGGTTAATAACATTAAATAAATACATACAACTTAAAATGCGACAACCACAGTATTTCCATCGTCAGGAAAGCAGACTTCCTATAGAATAGAATAGAATATACCTTGTTTATACTGCCGAGGTAAGACTGAAAAGTCCCTTTACTCCAGCAGTCAAACAGGTCTTACATATTTTATGGGATAAAAAAAAAACTAGTTCGAGTCTCAGAACATGATGGATGTAAGGCGCGTTTCAGTCGCGATTACCTGGATGGCGCTTTTGGTGGCGCTGTTGCCAAACGGCTGCCGACGTCGGCCACGCCTCTGCTCCTTGTTGATCTTGTGGATAGCCTCGAGCATTTGAGCGCGCTCCGCGTCTGGCAAGAGCGCGGATACTTCTTGTAGAATCTGGGGAGGGGAGGGAGTTGAAGTGTGGGGTGTGAATTTGTGAATGGGAGAGAGAGGAAGAAAGTGAGTAGGGTTAGGTGTGAGGGTTAGGTGGTAGAAAATGCTGTGAGCATTAACCTCGCCTGGTGGTTACCTTCCACTAAAGAGTATTATTATTACTAAGAAAGGGAGAGGAAATAGAAGTGAGGGAGAGAGAGAGAGAGAAGGAGAAAATTTGTTGGAGAGATAAATAGAGAAGAGAGGTTAAGCTAGAGAAAGAGGATCACGGAGGGTTCGAATTAAATGGTCACGCATCAATATCTTTCTATTCTTTCCTAAACCTCACTGGACGTTACTTAACTTCAGTCTGTGGCGTAGCCAGGGGGGGGGGTTCCAAGAAACCCCAGCAAAGATGGAATATATACGTTAGGCGAGATTTCTGAACCCCCCTCAAAACCCCCCCGAAATGTAGGTCTAGCTACGCCACTGACTTCAGTGACATTAGAGCTGGTGTATCCAACGTGCCATCGACACTGGCCTAAAGAAAGCCTTTATTAGAAGTATAAATTGAAAGCCAAAGGGAAAACTGAAATTTTCCGATTTGTCGTGGGTGACTTTGACGTACGAGGAAAACAGAAAATGTCAACAGCAAATACCTCAACGAAAACAAATGACTTTTCCTCACATATTGCTCAAAGAAAAAACGTTAGAATTTTATGTAAATGTAAAGAGATCTACTATCGAAGAGGAATTTTCTAACTTTTATCTACTAAAAATAAGCTAGCTGAACACTTTGGAAAAAAAGCCACTATTCCCGACCCCACCCTGACTGGGTGAGGTGAATGTGGATACCTGGTTTGTGAATTTCCAGTTAGTACGGGGTGAAACCCTGGTCTTTATTTCTCGAATGTCCTCGATGTTTAAGAGCCGTAAGCAAAAAGAAAGTCTACAGACACGCACTTAAATCAGCGTTCTACCAAAGCTGAAAAGTACACCCTGTAGGTACTTATAGAGGAACACGATAGACCAACATGTTATTTAATACATAATAAACATTATTATTATTAATTATTATTATTATTATTACCGTGAACTTCTGCAGCATAATTAGAGCGGCCACCACGTTGCCAAAGCCCCTGTGAGATCCGTAGCGTCGGGAGAGATCCACCAGCAGCGTCATGGGACTGAAGTCCCGCAGGCGGCAGTACACGGAGGGGATCTCGTAGGAGTCGGCGATCTGGGACTTGAGAAAGTCAACTGAAGAATGGAGACGAGAATAAAGGTACAGTAGAAATCGTTTATAAAGTCACCGTTTATAACGAACAAACGGATATAGCAAACAAAATCTCCAGACCCTTGGAGTCTTATGGAAAATTAACATTTGTATCGCTTATAACTCTATCGACTGTATTCTTCGACCAAACAGCAGCATTTGACATAATAGACAACAAAAAACTACTAGATAAACTAAAAAACATGGGTATAACTGATAATACACATGAATGGCTAAAAACATTTCTTGAAAATAGAAAAGTCAAAGTTAAAATAGGTGAAAAAACATCAAAAGAACAGTTAAATACAACTGGAGTAAGCCAGGGATCAAATCTAGGACCCACACTATACAACATATATTATATACAACTGACTTCCCTAAAACAGTAACTGAAGGATTTACAATCATGTATGCTGATGACACATGCATAACAATCACAGCAAAAACACAAAAAGAACTAAAGGAAAAAACTGAAAAAACAATAATAGAATATTTGCAATGGTGTACAATAAACAAAATGATACCAAATATGACTAAAACCAACTACCTAACATACTCTATAAACAAGAAAGAAACTCCAAACCTAGAAATAATAGTCAACAATGAACAAATAGAAAAGAAAGAAACAGTACGATACCTAGGAATAGAAATAGACTACACATTAAGATGGCACGAACATGTAAACAATATAAGTAAAAAACTAAACCAACTATGCTACATGATTAACTACTTAAAAAGAACTTTCCCCAGAAAATCTCTAATACAATTTTATCATGCATTTGGAGAGAGCCATCTGAGATATGCAATTATAGTGTGGGGCAAAACAACAGAACATAACAGAATATTCATAACACAGAAAAGAATTCTGAGAAAAATATTCAACCTGAACTACAGACAAACATGCAAAGAGACATTCATAACAAACAATATACCAACATATTATGCCATATATTACATCGAAATAATCATGAATATACACAAACAGATAGACAAATTACCAATGAACAAAGACAAACACTCATATGCAACAAGAACAGGAAATCACATACAAACACCATACAACAAAACAAAATATGGACAGCAAACTGCACAACAGTATGGAATATATTTATATAATAAAATGCCAGAAAAATACAAAACATGGAACACCAAACATTAAAAATATATCTTTCCACTTTCCTAAAAACAATAGCACCTTACAATTTTGATGCCATTGAAAAAATATGGAAAGAAAATACAACACTATAAAAAATAAAAAAAATGAATAAAAATAAAACAAAATACTCACCTGGTATACCCTAAACAGATACATACTCACCATCTATTTATTAGTATTCTTCTATGATTTTTTTTTTTTTTTTTTTTTTTTTTTTTTTTTTTCTTGTTAACATGTCAACAACTAGAATTGAAGTTCATTTCAGCCCGTTCCACTTTCTATAATATCTTTTAATTTTCTTATATCTACTTACCCTCTACTCTGTCAATGTTCTTTTTTTATACACACTCACCGGAAGAATTAACCGGACACTTCCTGTTTTCCCCTTTAACACCGTGTATTTCCATGCGGCTGCAAAAGGTTGTAACTTCTACTGTAGATAACATTTTCCGATGATTTTTGTTTTGTATAAAAGAAAACAGATTAAGGATTTAAGCTCATTATAAGAAAAAAAAATCAGGAAAAATCATTGCAACTCATGGAAAGACAAATGTAAACTTGCAAAACACAGAATTTTAGAGGTGTTTTATTTAGAACACACTCAGTTCACTGTTTTATTTTTATCATTCGATTTTTCTTAAAAATACAAAAACCTAAAGATTTCAATTTCAACATGACCTACTAATACAAGGATTTAAAAAAAAAACACAATTCATTGAGGATGTTTCAAAAATCTCAAAAATACGGTAAATTGAAATTTTAAATTTTTCTTTCCATGAGTTGCAATGATTTTTCCTGAATTTTTTCTTATAATGAGTGTAAATCCTTAATCTGTTTTCTTTTATACAAAACAAAAGTCATATAAAAAAGTTATCTACAGTAGAAGTTACAACCTTTTGCAGCCGCATGGAAATACACGGTGTTAAAGGGGAAAACAGGAAGTGTCCGGTTAATTCTTCCGGTGAGTGTATATTGTATATCCTATATTTAT
Source organism: Bactericera cockerelli (assembly GCA_024516035.1). NCBI lineage: Eukaryota > Metazoa > Arthropoda > Insecta > Hemiptera > Triozidae > Bactericera > Bactericera cockerelli. Next base: position 14,146,201 of record CM044955.1, on the reverse strand, counting down.
GTATTGTACTAACGATTGACTATGTACACTTGTGGACCATAAGGTCTATAAACACTAATAAAAAAATAAAATAAATAAAAATATAACAAACATCGGCTATAAGGAACAATATCGGCTTTAGCAAACAAATTTTCAAGTCCCGTGGCTACTTTCTATCGGTCATAACGTATAAAAAATTCATTTTGATGCTGTGAGAGTAAAACAGAAAACATGTTCAGTTCTGCAGAACTTTCTCAAAGAGTAGATGACTGACCTGTCTATTTTAGATCATTTTACTAGCACCTAAAAGTTAGTATTGTTTCAGATTTTGAATTTTTGGATTATGAATGTACTACATACATACGTACATAAATAATTGTACATTTTTCATATCTTACGAAGTTTCCTTATAACGTACATCCGATATGTATAAGCGATACATATCGGATATAGTGAACTTGTTCCTTATAGCCGCTATATCGGTTATAGTGAAAATCGGCTCTAAAGAACAAATCTGTCCGGTCCCCTGAAGTTCGTTATAAACGATTTCTACTGTATTAATAAACTCAGAAAAACTGAGTTGGAAATGAATAAAAATTATGCGATGACATCCATTGGGATGGATGAAAGTGAAATGTCAGATAACAATGATAAGAGCGGTCGAGATGGGGTTGAGAGGAATGCGGAAGAAGATAAGAGGGTGTGAAGACGCAGCAGGAATGTTTGCTGTGGAGAATGAAGTATGAAATAAATATTATATAATAATAACAATTAAATAAATATTATATAATTATAACAATTAAATAAATATTATAATTATAATTATAACAATTAAATAAATATTATAATTATAATTACAACAATTTCATAAAAAAAGATTTCATCATAAACAACAATTTCATTTTTTTTTTTTTTTTTTTTTTTTTTTTTAAAGATGAGTTTTTCACAGCCTTTTTTATTTCGTAGGCGTGAAACAGGAGCTACTGTAGACGCTTGTGGTCTGTGTTGTAGCCTGCCCATTCCGTAGTATGCCTCCCCTCTGATGGGCGAGAAGTGACACAATACTTTCCATTTAGATGCTGGGTCAACACGAGCGTACCGGAAGGTATCCCTTACAAACAATTGTAAACAAATTAAGAATACAAATTTTTGTCGGCACGGGGGATCGAACCCGGGACCTTCCGCATGGCAAGCGGGTGCTTAACCACTGAGCTAATCGCGCGCTCTATGATTAATAATGATAATATCGCATTAATTACTGTATGTAGGTATTGGGTGGGAGTAATAGCATTTTTTTCAATTCCTTTTTTACTATTTTTGGACCTGGTGGGGGCTTAATATTCGAGCAGTTTAAGACCAAAACATGTCTTATAATGTGTATTGTGATGAGGGGAGGATAACTTATCATGTGTCGGCTGGATTTCGATCCCGCGACTCACCAAACAGACGCCTTGACCACTGAGCTACTGGGAGAGGGGGCCAGGAATAGCCAGTATCACGAGGGTTCGAATTTGAATGGTCACTCATCAAATTCCTAACCTCGCTGGACGTTGCTCTAAAGTGACAGAACGAGAACTGGTGCATTCAACGTGCCATCGACGCTAACGCTGGCAATCTTTTATGTTTACATGGGAGAAAATATAAATATTTATAAATTTCAAACAAACATCCATCATCTTCATCGCCGAAGAAAGATGCGTTCATGTGGAAAGATATTGATCTGGAACTTTGCAGGCTGTTATGTAAGTATGTATGTTCTTATACAGGGTGGTCCAGAAAGTTTGCACCAAAATGATAGGGGTAATAAAAGAGACCATTTCTAACAAAAATATTCCCGGACATTTTCCTTTATTTTTTGTCGTTTTCAAAATGGCGGCCAAAACGTGTGTTTTTCAAATGTGTGCGTTCAGAACGTTGACAGCCTAAATGAGCATGATCATTAAAACATTGAACGGGTTAATTTAGCTTATTTTAATTAAAATTTTATTTTCAATTCAAAAATGCAATCCGTTTTTTTCTAGGTGGTACAGAAAAAAATAAAAAAATCAAAAGCCAACCAAAGTCGGAATATTTGAAAAACACACGTTTTGGCCGCCATTTTGAAAACGACAAAAAATAAAGGAAAATGTCCGGGAATATTTTTGTTGAAAATGGTCTCTTTTATTACCCCTATCATTTTGGTGCAAACTTTCTGGACCACCCTGTATAATTCTTATCTATAATGCAAATTAGTACACATGAGAGAGCAATTGAACATTTTTGAAATGTAAACATTTAGGGCTGATTCGCTCTTCGTGTAGAAAGTAGAAATATGTATTTTATTACAAACATTTACTTGATATGAAAAAAATATTGTGCTTGATGTAGGTATATTAAAATAATATATATTCTTATTACAGTTTTTTTTTTCTTAGTTATCTACCGTTTTTGTCCGTCAGGAAGCGATGATCGGGATGCGAATATTGTTTTATCTCCCCTATTTTTCACATTTAAAAGATAACATTATTATCCTAGAACAGAAAGTGACTGTAGATATTAGTTTCCGGTCATCGCGTCATATAAAAAGACCTAAAAGTGACCTTTTTTATTTATTATTTCGACATAAGACGACAATCAACAACCACGTAGGACTGAGTATTCTTCTCTGATCACTCAGAGTGACTCCCTAAATATAAATTTAAAATAAGTGTTAGTTTTTTTGGCTTGAAAAACAAAATCATAAGTAACTTAAGCCCGCTAAAATAAGTAAAATAAGTCGTGAAATAATATTCTATGTGTTTTTTTTTTATCAGTGTTGTCTCTTTTGCGGTTTTATCTTATCTTTTTTCTGTGAGGTTTTCTTATCTTATAGTCTTTTTTTACCGTTAAAAATGTCATCTATATAAAAGAAAAATGAAGAAGTCAGTCTTCACTCGTATAGTAATTTTAGGCGTAATATATATAAACAAATCAAAGAAGAAAATATTTCCTTCCCTGTCTTCTACACTATCATCGACAGCCCTCCACTCAAAATACAAAAGTAAATACGAAAAAACATTATTTCATTGAGATTCTATTAAAATTAAAATATTTCTTTTCTAAGGAAGCAACGTTGCAATTCTTCAATGTTTTAAGAGTGAAATTAAAATTCCAAAACATATTATCATAGTAAGGCAAGTAAAAAAAAACTAGTAGTTCTGTGATCTGCAAACCTCACATAGATTCAACAATGGCATTATAAATGTTCAATCAAGCATGAGGACATCGATCAAAACCTTTCATTCAAAACCCCACTCGATAGGTTTTAATTATAAAATATCAACCGGCCCTTTTTTTGGACTTTTTTTTAATATTTTACCACAGTGCGGTTGCTTTAGCTTTCACGATCACTACTGAACTCAAATGTATTTTCTTTACGACTCTACAAAATTTCAAGAGCCTTGCTTTATTCAATAAAAATAGAAAACTCGTTTTCAATGTTCACCAAAACGGTCCCATCTGTCTCCGAGTGGCGTAATTTGTACCAAAAACATCAGGTAAAATTTTAGGACCCAATGAACATGAATACTAAATTTTAACAACTTTGAGAAATCTGGTCGAGAATTTTCGCGGAACAGACAGACAAACGAAAGCCAAATCGTCCAGTACCCAAGTTAAAACAGATCCTCACTTAGTGAGGTTGGTGAGCTCCCTCACTGTGTTCGGATGATTATGTTTGAGGTTTCCATTAATCCTCTCTCCCTTTCTCGTTTGCTTACTATGTTTTAGTGGCTTCTCAATCACAACAACAACAACAGACACCCACCACTTCGCACGACAACAACCAAGGTTGGATTTTTGTCAAACGAGACTCTTCAAGGCGAAAAATTGGCGAACTAGTTATTTTGCTGAAAGGAATATTAGGAGGGGTATGTACTATGTTAATAAATCATAACAATTGAAATAGCTTATTTTTTTAAAGATGATTTCTAAATTATATGGTCGAAACGTTTATATCATCAGTCATCAACACTGATAGTGGCGGTAATCTCATAATATTGAACCTATCGATTGTATAATTTTCGTTTTCAGAGAAAGACTTATTTTTACGATTATTAATTATTTCCGATTTTTCTTTTTAATTGTTCTCAGACGGCAGAAAAAATCAATGAAACAACTCTAAAATGTGTTCTACCGTATCGGATCAGACGGGATACTTTAAATGTTAAGATCAAACTTCTCGCAGGGGATGTAGTTTTCCACATGAGTCGACACAATTTGAAGAATGAAGAATTCGCTACTCATGTGCGGTTATTCGAGGAACTGGTTGAAGAGACAGATGAAGCTGATGAAGACGATGTGGATGATACAACAGCAGTCAGCGATCCACCGCCGTCAAAAAGACAGCGGAAGAAGACAGGAAAGAAGATTGTGAGTTAATAATTATATTTTTGAGTTAATATTTTTCTATTTATATAGGTATTTATTTTATTTTTTTACTAGTAATGAGGAATCGTCATCATTTTGCCGAATTTATAGGGATTCAGCTGTTCGACATAATGCGAGCAGATTTCATACTAACAACATTAACCAATCATGCAGGTATGCGCGTACACCAATTGAAAGTGCATTATCAAACAATATTAATACTTTCTGGCTCAGGTGGGGTTATAACCCCCGCTGCTGGCTATTTTAATCAGGCTCTCTCGAACAGTGAAATTAGGTTCCTTGCCCAGCTCCGCTTAGCATGTGAGGGACTTACGAAGTTTTAGGGCTAAGAGACAACAAGCTAACTTTCTACCTAGGGCAAACCTGTGAAATTTGTGAGGAAAACCTGCCTGACACCATGCACCACTTCTTCTGTCACTGTCCTTTCTTTAGTAGCATAAGAAGTAAATATTGGAACAAACCACAAATAAGCCTTGTGAGTTTTATTGAATTTCTTGTCAGCCCTAGTAGTCTAGTAATCCTGGCTTTTAAATATGCAAGTTTTGGTGTAGTTTTGATTTTTTGTACCATAGTGTATTTTGAGCTGCTGAACACGAATCTGAGGTTTGCCAACAAAAATTTTACCGGCAAATTTTTTTACAGGCAAAAAAAAGGCAAAAAATTGGACTATTTTTAGTTTTTCTGAAATATCTCCCAAGTGATTTAATAAACGCCAACATTAACTCTATACAAAGTTGTTTACAACTAAATTTCCTACATTTTATATTCTACAAAAAAAATTGTGCGACCAACCTTTGAGCTTTGAGGGCGCCCGCAAAATGCAGGCAAAAAATCAAAAGTGGCCACATTTGCGATTTTTTAAAATTTTACTTCAAAATAACGCTCCTGACAATATTTTTGGCAGTTAAAGACGTCATTGATGGCTTACAGGCTAAAGTTTCAGACTTTTTCAGCCTTTTAGAAGGACCTTTGCAGCCTTTTGGAGTGATCACAGTCACCTGTGTCTATCTAGAACCCTGGTTTTAACACTTAGACGACCGGCATGGTTTTTAGTGAATTCTCCCGTGGGACCGGCGATGTTTAGACGTAGTGCATTTGTGTACCACCGGTGGCACACCCGGTCCATTCCGCACAGACACGCGTGCACCACCGGTGGTACACGCGGTCGTCTAAGTGTTAAAACAAAAAGTTTTGCTGTACTTGTGATTTTTGGTAATATAGTCTATTTATAGCTGCAAAGTATGAATTTGACGTTTGCCAACAAAAAAATTGCCGTCATTTTTTTAACAGGCAAAAACGGCCTGAATGAAGCTTTTTTCAGTTTTTAACAATATCTCCGAAACTGTGCATTTCAAAGCAACGTTGGGTGAATACTAAGTTCAACATAACTGAATTTCCTACATATTATGTTCCCAATATTTTTTTTGTGCAACCAACCTTTGAGCTTTGAGAGCGTCCTCAAAGCCCAGGCAAAAAATCAGAAAAGGCAAATTTGAAATTTTTGAAGTTTTACCGCGACATAAACTTCTTGGCAGTGTGAATGATATTAATAATGGTTTAAAGGCTAAAATTTTTGACCTTTGCAGTACATCTTTGTGTGGGACTTGGATCAGGGTCCTCCATTGATGGCATGATATCGTAATGCAAGCATAGAGCGGAGCAGGAGAGTCCTGCTTTCCTGCAGCCACAGTTTCCTGTACATTTGCAGGAAACGAGCTTCAGCAATTCGGGGGGAGCGTTCCCAATATTATGTTCCCAATATTTTTTTGTGCAACCAACCTTTGAGCTTTGAGAGCGTCCTCAAAGCCCAGGCAAAAAATCAGAAAAGGCAAATTTGAAATTTTTGAAGTTTTACCGCGACATAAACTTCTTGGCAGAGTGAATGATATTAATAATGGTTTAAAGGCTAAAATTTTTGCACAGTTTCCTGTACATTTGCAGGAAACGAGCTTCAGCAATTCGGGGGAGCGGGGGCAGAGAGATTTAATATAGGTTCTAGACCTGTTTGAGTTTGCTTCCATCCCCATTCTTCAGGAGCTTTACTTACTCCCAACCATTGTTGCACTTGATGGTACAGGGTACACCCTGAGGGAGTGCACACGGTGGTAACGCAGCAATGTTGGAGTTGATTCTAAAGGCTACCTTGGTATAACATATGTATCGCAGATGGTTAAGTGAAGACGGACTTTTTCCACTGGACGCATACAAATGTATTAAGAAGCGTTCTCCTGCTGCCGCTACAGAGTCTTGGGACGCTTTAGAGTCTTTGAAGACGTCTATAACTTTTCCAAGACTAGGACTTTTTACAAGGGTTTTTAAAAATTTCTCTATTTCCTTGTTTAAAGAGAGCCGACGTCTTATCACACCTGCTCATTGCATGTAGAAAGAGGATGTGTTCTTTCACGCATGAGGAAGTTGCAGCTTCAAGGGGTGAATACAAAGCTGGACAAATGGTCTGCTTTCCAGGTTTTAAATAGAAGACATTGTCAACTTCACAGAGCACAATCAAGATTACTAATATTCCCCTACTATAGTAACAGTCTCATTTGAGTGCGGTCGTAACAATCAGTACGCCTGCATCTTCTTCTGCCTGCTTATATTGCAAACCTGCTTCTGAAAGTTTGGTAGCAAGTAAGTCAATGAGACGACTCTTATTTCTTGGATTTGCTAGAAAATTATCTTTTGACATTGTTGGTGTCATGGTGTCATCAAAAAGCATGTCTGCAGATGAGAGAGTCCTCGTTCTCCTCATACGCTCAGCTGTCTTTGTTCCTCTTTGAATATCTTCAGGCTAGCCATCGAAGACAACTACTGTCCCAGGATATTTGGAGATGACATACTGCATGTATCTATCACAGTTTGAAGAGAATGATGTATTTGAAGGCAAGACAACTCTGTGTAACAGGAATCCCCTATCAATTACATATTGCACCTGACCAGTAAAGTGCTTGTTCGTCAGGGGCTTAAGATCTTTGTATAGAGTGGACTTTGTTCCTTTTCTCATGCATCCTTTGTCAAAAAGTGACAAAGAATAAGGTCCTAGATCGTAGCTCAAAAAGTTTTCGAGTTTTTCGTTGGAATGCTTAGCAAATGAAATCCGTTGGAATAAAGTTGTGGGATTCATGGGGACCATTCGAACATTTCTATTCTATTTTTGCTGTCTCTTTTTACTCCTGCATCCTTCAAAGCAACGTGTTGATCAGAGCTAGAAAGCGAAACACCACAGAAATGTTCGATTTGTTCTGACACATGCTGAATGGATGTCATCCCCATTGTCCATCTTATGAGAACGCTTTCTCCAACACCACGACCATGAGTAAGGCGTCAACCATAAGAAACATCAAACCTTTAAAATCAGGTGCCCAATATATAAATTGAAAATGAACTGCTTATAATGTAGAAATATAGGACAGTGGAATAGATAGGCGTTGCCATCACAAACTAATCTCACATCGACCTCACCTAGCCTGATTGGAACCGGCAAAATTTAGCAATACTCACTTAGGATGACATTTGAAAGAATAGTAGGAAATAGTTTGTTGGCCAGAAACTTATTTTTTTGCAAACACAATATTCGGGACTCAGCAGTCCAAATACTCTAGTGTACTAAAAATTAAAACTACAACAAAACTCTTTGTTTAAAAACAAGGAAGGGTCCTAGATTGATGCAAGTGATCCTGATCTAGATCCAGGTATTACAAAAAATCTGCAAAGGTCACGAAATTTAGCTTCTAAAGTTTAGACCTTTAGAGTCTAAACTAAACAATATCATGCACACTGCCAAGAAGGTTATTTCGAGGTAAAACTTCAAAAAGTCCAAATTTGCCTTTTCTGATTTTTTGCCTGGGCTTTGAGGACGCTCTCAAAGCTCAAAGGTTGGTTGCACAAAAAAATATTGGGAACATAATATGTAGGAAATTCAGTTATGTTGAACTTAGTATTCACCCAACGTTGCTTTGAAATGCACAGTTTCGGAGATATTGTTAAAAACTGAAAAAAGCTCCATTCAGGCCGTTTTTGCCTGTTAAAAAAATGACGGCAATTTTTTTGTTGGCAAACGTCAAATTCATACTTTGCAGCTATAAATAGACTATATTACCAAAAATCACAAGTACAGCAAAACTTTTTGTTTTAAAACCAGGGTTCTAGATAGACACAGGTGACTGTGATCACTCCAAAAGGCTGCAACGGTCCTTCTAAAAGGCTGAAAAAGTCTGAAACTTTAGCCTGTAAGCCATCAATGACGTCTTTAACTGCCAAAAATATTGTCAGGAGCGTTATTTTGAAGTAAAATTTTAAAAAATCGCAAATGTGGCCACTTTTGATTTTTTGCCTGCATTTTGTGGGCGCCCTCAAAGCTCAAAGGTTGGTCGCACAATTTTTTTTGTAGAATATAAAATGTAGGAAATTTAGTTGTAAACAACTTTGTATAGAGTTAATGTTGGCGTTTATTAAATCACTTGGGAGATATTTCAGAAAAACTAAAAATAGTCCAATTTTTTGCCTGTTTTTTGCCTGTAAAAAAAATTGCCGGTAAATTTTTTGTTGGCAAACCTCAGATTCGTGTTCAGCAGCTCAAAATACACTATGGTACAAAAAATCAAAACTACACCAAAACTTGCATTTATTTCACTATTTTTGGGCTTGCGGTACTAGCTCTACAGAGCTAAGGAAATATACGGGTTTCTACCTATCAGCTTGTGACATAAAACCGCCCTAAAGATGAAATATTGTAGCCTAATGTCAATTCAAACTAGATGTCTATTTCTAGTCATTTTCTTTGTTGTAAGTATTTAAAGTACATGTTGTATAAGAGTAGCTATCTATACCTAACCATTTCACTATTAGTTCGATAATTCACGTAAATTAAATCAAATGCCAAATATTTTCTATTATGTATATTGTAATTTTCTGTAGATTGTTTTTTAGTATTTTATATATTTATTTTTATAGGTAAAATGTCTTTGTGTATATGTGTATGTTTTGTACTTTTTATATTGGTCTATACTTATAATCTATAATATTAACTATTTTAATCTGTTTTTGATTTTTCTTACTTTTTTTCATATGATTTCATGCCAACCTCCAAAAATTGTAAAATAATAATACAAATAAATAAAATCTAATCTAATATTAATACTTTTTGGTTGAGAAACTATAGAACGAAATTAATAAACAAATGTTTTGATATAATAACGAAGTGGTTCCTTGATATTTGTCTTGAACAGCTCAGAACCAGCACCTTTAAATCCAATGCCATCTGGAAATGTGTGTACACAAAACCTCATGATAGTAGACTTAGAGGAGAAAAATCTTTCAAAACAAAAAATGTCATAATTACTTCTGCAACTAACCTCGGATCAGTATGGGAAGATATTATTTTGATAAATGAATGTCAGAATTTCATAGCAAAGGTAGTGGCTGGGCACTTGACGCGATACTCGATCTCGAGCTAGGGTTTAATCGTTATGATCCATTACGCGTTTCATCTTATATTCCTCTTCCTCATTTGATTCAAAAAACAATATCGGTAATAAATTTGAAGAATTTCGATTTTCTCTGTATTAATATTGTTTGATAATGCACTTTTAATGGGTGTACAATTGTACATGGATACCTACCTGCTTGATTGATTGATGTTGTTAATATGAAGTCTGACAATGTCTTTCTAGAGAAACTTGATTTTGTTATTCAGTGTTTCTCTTCTGATGCGATAGGGAATAATGCATTTTATTGCCTTATTATCGTCTTAACCTCCCTCTTCCAGCAGTTCCTCGAATAACCGCATGTATGTAGCGAATTCTTCATTATTTAAATTGTGTCGACTCATGTAGAAAACTACATCCCTTGCGAGAAGCTTGATTTTAACATTTAAAGTATCCCGTCTGATCCGATACGGTAGAACACATTTTATAGTTGTTTCATTGATTTTTTCTGCCGTCTGAGAACAATTAAAAATTCGATATTAGGTTCAATATTATGAGATTACCAACACCCAACACTATCAGATCTGTGTTGATAACTGATGATATTAACATATGTTCTTTATTTATTTAAATAAAAATTCTTTTGTGTTTATTATCCTAAGTAACCTTCACTATGGTTTTTTTTTTTTTTTTTTTCTTTCATTTTAACACTTGGCCTGTATTGGTAGGTAAGAAGAGTCTTTACATTCGTGGAAAACACATGTCAAACCACTTTTTCTATTTTTTTATTGGCATTTCGACTATACCTACTTAGGCTGGGTGAGGTAGATATGAGTAACTGGGTATTAGTCGTAATAGTTAGCCCAGCGATAGAAAAAAAAATAGCGGTCCCGATGTCATCGTATGAGATTCATAGCAAATGTAAATAATAGGCAGCTTCGAGGGCATCTTGAAACACCAGTTCTCGTTCAGTCACTGGAGTTAAGCAACTTCCAGCGAGGTTAGGACTTGGATGGGTGACCATTCAAATATGAACCCTCGTGATGCTTGGAATAGTTCTTTCCAGTCCAACTCAGGCTGGGTGAGGTTAGCTTGAGTAGCTGGTTTGTGAGTTTCCAGCAAATAGAGGGTAAAACAACCTCCGTCGGGATATGACCATACGGTCCAAAGCGCCGCGCCGTCGTTAAAACAAACAAATAAAATAAATGACCCTTGAATAAATAATTACACTTAACACGTTGACTGCCAAGGTCATTTTTGGACACTACCCGTACGCCACGTTACTATACATAGTCACACATATTGTGTGACGTGGCATACAGACGTGGTTTTTTAACGCTGTATGCCACGTCACACCAAAAAAGTGTGACACTTCTTTTCTTTCTATTTTTACTTTCCTTATCCTAGTGTGACAATCATTCAAAGTAGCATCGACTGTCACACAATATGTGTGACGTGGCGTATAGGTTTAACATTGTGTCACACATATAGTGTGACAGGGCAGTCAATGTATTAAGGTGATTGGCTACTCACTGGACTCGATGTTGCGGCCCAGCCGCGGCAGAGTGAATGTGGCCGAGGTCAGGCCGCTCCCGTTGCTTTTCCTCTGCGGCTGTGATGTGCGGCCTAGACTGCGCGTCATGAACCCGGCGCTTGCGTCGGGGATGACGCACAGGTGCTGACGCTGCGCCCTATGAGGGGCGGGGGTGAAGATGAGCTCCAGACCGTCGTTGACTTCGCCTGCTATGGTGAGCATGGTGCCCGCCCACTCCCAGCCTGAGGAAAAAATGGCTGGTCATTCAGTTCTCTTCGTAATACCCATAATATACATATAGCAGGGTTGCCCAACCTTTAGAATAGAAGTTGTACTTTAAATCTCAGATAATCAACGCGATCGAAATACAGATTCAACGTTTATTCTGGGCATGAATGTGTTATTGAAGAATTCAATCAAATTTTCAAGTTTCAAGAAGTCACGAAACCTCCTTTTAATTCTCATGAGTTAAGGAAGGAGATCTCGGATTTTCACTTTTGTGAGATGGTGAGATGCCAAGAAAACCTCGTTCACAATCATTTTGTATTTTAGAGATCTAGACTTTTAGAACGTCATCTCACCTCTCTGGACGTGATCGACCCAAAATCACTCCGCGATCGACCGGTCGGGCAGCCCTGATAAACAGGGACGCCAGAAAAAGGAGCCACTCGAAATATCTAGAGAACGGATTTAAATTTTGAAAAATGTTAAAACACGTGTACCATATGAAGAAGAAAACATTTACTATCAAAACACTTCTGTACATCTAGGATTCGAATTTTGATGTGTTTTTAATTTCAAATATAAAGAATATGTTCAAGAAAACATTTACGAGTATTTCAAGTGGGTCCTTTTTTTGACTGACCCTGTATGTATCTCGCTGGGAAAAAAGTTACCGTTCACCGTGGCCAAATCGCGAAGCCTTCTACACACCTTGGTTCGATCCGGAGCTGGGTAAAAAAATCTGCTCCTTTGTGCATTACCTAATACCGAGTGTTGAACATGAGTTACATGAGTCAAAATCTCTCTAGTCTCTACCTAGAGAGCTTTCTACTTTTGATAGGAACAAATGTATTTTTGTGACGATTTTTTTATATTTTTGTGTATAGGAAATAAAATGAAAACTTGGAAGTATGTAATTAACAAAAATGCATATATGGAGCCTTGTCAAATAAACTAGGATATTGGTATATTTAACGGGACAAGCCCGATTTACATAGAAAGGTACTACATAATAAATGAAATGAAGTACATGACAATAAAATAATATTAAAGAACTATATTATACACAAAACATACATAAAACTAATATTCTGAAAGTACATACATATTCTTAAATAGCTCTTCTCGAAACATAAAAAGGGTCACGTGTACACAGGTGTACACAAAGTCTGAGGAAAGCCAAATATCCTGGCTTTCCTCAGAATCCTCAGTCCCGGAAAAATATCCCTCTAGCACTTTTATATTCTTTTTTGAATGCAGAGCCAGCTTTTATTTATTGAATCTGGATATCTTGTTTCATCCAGATTATTCTGAATAAAGTATTTGGGATGATGATGAGACGGGAATTTTGAGGGTGGGGGTATTTTTTTCTTTCTTCATATCTCTCTCTCTCTCTCATATTTTTTTTCATATTTTTTGCCTATTATAGCTCAATCTGTAAGATATTAGGTACAAAGTATTGTTCTTTTTATCTTCCTCTCCTGTGATTCTTTCACACCTCGTCTTAGAGCGAAATTAATAGACGGATTCTATATCACAAGTCATTGCTAAGCGTCGCGTCGGTTTTCCTTATCTTACACAGTACACAATCCGTGACTTAGCGCCACAGAGGTATTACAAAAACGTCTTTGAATTCCGCTCTTAGTATCTATGCGAAATTGCGTATCCTTCAGATTAAATGGACTAAGCCGACATGGGACCAATACATTAATTTGCTGTACATACACGCAACACTGTGATCAATTTTCGACGAAATCCTTGCTAGTATTCTAATTATGAAATAGTCTGCGTCAATCACAGTTTAATTATATTTTTTAGATTCTTTATTTGTATCTTTTATAAATCAAAGAACCTTTTCTTATAAACAAAGTGAAAGAACATAAAGAAATTAAACAAAAAGATTTAAAAACGTTCATCAATTTTTATGAAAATATTGAAAAGTTAGTATTTAAAGTTTAGGTGAGGTCCAATGTACACAGTTGCATGTGTTGGACCTCACATGGTTTTGTAATATAGATGATGTTAGGCGACGCCTAGCAAGGTTGGGACTTTTTCGTTAACCATACGAGTTTGGATTTCGAAGGTACAGAGTTAACTGTTACAAATAAATAAATAGGTATCTGCCCTTTCGTCAATAATTCCACATCTAATCTCGCTGATGATCACAAGAAAGTAGATAATCCGTAATAGGTAGTTACTCATTTTTCATGACAAGATGATAATAATAATGATAACACTCTTTATTGGAACGTAACCACCAGCCGAGGTTAATGCTCAAAGCATTTACCTAGCCCCCAGAGTCTTATTATTATGTGGTCACAAACTCAATTTAATGAGGAAAAGTTCATATCCTGGGCGGGATTCAAACCAACGGATCTCTACGCTACCTGGATTACCAGACTAGCGCGTGAACCACTTGACTACCAGTGCACTGCCACATCCAAAATAAGACTCGAAGGAATCTGACTCGGTCGGTAGTCGAACTAAGATCTAGAGCATGTACGGTTAGTTAATGACAATAGCAGCTGAACAGTAACGTCTTAGGTCATCATAAGATTCTCAAAGTTGTCCCCGCGTGTCTGCAGGGAAAACTTTTCCACATAAAGTTCTCTGTGGCTGCAAAACTTTCATTCTTTCTTTTTTTTTGCTGAAATTTTTACGAGACGTACGTGACAGCCGTAAGGAAATATTTATACACGTCCTCATGAGGAAAGAAGAGGAAGTGAGAGATGACGAGTGAGGAATATGTGCGAGGATAAGCAGGATCCGAGGAGCAGAATGACAAATGTCGAAGGTTTTGTCGTCAGAAGCGGAGAGCTGGCGGTGCATACGAGTATATAGGAAACAGTGAAGTTAAGCAATAATAATAGTAATAGCCTTATGCCCGACTATACCTCGTGAGGAAAAATGAGTAGCTGCTATGTGAGCAGCGACCAGTGGCGGAATTATAGGCCAAAATAAGATATTAGGATATTAAAAGATATGGAAAAGTCCTATAATTCAGCGCTACCCACTAAAAATTGTGATAAAGAAACACATTTATTTAAGTATTTATTATACTGTCCGATTAGGACTATTAAAGTCCCATTATTCCAGCAGTAAGCCCAAAACGTATTATTATGTGCTAAAAATCCCAAATGGGAGGATAACATGTAACATGTCATCTCCCGGTTGGGTTTCGAACCCACGACCTCTGGATTACCAGACCGCCGCCTTTGCCATTGAGCTACCGGGACAGACTGAGCAACGTCGAGGAAGGAGAAGAAAATCTTGGTTTCGGACCCATCAGCAGTAAACATGGCTATTTTGGCGATCTATGAGAATATATAGTGGGTTTAGAGGCCTTGCTATGTATTATTTTTCTTGTTTCACTTTGCCTTTTCCCTATCCTACTTGGGGTTGGCATTATTCAACCTGTTCCTTTTTTCCCGTTTATTTTCTTTTTACTCTTATAAGGAACTTCTCATTTTTCCTCACGGGGTATGAGTGAACCCCGGAAATATAATTATAGTCCATAATATAAATTGTTCTGTCCTTATGTGGATCGAACCATGGGCATGCCTAGTGCACCACCAAATCGGCTACGGTGAGGCGGGTGACAAATAGTCACCCGCTCACTATGACAACATCCACGTAAATAACGTGGATGTTGTGATAATGAGCTTTCTCTCCTGTGATAGCTGGTTTCAATGCAAATTTCATTATTTCGTATATTTTCGGACCGTCATAATATCTTATAATAGTATATCTTATCAAGGTGATAATATCTTATGTGTCTAAGTTTTGACCAGCATGTCTCTAAAGGTTTTTTGTATCCAGAAGGAATGTAAAAAAATCTGACTCACTAGTGTCTGTAGATAAAAAGTTTTACTTATTCAAAACATCACATTTCTGGACTCTTTCAGACTTTTTATTACATCACACCAAAGGGTCCAATGAAATCTTTATATTTCCTTGTCTTCTCTCTATCTTACTGTTTATTATTTCAAATTTTACTTTCCACCCAGTATACAGGGTGTTACCAGAGTAGATGCAGACATTTTAAGGGTAGATTCAGCAACCTCACGATCTATATAGTAAGTATTAGTACTTAGGTACAAGGCATATTAGTACTTAGGTACATTTTTCGGCTGGATGGCCTTCCTAACGCAAACACTGTAAAAGCGCCTACGATTTTGCATAAGAAGACATGGATGAACGATGCAAAGATGTTGAGTTGATTCAGGACGATAGTGGGAACCCGGGACAATGAGAGCAGTCGAGATGTGTATCAGAGGGACGAGAAGGATATTTTGTAGGGGTGAAAGTTTACTAGCCTTTGAATAATGTTCAAATGTTTTTTTTTCCAATCAATTCCAATGCAATATAGGTCAGGTAATAAATACGTAGTACCCACGAACTTGTGCCCTATCTTAGACTACACCCTAGCCCGAGACCCTCAAAACCAGATCTGGTACCTAGAGCTTGACATAGACAATTTTTGGGACTCCGTTGAGGCCGCTTACATTCAATAGCATGGTTAGATTATTGTTCGCGGTACTGGTTCCACCCCAGGGTTCAGGGTATAGGCCTCCGTTGTGTCCGCGCACTTACCCTTATTTATTTACACTTTATTTTTTATACTAAGTATATAAACAACAATAAATTATTAACAAAGATAAAAAAATAATTAACAATATATACAAAATCAGATATAGAAAAAAAAAAAAAATTAAATGTACAATGTATTGTAATCCGGGGCGAAGTTAATGCCTTAGGCATTCTCTGCCACTTCACTTACCCTTGGTCACACAGTCCAGCAACCCGTCCGAAATGTTCACTTGCTCCTTGTCCACCAGATGGCAGTACTTCCTCAGGGCGTTCATCTCGTCCTGACAAGTCCTGGCCTTCCATTCCTCCAGGAACCAGTTGCACTCATGACTCGCGATGTAAGCTTGATGAGGTACGGCTTCAGAACTGGCTCCAGGAATTTGCTGTCGCGTTCGGAACTGCCCGAAATTGGCATTAGAAAAGCAGAATTAGGATATTAGAAAAGCAGCTTACCAGCAAAGAGAAACATAAGAAAATATGCATTGTCGAACAATCAGAGGTCCTTAACCTCTTCATATCATTGACGGTGATGCATAAAGAATACGAGCAGTTCAAAGAAAATTGCAGAAAGATTGAGCGAAATGAAAAAGCCATTCTAATGATCACAGCTTGGTGAGACCATCATACATCTCACTCATTCGAGCTGTGCATTGAAATTCGTGCACGAGAAGAAGAATAGTCTCAACACCCTTGGAGATGGAGCTGAATATAAACATATAATTGTCTTTTCTTTTAAACATTTATTGATTTATAATTTTAAATATATATGAAGTTTGTGTTGATCATCCCTCTGAATTAGGTATTAATCTCATCTCAAGTCTAGGAACCAGTTATTTTCTTTGACAGATGGTCTTGACATAGTGTTATGAATGACCTGTTACAAGTGTTACATTCATACCTACATGCATGACTTGATGAGGGACGGCTTGAGAACTGGCTCCAGGATTTTGCCGTAGCGATCTGAAACTTAGATAAAATAGACAATAGCAGAAATGGGATCTTAAGATCACCTCAAGTCTAGGAATCAGTGGCGCAATGTACAACTTGAGAAGGTAACGGAACTGTTAGGCTGATCCGTTCTGATCTTGAGAGAAAATGGACCAATTGAATAGAATAGGATCTCAGAATAACATAGGATATCAAGTCCTATCTTTCCACTTCTCTTAGGAAGTAGTTTGATCAATTCAGATTGATGCGTTTTTGAAATTAAAATGCTCAAATTAAAATAAAAAAAATCTACGTTAAAAGCAAATTAAAAGAAAATACATACTACTAGCTAAATAATATTATAGGTACAGAGATTTTTATATCGTGAATCCGTAATAGAGCCAACATTTTTATTTAAGTTCTCATTTGCAATAGCAATAGCAACATTTTTTATTCAAAATTTCTAGTTCAAAATTTTAAGTGTTAGAAATAAGAAATCATCAAATATGGAAAGACCTATGGATTTTCAACACAAAGTGGTATGATGGAGCCCAAGTGATCCACTGGAGTGAAGCTGATGTTGAGATTGAATTCCCTGATCAAATCTATCAGCGATGAATGCAGCGGATTCGATTAAACGGTAACAGTAGGGCGTGAGTTCGAATCTCAGGCGATTCAGGGAAATATTGACAACCAGTGGCTTGTGCCCGCCCTTTGACCAGTAGCTTGATCGATAAGGCGTCAGGACTTGTAACCTGGAGGTTGGTGGTTTGAGTCCCGGTTTCATCGTGGATTTTGTAAAGCAGTTTTAAATTTGAGTAGTTGTGATATCACTAAAGTGATTAACACAAAAATATAAAATAATGTTATTGCCTGCCAGAGCTTTGAAAACAGATAGTTGTTTTTAAAAGTTGGAATTTGCTCCTGAAGAATTTTCCTTTTTTACGTGCATCAGCAATTTTTTGGGTTTTTTTCTTAAATAAATGTCTTTTTTTTGTGTTTTATAGATTCACAATGTTAGTGGGGTAGCTAGAATTATAGGATTTTTCTTCTTTTATATTGTCCTAATATTTTATTTTGCCTATAATTCCGCCACTGGTTGTGCCACATTTAAGCACTATTTCTTTTTCCCACGAGGTAGAGTGGACCCGAACACCCTGTCAGAGCAGTAAACAATCCTCCCGCTGGAATAACTCAAGAATCGTGCGGCCTGCGTGAAATGCTAGCGCAGTAGCGCACATAACTCATTCGGCCACGGTGACTGGATTTTGTTTATTAGAAAATTATTATGATAATCTACTTTTCTTCTTATGTATTATTTCAACTTCTCTACAACTTCTCACTTTTCTGTTTATATGACTGACTGATACTTTTGTCATGCGTAAGGTCGGAGGACTTCCGGGTTCAAATCCCAGAGCCGATAGAAAAATATTCAAATTTGCGTACAGTTGACCCAGCACCTAAATGGGAAGCACCTATTGTGTTTCTTCTCACCCATCAGAGGGTACTTTGTGATGGGTAAGCTACAACACAGACCACAAGTGTCATAGTAGCTGTTGTTTCATGGATAGGAAAAAGAAACACCTATTTTAAATAAAAATCACTAACTCAAACCGTTGAGTTACCATAGTGGATATCGACAGGAGTGGACAATGCCATTACACTACATGGGTTGACGAATATTTTGTCACTAAGGATTTGACAGCTCCCCTGCATTCATGGTGAATTGGTGATGAGCAATTTTGTTGAGGACAATCACCTCAGCGTCGCTTTGAAGAAAGAAATTGGGAGAAAAGTCGTGATGGCACCCTACAACATACGAAGAAGTGAATTTCAGAGCCGTAAATAGAGCACTCAAAAACAGCCAAAATTACTGATCAACGAAAAACGTTCTAATTTATATTATTAGAAGCAAATAAATAAAGTATATCTTGACCTAGGATTTTCATATTCTACTTCATTTACCTTTTTTTAAACGTGATTTTCTTCCTTTTTTTCTTTCATTATCTGATGACTTATCTTCTAACGTTTTATACCATAATGATCAAATTTTGCCATTGGTTTTATTTTCTCATTTTCCTATTACTAGTTTCTTTTTTTGACATTTGATTTTTGATTTGCTTCTTTATCTTGTTTTGAGCTTATGTATTTACATACCAAACTTTTCATTTTTATGCAATCTCATTCTATTTTTAGTGAATAATAAAATATACAATACAATGTATTA
This sequence comes from Bactericera cockerelli, assembly GCA_024516035.1. NCBI lineage: Eukaryota > Metazoa > Arthropoda > Insecta > Hemiptera > Triozidae > Bactericera > Bactericera cockerelli. The sequence goes on along the minus strand of CM044955.1, from coordinate 14,126,889 downwards.
TACGTTTCGACTAATACCTAACTCTAAAAACATAATATTATTACTGGAGGTGCTTGCTTCTGACTTCATAAAGAGAAACAATTCAGACCCTAATCATTTGTGATTTTAATATTACAGGTATTATTTGAAATGTGAGAACAGGATATCGAAACAAAATTCAAGGTCAAAACGTCACAAAACAAAGTCAAAATTATGAAGCACAACAATCAAAATTATCATGTGAATCAAAATTAACAAGTGCCAGAGATCAAAATTATGATGTGACCCAAAATTCCAAGTACCTGAGATCAAAATTATGATGTGTCGCAAAATTACCAAGTACCTGAGATCAAAATTATGATGAGACCCAAAATTCCCAAGTACCTGAGATCAAAATTATGATGTGTCGCAAAATTACCAAGTACCTGAGATCAAAATTATGATGTGACCCAAAATTACCAAGTACTGAGATCAAAATTATGATGTGTCGCAAAATTACCAAGTACCTGAGATCAAAATTATGATGTGTCGCAAAATTACCAAGTACCTGAGATCAAAATTATGATGTGACCCAAAATTACCAAGTACCTGAGATCAAAATTATGACGTGTCGCAAAATTACCAAGTACCTGAGATCAAATTATGATGTGTCGCAAAATTTACAAGTACCTGAGATCAAAATTATGATGTGACCCAAAATTACCAAGTACCTGAGATCAAAATTATGATGTGTCGCAAAATTACCAAGTACCTGAGATCAAAATTATGATGTGTCGCAAAATTACCAAGTACCTGAGATCAAAATTATGATGTGTCGCAAAATTACCAAGTACCTACCTGAGATCAAAATTATGATGTGTCGCAAAATTACCAAGTACCTGAGATCCAAATATTATGATGTGACCCAAAATTCCCAAGTACCTGAGATCAAAATTATGATGTGTCGCAAAATTACCAAGTACCTGAGATCAAAATTATGATGTGTCGCAAAATTACCAAGTACCCGAGATCAAAATTATGATGTGACCCAAAATTACCAAGTACCTGAGATCAAAATTATGATGTGTCGCAAAATTACCAAGTACTTGAGATCAAAATTATGATGTGACCCAAAATTACCAAGTAACTGAGATCAAAATTATGATGTGTCGCAAAATTTACAAGTACCTGAGATCAAAATTATGATGTGACCCAAAATTACCAAGTACCTGAGATCAAAATTATGATGTGTCGCAAAATTACCAAGTACCTGAGATCAAAATTATGATGTGTCGCAAAATTACCAAGTACCTGAGATCAAAATTATGATGTGACCCAAAATTACCAAGTACCTGAGATCAAAATTATGACGTGTCGCAAAATTACCAAGTACCTGAGATCAAAATTATGATGTGTCGCAAAATTTACAAGTACCTGAGATCAAAATTATGATGTGACCCAAAATTACCAAGTACCTGAGATCAAAATTATGATGTGTCGCAAAATTACCAAGTACCTGAGATCAAAATTATGATGTGTCGCAAAATTACCAAGTACCTGAGATCAAAATTATGATGTGTCGCAAAATTACCAAGTACCTACCTGAGATCAAAATTATGATGTGTCGCAAAATTACCAAGTACCTGAGATCCAAATATTATGATGTGACCCAAAATTCCCAAGTACCTGAGATCAAAATTATGATGTGTCGCAAAATTACCAAGTACCTGAGATCAAAATTATGATGTGACCCAAAATTACCAAGTAACTGAGATCAAAATTATGATGTGTCGCAAAATTTACAAGTACCTGAGATCAAAATTATGATGTGACCCAAAATTACCAAGTACCTGAGATCAAAATTATGATGTGTCGCAAAATTACCAAGTACCTGAGATCAAAATTATGATGTGTCGCAAAATTACCAAGTACCTGAGATCAAAATTATGATGTGTCGCAAAATTACCAAGTACCTGAGATCAAAATTATGATGTGTCGCAAAATTACCAAGTACCTGAGATCAAAATTATGATGTGTCGCAAAATTACCAAGTACCTACCTGAGATCAAAATTATGATGAGTCGCAAAATTACCAAGTACCTGAGATCCAAATTATGATGTGACCCAAAATTCCCAAGTACCTGAGATCAAAATCATGATGTGTCGCAAAATTACCAAGTACTTGAGATCAAAATTATGATGTGACCCAAAATTACCAAGTAACTGAGATCAAAATTATGATGTGTCGCAAAATTACCAAGTACCTGAGATCAAAATTATGATGTGTCGCAAAATTACCAAGTACCTGAGATCAAAATTATGATGTGTCGCAAAATTACCAAGTACCTACCTGAGATCAAAATTATGATGAGTCGCAAAATTACCAAGTACCTGAGATCCAAATTATGATGTGACCCAAAATTCCCAAGTACCTGAGATCAAAATCATGATGTGTCGCAAAATTACCAAGTACCTGAGATCAAAATTATGATGTGACCCAAAATTACCAAGTACATGAGATCAAAATTATGATGTGTCGCAAAATTACCAAGTACCTGAGATCAAAATTATGATGTGACCCAAAATTACCAAGTACATGAGATCAAAATTATGATGTGTCGCAAAATTACCAAGTACCTGAGATCAAAATTATGATGTGACCCAAAATTCCCAAGTAACTGAGATCAAAATTATGATGTGTCGCAAAATTTACAAGTACCTGAGATCAAAATTATGATATGGCCCAAAACTACCGAGTACCTGTGATCAAAATTATGATGTGACCCAAAATTACCAAGTACCTACTACCTGAGATCAAAATTATAATGTGTTGCAAAATTACCAAGTACCTGAGATCGAAATTATGATGTGTCGCAAAATTACCAAGTACCTGCATCCAAATTATAGTGTAAGTATGCTACTCCTAGAGTTTTCTTGTGTTTCAAATAACTATGTAAGAAGCAAATCGTAAATCTAAAAATACTCACCTAATACCTATTAGCTAATGAACCTGACCTATAAATAATATGACTAACTTTTCTAACCAAAACCAATGGCAAACCTTGATTTTTTTTTCTCAAGCTTACCATGGTTTAAGCATCAAACAGATCGGCCGAGCACTGAAGAACACCTGGTCTGGTAAGTAACTCTTGAGAAAAAAAGTTTAAAAAAGTAACTCAAGAACCTACCTCTGTAGAGCCATTTCAGAATGTAGTACACCAAAATCTGGTCATTGGTGAAATCGAAATCTATCTCTGGTCTGGTAGGTAAGTAAGTAACTCTTAAGAAAAAAAGTTTAAAAAAGTAACTCAAGAACCTACCTCTGTAGAGCCATTTCAGAATGTAGTACACCAAAATCTGGTCATTGGTGAAGTCGAAATCGATCTTCTTCAAGTCGGCTCTCACGTCATCGAGCAGTGTGGCGAACGACAAGTCAAACGACTTCAGGCGGACGGTTTTCTTGTCCTTGCCGGTGGGTTTCCGGAGCAGGTGGTAGACCTTGGCCTGTTCTGCCAGCACGTGTAGGAGGTAGAGGATGTCCTGCGCGATGGTGTCCCGGTCCTCGCTGTGGATGAAGATCTTGCTGATCTCCTGGTCGTACCACGTGCCTGCACCCGACTGGAAACGAATAATAATAATGTTTTTTTTTTTTAAGTTATCATATTTGTGTTAGTCACTTTCGTGATATGACAACTATTCAAACTCGCTTTACTAAATACTCGGTGAAACCGGGACTTGAACCACCGACCTCCGGGTTACAAGTCCGCCGCCTTATCGATCAAGCTACTGAGGTCGGTTGTTTATTATGTATTAATTAACATATTCGTCTATAAACGAACAACAGACTAGGCGACCCGAACAAGCCAGGCTCGCTTGCAGTTTCCCAAGAGTTTAACGGCTTGTAAAGAAAAGTTTATGGTTAATCGTAAATAAAAAAAAAATCGAAATCGGAGCAAAAAAAATGTTTTTTTTTTTACAAAAACGAACACAATACAGTAGAGCTTTACTTAGACCGTCGGCTCGAGGCAGGGAGTCCCATTACGCTAACAGTTTAAATATGTGCTTCAGAACGAGTCAATATTTCGACTAAATTTAGTTAAAGTCCCCCCCCCATCACTCCCCTCCAGCAGTAGGCAAGCTGGGGGAGTGTTACGAAGTTTTCTACGACAGCACTAACTTTAGTGTGATGTCTGTTTCAATGTATGCGCGCGAATTCCATGGATTGAATGGAGATCGAACCCAGGATCAAACCTCGGATAGAGGAGAACCTCGGATAAACGAGTTCCGCGAGGATGACTATGATGAGCCTCGGATAAACGAAGCCCAGCGCTAATTCTTACTCATTTCTTCTCTACATACATAAACCTCCCTAGGGGGGGAAGGAGGGGGGTAGAAGTGGGGCCAAAAGATAGAGGACCTCAAAGCGCATCTTTTGACTATAATATGTTCAGCCTCGGACAAACGAGGCCCGAGTTATATCAAATTCTTCTTTCTTTTTTCAAACACGTCTTTATTACACTACTACCAGACACTCCCTCGCTCAGCACCAGTGACTTGACTCCGAGCACCAGACACTCACCTCGCTCAGCACCAGTGACTTGACTCCGAGCACCAGACACTCACCTCGCTCAGCACCAGTGACTTGACTCCGAGCACCAGACACTCACCTCTCTCAGCACCAGTGACTTGACTCCGAGCACCAGACACTCACCTCTCTCAGCACCAGTGACTTAACTCCGAGCACCAGACACTCACCTCGCTCAGCACAGTGACTTGACTCCGAGCACCAGACACTCACCTCGCTCAGCAACCAGTGACTTGACCCCGAGCACCAGACACTCACCTCGCTCAGCACCAGTGACTTGACTCCGAGCACCAGACACTCACCTCGCTCAGCACAGAACCAGTGACTTGACCCCGAGCACCAGACACTCACCTCGCTCAGCACCAGTGACTTGACCCCGAGCACCAGACACTCACCTCGCTCAGCACCAGTGACTTGACTCCGAGCACCAGACACTCACCTCGCTCAGCACAGAACCAGTGACTTGACCCGAGCACCAGACACTCACCTCGCTCAGCACCAGTGACTTGACTCCGAGCACCAGACACTCACCTCGCTCAGCACCAGTGACTTGACTCCGAGCACCAGACACTCACCTCGCTCAGCACCAGTGACTTGACTCCGAGCACCAGACACTCACCTCGCTCAGCACCAGTGACTTGACTCCGAGCACCAGACACTCACCTCGCTCAGCACCAGTGACTTGACTCCGAGCACCAGACACTCACCTCGCTCAGCACCAGTGACTTGACCCCGAGCACCAGACACTCACCTCGCTCAGCACCAGTGACTTGACTCCGAGCACCAGACATCTACCACCTCCGCCAGCATCACCAGTGACTTGACCCCGAGCACCAGACACTCACCTCGCTCAGCACCAGTGACTTGACTCCGAGCACCAGACACTCACCTCGCTCAGCACCAGTGACTTGACCCCGAGCACCGCCCGCAGAAGGATACCGATGTAGTCCACCTGCCGCAGAGAGTAGTGCCGCATGCCGATCAGCCGCACTTCCCTCGTGGGCAGCAGTTCCTCGAGCACGTGGCTCCACCTGGTGAGCAGGGTGTCCTCTAGACGGGCCCAGTGGGCGTCCTCCCGGGGGGAGGGGGGCAGGGACGGGATCAGGGAGAGCTCGAAGAAGCGGGCCACCAGATTGGAGAGAATCTCCGCGTCGTAGATGTAGTCCTCTTCTGTGTAGTGCATCACCCCTGAGGATAGTGACGCAAAGTGTGTTAATCGGAACCGACCTCAGTATCTTGATCGAAAATTCATTGAGCATTAACCTCGCCTGGTGGTTACCTTCCACTAAAGAGTGTTATTATTATTATTATTATTATTAAATAAATAAATTTAAACACTTCTGAATCATGACTCAGGAATGTAACTATTGCAAGTCTGTAGTCCAAATGGTTTAGTCGCAGATTAGATAAGGTGGCTTTCAGAGATGATATTTTTTTTTTAAAGATGAGTGTTTCACAGCCTTTTTTATTTCGTATCCATGAAACAGGAGCTACTGTAGACGCTTGTGGTCTGTGTTGTAGCTTGCCCATCCCGTAGTATGCCTCTCCTCTGATGGGCGAGAAGTGACACAATACTTCCCAATTAGGTGCTGGATCAACACGAGCGCACCAGAAGGTATCCCTTACAAACAATTGTATCCAAATTAAGAATACAATTTTCTGTCGGCACGGGGGATCGAACCCGGGACCTTCCGTATGGCAAGCGAGTGCTTAACCACTAAGCGCTAATCGCGCGCTCAAATATCCTGTGAATCCTGTATGTATTACTTTCTGTTCCATTAAAGGCTTTCTATTCCCGATCCTAGTCAGGCTGGGTCAGATTAATGATGGTAGCTGGTTTGTGAATTTGCAGCAAATGGAAGTTAAAACCCCTGTTGTGTTAGGCGTTTCAGAGATTTTAAACAACAATAAATGTCTGTAGGGTATCACAATACATAATTATTATTGTGTTATTCACTATAACTGTGTTCAACTTTATCAATCTCAAACTCGTCTTCGCCAATTTCGCCTTGTGTTGACTGTTGATGCAATAAGCTCTAAGTGAGAAGAGAGCAAAACAGAATAAAAAGAGCAACAATTTAATAAAAAAAATCAGCTCCAGAAACAATTCTGATTGCAATATTTAAAAACAACGGTGCTGGAAATGATTTATTTACCTCGTTCCGAGAAAATAGCTGTTTTTATTAGGAGAACAATTTGTTATTTTCTTTCTCTGGAATGAAAAGTTACCAGAATGAGAAGCGAGTGTTAAAAATTAACCTCAACTCCCTGGAAATTTTCCAAGAAGCGAAATAAACCTTTCTGAATGAAAGAGCGAGAGATTTTGTTATTGTTACACTGGACGGACATTTTCCTGCAAATCCTTGTTTTAAATTAAATTCTCGTACGTTCCAAGTTCTTAACAACACATTCTGTTTTATTACCTCAGATGTCGAGTGGTCAGTAAGATGGACCAACAGTCTAGTTGGGATTTGAGTCTAGGACTATTTTTATTTATTTATTTACACTTTTTTTTTTACAAAACAATCATCAACAACAACAAAAAATATAACAATAAATTAAAGAAAAACTTAGAAATGTGTACAAAAATAAATATTAATTTTTATTACAATTGTTTTGTAATCCGGGGCAAAGTTAATGCCTTAGGCATTCTCTGCCACTTAACCCCGTCTGTTATCAGAGTGTATTATTTTGCGGTTGCAATGTTGATTTTATAATTATGAACAGTCTCCGTGGCGTAACGCCTAACGGTTGTGACGACTGCTCGCAGTGCAGAGATCCTTATTTTTCATTACTTATTTTTCTATTAATTACCGTGGCAGTATTTATAGTGGGCGAGTGATTTAGCGCGCTAGGCATTACACGCACGGTGACCTGTGTTCGATTCCCTGCGGGGACGGATTTTTTCAGCTAAGTACTTGGGTGTTAGCCTGTTCGGGGTCCACTCAAACCTCGTGAGGAAAAATGAAATACCGGACCAGTGGTGGAAATACAGGTAAAAATGAGATATTGGGATATTAAAGATATGGATTATACGCACCAAGTATATTATACGCACATATAAGTAGCACATTTCTTGTAGTTGTAGGAGATATAATAAAAAAATTTATCATATATCTGTGTTAATCACTTTCGTGTTACACTCAAACTCGCTTTATTAAATCTGCGCTAAAACCGGGACTTGAACCACCGACCTCCAGGTTACAAGTCCGCCGCCTTATCGATCAAGCTACTGAGATCGGTTAGGAGATATAATACATAGGAAATATAATCTCTATATATAAATGAGAAATATGGACGGGCTTTGTGGCTTTGTGGCTTTGTGGCTTTGTGTCTTTGTGGCTTTGTGTGCAGGAATTGTTTAGGCGAAACGGTAAGAGATAGCGAAAAATTGATGAGAGATGACCCCAAGTAAAATTGCCGGAAAATACCAGGAAAACTATCAAAAGTCCGAAATTCCAAACCGTCCTTGAGTTATGACCTTCCTCAAGTATTGCCTTGAGGAAGGGTCCGATTTTAAGACAATCTTTGCCCTGGAACTTGAAATCTATCGCCAGGACCTATATTTTTTATTATTTAATAACACATTAGACAAAATTAACTTTCATTTAATTCATTTTAGGCCACATTCTGACGTACCGTTCTGGAGATATAAGCCAGAATGTTCGAAATTTCGACCTTTTTTTCAGACTTTTCACGTTTTTTAGCAGATTCCAGCGCGGAACTTAAAATTTGTCGCGAGGACCTATATTTTTTATTACATAATAACACATAAGACAAAACTAGCTTTCATTTAATTCATATTAGGCCACATTCTGACGTACCGTTCTGGAGATATAAGCCAGAATGTTCGAAATTTTGACCTTTTTTTCAGACTTTTCACGTTTTTTAACAGATTCCAGTATGGAACTTAAAATTTATCGCGAGGACCTATAATTTTATTGTAAAAACTGTCTGAAAACATCACATGCTTTTAATTGAGCCCTTTGTTGCCATATTCTGACAAACCGTTCTCAAAATATAGGCCAGTTTGCTACATTATCAATATCCGCTACGATAGATTTGGCTCGGGATTTTGAAATTTACAGCGATGATGTGTGTGTGTGTGGTGGTGGTGGTGTGTGTGTGTGTGTGTGTGTGTGTGTGTGTGTGTGTGTGGATGTGTGTGTGTGGATCTGTGTGTGGTGTGTTGTGGTGTGTTGTTGTGTGTGTGTGTGTGTGTGGGTGGGTGGGTGTGTGTGTGTGTGTGGATGTGTGTGTGTGGATGTGTGTGTGTTTGTGGATGGGTGTGTGTATGTGTGATGTGTGTGGGTGTGTTGTGTGTGCGGGTGTGTTTGGGTGGGTGTCTGTGTATGGGTGTGCGTGTGGATGTGGATGTGTGTGTGTTTGTGGATGGGTGTGTGTATGTGTGATGTGTGTGGGTGTGTTGTGTGTGCGGGTGTGTTTGGGTGGGTGTCTGTGTATGGGTGTGCGTGTGGATGTGGATGTGTGTGTGTGATGGGTGTGTGTGTGTCGATGTGTGTAGATGTGTGTGTGTGTGTGTGGTTTGTGTCTGTGAGGTGTGTGTGGTGTGTGTATGTGGTGTGTGGGTGTGGTGTGTGATGTATGGGTGGTGTGTGTGTGATGGCTTGGCGAAGCGGGTGCAGCCCGCTAGTATATAATAACACAAAGACATTTATTAATTTATTCCTCTGTTAATTATACAGTTACCTCCTCCGGGGGAGTTGATCATCAAGTTATAGGAGGGGAAGAAGTACGAGGGTGACTTCTGCGTCTTCAGGGCGCCCACCAAGGCGTCCATCAGAGTCAGGACGTGCAAGGCCAGGGAGCTTTCGTTCCACTTCTTCAGGGTGGCCAGACAGCAATCACCCGTCCTCTCCAGCTTGTACCACAGGAGCGTCTTGATCATGTAGCGGCTGGTCACCCGACCTGGACATAGAATAGAATAGAATATACCTTGTTTATACTGCCGAGGTAAGACTGAAAAGTCCCTTTACTCCAGCAGTCAAACAGGTCTTATATATTTTATAGGATAAATATTTTTTATCTATAAATAGATAATAAATCGCCTTATTTATACTGCCCGATTAAGACTATTGAAGTCCCATTATTCCAGCAGTAAGCCCAAGACATATAATTATGTGGTAAAAATCCCAAATGGGAGGATAACTTGTCATGTCCCGGCTTGGTTTCGAACGCACGACCTCTGGAATCTCTGGATTCATAGAGTGCCGCCTTTACCACTGAGCTACCGGGACACTGAGCTACGGATATAGTGGGATTGAAGGTAGTTTAGACTTTAGGACTGAAGAGACAATAGAATTCCGAACATTGCCAAACATAATCGAACAGTAATAAAAATCATGGTATAATAGAAGGTACTCTGTTGTTATTGTTGTTGTAGTCAGCTTGGCTACAGCTGGGAGTGTGATGGTCTCTTTCCAACCTTAGTCAGCATGGTGTCTAGAATAAATCTATTGCTGGAGTAGTTAGTCAGCATCATGGACTTACCTGCAGTGCTAGAGCGTCTTACGTCCTGCAGCATGGTGGCTAGAGTCCTGTAGACCTTGCTGATCAAACTGTTGCTGGAGTAGTTAGTCAGCATCATGTACTTACCTGCAGTGCTCGAGCGTCTTATGTCCTGCAGCATGGTGGCTAGAATCCTGTAGACCTTGCTGATCAAACTATTGCTGGAGTAGTTAGTCAGCATCATGGACTTACCTGCAGTGCTAGAGCGTCTTATGTCCTGCAGCATGGTGGCTAGAATCCTGTAGACCTTGCTGATGAAACTGTTACTGGAGTAGTTAGTCAGCATCATGTACTTACCTGCAGTGCTCGAGCGTCTTATGTCCTGCAGCATGGTGGCTAGAATCCTGTAGACCTTGCTGATCAAACTATTGCTGGAGTAGTTAGTCAGCATCATGGACTTACCTGCAGTGCTAGAGCGTCTTATGTCCTGCAGCATGGTGGCTAGAATTCTGTAGCCCTTGCTGATTTAACTGTTACTGGAGTAGTTAGTCAGCATCATGGACTTACCTGCAGTGCTAGAGCGTCTTATGTCCTGCAGCATGGTTGCTAGAATCCTGTAGACCTTGCTGATTTAACTGTTACTGGAGTAGTTAGTCAGCATCATGGACTTACCTGCAGTGCTAGAGCGTCTTATGTCCTGCAGCATGGTTGCTAGAATCCTGTAGACCTTGCTGATCAAACTGTTGCTGGAGTAGTTAGTCAGCATCATAGACTTACCTGCAGTGCTAGAGCGTCTTATGTCCTGCAGCATGGTTGCTAGAATCCTGTAGACCTTGCTAATCAAACTATTGCTGGAGTAGTTAGTCAGCATCATGGACTCACTGACTGGAAAGCGGATCTGCCAGCATACCTTGCGGTCGTCGCAGCGCAGGCTGGGGTGAGGCACGGCGGGCACCATGTAGAACCCCTGGAAGAGAGTTATGGATGTTAAGAATTATATGAAGGAAGTGTTTTAAAACTCAGATCGAACCTTAGTCTTGATTGAATTAATAAAAATAAGGAACTTTTTTCCGATATTCAAGCTTGTTAGTTAGTTAAAAGTTATCATATTTGTGTATCTTTGTGATATTACAACTGCTCAAACTCGTTTTACCAAATCTTCAACCACCGATCTCCAGGTTACAAGTCCGCCGCCTTATCGATCAATTAATGAAGTCGGTAGAAACTCTTTAATAAAATGAATAGCAAAAATCACACAATGAAAACGTTCCCTTTGGATTTACGTCTCATACGTATAGTCTGATCGTCTTATACGTATAGTCTGATGCTCTTCTTTGGATTGAATTCATAACTCACATCAACCAATCTGAGGTCAATATGAGTTGAGAATCGCTCTTGAATATTTTTAGCTGTAATGAGTAAATACATCCTGATATGAAACAGTTATACAGATATACAGTAGTTGTGTGAGACGTTCAACAACTCTGACTTTTTTACTTACCGTTGTCGCCATGTACTGAAAGAACAACGCGTCGATATGGGACAGGGGAATGCGAGACGGAAAATCCGTAGTCCGAGGCCAACCTTGAAACTCAATGGCCAATATCAATGTGACGTCCACCTCGGAGTCCTCGGTATCCGGCATGATGGAGCAGTTGGGCAGGAAGCCCACTCTCAAGTGAATGCTATTGGTTGACTCTACGATAGCTATTCGAAAGTCCTTGGGATTCGGAAATTTGATCTTGTCACTGTTAACTGGAAAAATAAGATGCAGACGCACACATACACCCATCATTGACTCAGGACATAATATATGCTGTATGTCTTCGTTAATGTTTAAAATCAATGTCATTTGCTTTGAAACACTAAAACGCTTTTGTAAAACGTAGTCGTAAATACACTAAAACGCTTTTAGATTTGGTTGAAGCGGAAGCAATGACTCTAATTCTATTTTTATCTTAGAACACATGAAGAAAACCTTCGATTAACCCAGATTAAACCACAATTAAATTATGCTTATACAATCTTGAATATGGAATAGTCACTGATAAATAATGGTTGTATTTCGTAGATATCTTGAACGTTAAATATTTTCTCATTGACTGATACCAAAAGAAATCTGTAGAAAATGACCTCAATTACACATAAATTAAATTAAAGTAACAAAAAATCATTATCTGCTATTCCTACATTGACCATAGAACACCCTCTGATTAGCCGAAACCAAAATATTTTTTTTTATCTGCTACCTTGACCAATTGACCATGGAACCCTTTCTGATTGGCTGAAACCAAAGTAAATCATTATCTGCTGACGCTACCTTGACCATAGAACACTCTCTGATTGGCCGGCGCCCTCAACACATGATGCAGCACTTCAGCATCCACCACTTTGCCTGGAGAACCGCACTGGCAAGACTCGTCCACATCGTTGAGAGTTCTGATCAGCTCAGATCTGGATGAGGCTTTGGCCAGGAGCTCTACGAATTTTTCCTGAATTTTGTCCCTGAAATTAAAATCGGTTTTATTTAAATTAATTGAGAGGTGAGAGGTTTAGTGTGCTACAATGGTCTGTAACAACACGAAACAGAGTGAAAGTTTGTAAGTATATATTTAAATTATTAAAATCGAAGTATTGAAAAATTCATATCAATTCTGGGAACTGCTTCATGTTTCAAAGTATAAATTATTATTATCATTATTAAAAAAAATTGACAGTTACATTTAAGTTATATTAAATTCTGGTAAATATTTGTATTTTTTAAAGATAAAACATGGATGTATTTGGTAATGGCAATGGAGCTCAAAAGCACTTTTTTTAACGGAAAGAATCCAACATAAACATTTAATAAACTAACGAAAAGTTAGTTTGTTAAATGTTTATATTGGTTTAATTGGTTATAAATGTAAAAAACAAAGAAAAACCAAAAAAGTTATTAGACCTTTTTTTAAGTGCCAAAAAAAGGTCTAATAACTTTCTTGAAAAAAAAGTTGACCCAATGATGAAGAAGACGGAGGGAGGTTTGATAGCGGAGATTGCCCAAGGCTACTTGTTGCTATTTTGTAAAGAAAAATGTCTGTAAATTTTTCTTTTTATTTTTATTATTAGATTACAAAGTGCACAAAAAAATAGGTACACAAAGGTACCTATTTTTTACATGCATTTTTTATTCCTAAAAAGTAAAATAATAAAATAAAATTTTATGGCTGTATGGAATGGCCTTGCCAACCAATGCCAAAAAAAAGTGCACAATTCAAACCTTCGAATGCAGCCGTTGGTTCCCAGGAACTCCGCCCAAGACTCCATTTCTTCTCCCTGGAGGCGAATCTTGCCATAGCCCTGAGGCAGCCCATCCTCCTCCACAACGTGACAGTAGGTCTGGGGCAGGGAGTCGTCCTCATAGATGGTGGGACAGGATAGGTTGTCGAGGCGGACAATGTATGTGAACTCGTTCGTGAGGGCAATCTGTAGAGATGAGTTTGAATTTCTTTCATGCCACAATTGACGGATTTAAACAACTTTTCAAGAAGGGTGACATTAATAGACGAAATAGAGATTACATGTTCGGACTTCAGCATTAGTTTCCCTATTAAAATAATACGCAAAATGTATACTTCAGTCCACAGGTATAGCAAAAACGTCTAATAAATCCCGCCCTGAGTAAGTGAGCTCTCATATACTCAGATTATCGCTAAATGATGTGTTAATTTTCAACTTTCATTGTGTAAATATTTATAAATATTAGTTTTACCTTACCTTAACGAGTGACACAACTACTTTGGATCGTTTTTACAAGATTAGTACCGTACTTGTTCAAAGTCTCCTAGTGAGACAATTTTCTGGCTCCATTTTAAACTCAGACTATCGAAAAAAAATGCTGAATGAACATTTTATTGAAATAAGGATTTGTGGCTCGGATCATGGTGAACAATAACCATAAGTTGGGTGGAAGAGATTGTCATGGGCAATAACCCCGCCCTTTAGTTAGGACATATGTTTTTATATATTTTCTATTCTTTTTCATTTTTATTGTATATTGTATAAAATAATTATTTGTATGAACATAATGTCCATTTATATCTGATAAATTGTTGGTTAATAATAATATTAATAGCTATTTCTAATTCTAGCGGCCCACCTGGTTTAAAAACTGCGGCTCAGAAGTGATCAGGAAAGAGCAGGAGAAGCGGGGATCGATCTTCCCGATTGTGCTGATCAACTTCTGGATCAGCCGCTCTATGATGACTTCTACCTCGTGCTGAGTGGTGACATTGCTGTCTGAAACGTACAGTACGAGTATTATGTGGTTACAGTACGAGTAGAATTGTGATATATATTGTAGAGTATTTTAATGTCTTTCAATTACCATTTACCATGTATGTATGTACCATTTACCATTTACCACGTTCTTTTGTGTATCTCGATTGATTTTTGTTATAAATATTGTTATATTGTACAAAGAGCTCTGATGCTCGTTAATAAATGAACCGGTACACCCGGTATTATTATTACATTGTGTTGCGAGTATTATCTCAAAACTGTACAATGGAATGGGCATGGAATGGTACAGAATATATCTTGTTTATACTGCCAAGGTAAGACTGAAAATTTCCTTTACTACGGCAGTCAATCAGGTCTTGCGTATTTCATGGATAAATTATAAAATGTATTGTTCTGTATTATGTGTGTTCTGGAAGAATTGAATCTGCCTAGTCGAAGCATGGCCAAATAAACTGACAATTCAAAATACATAATGTAGGGTAAACGAAATACAATTACTTACCTACTTTTCATGTGGGAATCGCTTTGTACGATATATTATCAACGGTGGATGCTGATCGAAACTCACATACCTGTGTTCTTGAGATAAACGTCCTGCAAATGCTGATTGATTGTTTCCAGCTGAAGTTCCGAGAATCGGATATCACAGTTTTCAAGATGGACGCTCTTGTCCGATCCCGCATCACTGCTGTAAGAGCAACCCATGTTTTCTGACACCGGTGAGTCAGCTGCTGATCCAAGCCAATATGAGATGTTGGTAACTCATTCTGAATACCTTTTTCATTGCTGAACTTAATGATTTCCTATTTCCGCTTTGAGTTTTGCAAAATGAAAAAGAAAATATGTCACTTCCGATTTGCAAAGAAAAAAAAAAAAACAAAATAATTCTGGTATCGTCAATTCGCTAATGGTCGAAAGTTGTTTTTGTTGAAGAATTAACTTATGGAAACTTAACAATTGGTGATCATATTGACTGATGTCATTTCTGATTTGAATTTTGCAAAGAGAAGAAAAAGACAGCACTTAAGATATCTTTGGTTTGGTTGATATGCTTGTTAAAGTAAAATATTCTATTATTTTTATTTGACTCCTTTTCTAGAAATCTACTTAGTGACAACTCCTGCCTGTCCAACTTAGACAGTCCAAAAATGTCTAATGGTTTTTGTAAAGTACATAAATAAATTTATTTGATGAACTTTAAATCGAGAACCACAAGTGTCATTGTGCTAAAATTTGGTATGGGTACTTATAAAAATCTAATTACGGGAATATACCACCTAAATTGTCCATTCTTCAGAAGCTGTTGCTTATTTTCCCACATAAAATTGTGCCACTTATTATTATTGGATCACTTGGATGTTAACTGTGGTTACAAAAAAACACTATTAATCCGTACTAATATCAGTCACTGAGATAACTTTGGTTACTGCTCGGCACCGTCCAAACAATGCCTGGAGTGCCATCAGTATTTCATAACCTGAGGATGGTTCCACTGGGCATGTGGCAATAATGTACTAGAAATTCTAATGGAATAGTACCTTTCGGTAAATCGAAATGAAAAGTGAGATCAAAATATATGCATATGTGATAAAACATATGCATATGTGATAAAACATATGCATATGTGATACCTTGGAGGTGATAAAATAGAAACCCCCAGTTAACTTATTATGTGGTCACAAACTCAAATGAATGAGGAAAAATTCATGCACTGGGTGGGATTCGAACCAACGGATCTCTACGTTACCTGAATTACCAGACTAGTGCGTTAACCACTTGACTACCAGTGCATAATAGGGTTAGACATAGGGTTAAACACCGATCTCAGTAACTCAATTCTTGAAGCACCGAACTCGTACCTTAAAGGCTAAAAGGTGGTTCGAGACTCAGACTCGCCTTACTTTTACTTTAGGTGAGTTTAAGTGATTTTGAAAAAAAAAAAAAAAAAAACTCTTGTGCACAATTTTACTACGATAACATCCCAACTATGGCTTCGTTGAATTTCATCTTTGTGGCAAAGTACGAGGTAACAGCTAGTAGCAGACACTATGAAGTAGCAGTTATTTGCCTGAAAGTACTAGATTCGAGTACAAAAGTACGAGTTTCGGAGAGGGTCTTGGGAGTATATCACGGAGAACGGAAGCACCGGAAATGCAAGGCAGAAGTACGGAAATAAGGGACGGACCAAAAACAATCACAGCTTCCTCTCTCCTGGTACTTGTCTCTTGCTCTCACCTATGTAGGTGATGCTATCTCTCTCTCTCTCTCTCTCTCTCTCTCTCTCCTATTGTAGTTGTACTAGTTATGTATTATGAAAATGTACTTGAAACATTTCTCTCTCTCTCTCTCATCAACACGGGTAATATACCCGATATGTGTCAGGACGTACAATACTGTCATTATCGTGATAGTCTATTTTCCCTACCATCATCATGATGGTAGTCAATCGTTCCATGAGAATAGTCATCATTGACATGAGTTCCATCATTGTAGCCATTATCATCATCGCATCAAGTAGATGAGTGGATAACGCACTAGTCTGGTAATCCAGGTAGCGTTGGTTCGAATCCCACCCAGTGCATGAATTTTTCCTCATTATTTTGAGTTCGTGACCACATAATAATAAGACTCTGAGGGTAAGGTGGTACAAAATGCTACGAGCATTAACCTCGCCTGGTGGTTACCTTCCACTAAAGAGTGTTATTATTATGAGTGGAATTCCAGTCCAGATATCGGTGTTTGCATCCAGGTCTTCTCAAAAAATACTTAGCATACATTAGTAATATGTTCATCCATCGTGACAAACATTTGAGTTTAAACTTCTAGAGCTTTCATTCAACCCCATCGATGAGTTCTAATATAACTTTTGGGGCTGCCAAGCGTCCATGGCTTTTCCCCAAAAACTATACACAAAATTTGGGGATCCCATAGAACATACCAACAAAAAGTTATCAAAATTGAAGCATGAGTTAAAGAGTTTTAGCATTACAAACAAGACAGTCGCATTCCAAAAACAGATCTGCAAAATCGTCTTGTTGGAAATAAAGCACTTACTACGTCCGGTCGGATACCTGTATAATCATTATGACTATCATCCTTTCCAACATTATTGTCAACAAAATCATACACAGTCATAATAAGCACAGATCCTCGTCAGCTCAATACTAGCCTAACGAGGAGACACTCATTGCAACACATAAATTTATGATGGAGTCAAGTTCAGTATTTCTCTAACAATGAGAATGAGTGTTCCAGGAATGAGAGTTCCTAAAGGATCTCCACTCTCACCCTCTCTCCTGTTCCCTACCCGTAAGATTTCCCTGACAATGTCTCTTGAGTCCCTGAATAATATTTATTCACTTTTACCTCCTCCCTCCTCTCTTCCCGCTCGATTTTTCTTTGAAATTTAAGTGCAATTCTTGAAATTCATCTTGAAATCTTTGAAAGTCTAGTATAAATTATGAATTCTTTTTGAATGAAACTAATCTATCCAGCCAAGAGCTTTATTGCTTTACAGATCTGAAATAGAATTATCTAGCAAAAGATCACTATCTTTCTGAGGTCGTACGGTTACATCATGAGGTAAAACGAATAGATGTATGTACAAGTAGTATAGCAAATAGTGTCTGAGTAATAAATTGTAAGAAGTGTTCCGTATTATACTTACTCGTATATTGAACATGATATAAGTAATGTATGAAATTGGATAATTTGTGGATTCGAGAGAATAAAACAATGACAGATCTGTGATACTCACTAAAATTGCACCATTTATTGACAAAGATAAATAAATAAATAGTACATTTTTACATTGATTTTTTTTACAAAAGAGAGGAAATGAGATTGGAGTAGAACAATAATTCTGATTTATTTAGAATGATACATTTAATGGGAAGCAAAATGAAAACATTGTCAACAGTAGGTAAGACAGAAAAAATGAGATTCTATAATACTAAAACTTGTACACATGAATCCTTTTTATTTTTCTGTAGAAGAAACCGAATTGTTCAATTACGTTGCAAACTTTTTCGATATGAATCCAGTTTCGGTATCTGACCTCAGGAGAATAGCGCTTCTGTGTATGATGATCCTACAGATAGACCTTAGAATTGTCGTCTTCCAAATCCTAGATTGCAAGTACAATCATTATTCAACAAATGTGTCAATAAAAATATTTGTTCCAAGTTACCGCATTGCCTGAATTTATTCAATCCTGTGTTTCTTCCATGATCATAAATATCTAAATATATTCCCCTCATCATCATCATCAGTTTAAAGTCTCTGAGCAACTAAATTGGAATTTGTCCACAGCTAAACAGCCAGCTTAGATGGCTCTTTAGATACAACAGTATTTTCGTAAGATAAAGAAACGACCCATGACATTGGACTTGGTGTGATGCTGTGTGACCACTAAAATTCAGGCCCGTTTTACACCCTGCCAGCGGCCTAGGCACAACAAAAACTAGCGCCCCTTTTTTATACCCCCTACCAGCGGGCGTGGCAGTGATTTGGGTCAGATTTCGGCTTTCGGCAGTGGAGCAATAAATGATGCATGCAGATACAACCAGAGCATCTTTTTCCATATTTTGAGCCCCCCCCCCCCCCCCCCCCAAAATACCAATTGTCTAGCGCCCTAGGCACGTACCTACTGTGCCTATATGGTAAAATGAGCCTGCTAACCCATGCTGGGTGAGGTTAATGTTCGTGTAGCTGATTGATAAGTTTAGAACAAAACAGTATAAAATGGACTGTTACACTCCTGCTGTTCTGTGAATCTGCCATGTGTACTGTTACTAGTAGAAATGTTGGGTGGAATACCACCACTGGAACTGTAGGATGAACTATTCGACTACTGCTGGTCTATGACCCTGCCATGGGTACTGTTACTAGTGGTACAGTTGGGTGGAATACCACCACTGGAACTATAGGATGAACTGTTCCACTACTGCTGGTCTATGACCCTGCCATGGGTACTGTTACTAGTGGTACAGTTGGGTGGATCTACCACTACAGGAATTGTGAGATGGATTGTTCTACTACTGCTGGTCAGTGAATCTGCCATGGGTACTGTTACTAGTGGTACAGTTGGGTGGATCTACCACTACAGGAATTGTGGGATGAACTGTTCGACTACTGCTGGTCTGTGAATCTGCCATGGGTACTATTACTAGGGTGGGTCTACCACTACAGGAATCGTGGGATGGACTATTCCACTACTGCTGGTCTGCGATTCCAGTGCCGAGTTCATCCAGGGCTTGATCATGGCTGTAGGGAACACAGCAGAAAGGACTGCCATGAGTACTGTTACTAGTAGAGTAGTTCGGTGGAATACCACTACTGGAACTGTGGGATGGATTGTTCCACTACTGCTGGTCTATGAATCTGCCTTGGGTACTGTTACTGGTGGAGCAGTAGGGGGGACTATTCTACTACTGCTGGTCTGCAATTCCAGTGCCGAGTTCATCCAGGGCTTGATCATGGCTGTAGGGAACACAGCAGAAGGGACTGCCATGGGTACTGTTACTAGTGGAGCAGTAGGGGGGATTGGGGTCGGCGAAGCAGTAAGTTCCTTGAGCACTGGAAAATGAACAAAATTACAAAGCATTATAAGCATTATTAATAAGAGTTTTATGAATCGTAAGACCAAATCGTTGTTATAATGACTACTGAAATATGGTGATCGGCGTTCTATTGTTGAGCAAATATAATTAAATTTAAGATAAGCCTCGGCAGTATAACAGAGAAGCTTCAAGTATAACACTTTTGTTGCAAAATAAAAATTTTAACATAGGTAGTTAATGGAAAACTCTGAACCAGCCTTTGAGCTGAATTAAATTACATAATAATTAAGGTTAAGATAAGCCAGACCCTTCTTCAATTTGGAGTTAGCCTATAGCCCGGCTTGAGCGACAGTCTACTTTATATGACTTATGGTAAGTTATGGTTCTGTACCAACCTTGTTCAGCCAAAATTGACAGGCTTTTACAAATTGCAAGTAATCAAGTTGTAGCTCTGTTTCAAGACAATCAGATTCTCATAAGATATACATTGAAATATAAGCCCTCTAGGGGTTCAGTGTACAGAAACTCTTCACATCTTTCAAAAGTCCCAGGGGGATTTACGGTGCAAAATCGATAAAGGCCCCATGTGGGTTTTCGGTAGCAGCTCTATTTTTAAAAAGCCCACATATTCGCCTCTGACAACACAAAGAGGCGTAAACCACAAATTTTTGAAATCGGTTTTATTGCTTGAATTGAGTCTACTAGTGCTATATTTTGTTCTCACAAATAGACGTAATCCAGTGCCGGATTAAGGCTGCGCGGGGCCCTTGGCAATTTCAAGGCGCGGGGCCCCAAAATTGTACTGAGTTTATGATAAAATACTATTTTTAGAACCTTGAAATCGAAGCCAAGTGTCCTGAGCACCAATCCATAATAGTATCCAAAACGACGTTTATAACACCGAAGGCAACATTTTTTCCGAATAATAGTAGGAATATCTAAATATGTATTATGAAAAGAATATGTGTAGAAAGATGTCATTAGGTAAGATATGAAGAAAGTAGATCATCTATTACTATGAAGATTTTATCGCTAGTATTGAATGCTACTTTTTTAAAAGGTAACTTTCCAAATTAATTCCAAACAATTAAAAGACACTTCGAAAATGCCCAAAGATTTTTTTTTTGCATATCTTGAAAAACAATCCAAACCATCAAGATAAGTAAATTTGACGGCGCCGCAGGCGAAATTTTTGAAAAGTTATGGGGTAAAGGACTTGGAAAATAAATACGAAAAGATATCTTGAAAAATTCATTAAAAGCGCCGCAGGCGACTATATTGAAGATCATTGGTTAAGATGTCGATAAAGCCGATCACTGAGCACTCAGATGGCACTTTGTTTGATGGCAGAGATTAACTAAGGCGATAATCACATCCTTTGTCAATATTATTATTGTCAAATACGAGTAATTATATTAAGTATATTATATAAAGAGCCGCAGGCAAAAGGTATAGAGATCTACCTATTTTCATATATGTGGTCGATTTTAAGGGGGCCTCCGTGGTTTTTCTTTTAATATTTTACTCAACTGGCTGTGATTTTATTTAATATTAAAATCCAGGAAAACCGAGTTAAAGGTCATTCAAAAACACTTATAATTTATGTAATCTGCCCGAAACGCGGGGCCCCCAAAATTGCGGGGAACTTGGCATCTACCAGCAAATCTGACATATTGGTAGGTAATACGCTAAAATCCATGTGGTTGTTCATTGTTCATACAAGGAATAGATAATAATAGGGAGTCCCGCGCTTTTCTTTCAATTTATGTACTTTGCTGTGAGTGTGTGATTTCACTTTTATTTCTTCTTCTTTCTCATTATCCAAAAGTACCTTATGTAAGCTTTTAAAGAACCCATAATACCTAGTGTAACCTTTTTAAAAAACTCATAATATCTAGTGTAAGCTGCTCAAGCGCGGGGCCCCCTAAAGCGCGGGGCCCTTGGCATCTGCCAAATCCGCCATATGGGTAATCCGGCACTGACGTAATCCAATTATAATCCAAAGAAAAGATACAACAAAAATTGAAATCAGGCGTATCCCTCATTTTCTCTTTTTCAGACAAATCAAATAGGCGTAAATCGATAGTCATGGTTAAATAATCAAATTTGGCAACAGAAAAAGTTCGTATGGTCATTCACGGGTACAGGGAAGTGATGGTTTTCCTACCGTGAACAGAAAATTTATGCACAAGAAAACTCATTTTGGCTCTCCTGTAAAATTTCGAAAATGTTGTTTACGCCTCTTTGTGTTGTCAGAGGCGATTATGGGTTTACGGCGCTGAACGTGTTAAAGAAGTAATGACCAATGAAATGGCATTTCATACCTTTCTGGCATGAACTGTCCGATCACAATGGAGTTCTCACTGCGGCTCAGAGGAAGCCGCAGCCTGCCCTCGTAGTTGCTGCATCTTCTGGCGCAGGGGGACGCCACCTGCGACTTGTGGGGGAACAGGGACTGGGCGAGGAAACACACACTTCTGATGTGGCTGCACAGCTGCTCGTCTGAAATGAAGTTGAGGACAGGATGGAATTAATGACCTAGCAATCCTAGCACGCTGAAGTGTTTCTATATTCATATTTTATATTCAAACCAAAGTTGAACCCGAAAGAAGTTTACCAGAAAGAATGAACCTCAACAGAAGGAAGAAAAAGAAAAAATCTATGAATACAATGTCTTTGAATGATTTTAATTATTATTTTTTACATACATAATGCATGTTCTGAAGATATTTATTTAGAGATAATAATAAAAGTTAATTTATTTATTTTCTTTATAAAGAAACATTTATACAAAGGTACTTCTCCTAAGCTTTGAAGAGCTTCTAAGAGAATGCTGTGTCCGAAAGGCAATTAAAATTTTGTAGCAGTCCGTTAAAATAATAAATTTGAATTGTTTCTCTCTACCTAAAGCCTTCTGATTTAAAATAATACGCGGCTCAGTGATTGCATTTATAAGAACATATTTCCTAATTTCGATAAAAGGCAAAGGTGAACTTTCCCCAAATACTGAATAGTGATGGAAAGTTGTATGTTGTTCGCACCAAAATATTTTGGCTTAATGTTCTTAAATATCGGTGATAATTCATAACGAAAGTTTTAACCTCCATTCAATGAAATTTACTACAAAAGATATGAATAATGAACCTCTGCATCTTCAAGATGGCTGGAATAAACAGCGTCAGGAGGTCTCAAAGTTCAGTGGTCAGCAACCAAATTACAACCTCGCTGGACGCTTTTCAACAACAATCTTACAAGAACTGATGTATTCAACGTGCCATTGACATTGGTTACTGGTTACCTATAAAGAACTTAAATGCATGCATTGAGTTCGATTCGATGCATGCCAGCATGCAGCGCCGCAACCACTCGACCAAATGTTGTGGACACATCTTAAAATAATAATAATAATATCATCTTACATCATAAAATGTTTTTTTTTTTTTCGTGGGAGTGTCTGTGTATGTTTAAAACGCTATAAATCGAGAACCGCAAGTCACATTAGGCTGAAATTTTGCATGGTTACTTATGACTGTCTCAAAAACGTCATGCGCTATTCAAAAGTTGAGCTCTTCCGCTATTCCATTTTCCAAAAGTTGAGCTTTTAAATGAGCTTTTTCCAATACTAGTCTATAGCCTCTTCGTGCCCAACACCAATTTTTGTTTTGTAGTACAAAGTGACCGGTGGCCTCGCCCGAGGACAAACATTTTACGCTACTTGGTAGTATAAATTTTTAGCTTGGGCACTTAGGCCTATAAAATAAATGTCCTCTTACGAGAACATTGGGTGCGAAGAGGATAAGAACCGGAGATAGTCTGACTGGGGACGTTAAACAGGGAGAAGACCAGTGTCCCGCTATTAGAGGACTATAAACAGAGAACAGACTAGCCAACCCTTACGAGCCAGGCTAGCTTGCAGTTTCTTAAGGGTTCAATTGCTTATAAAGAAAAGTCCAAGTCCTCATGATGGTTGATCGCACATAGAAATATGTGGCTCAGGACGAGCCAACTTTGAAATAAAGTTGGCTGGAGACCATCACTCACCCCTCCAGCTGTAGCCAAGCTGGCTACAACAACAACACCGCAGATACTCACTGTTGGCGTCCATGCAGAAGGGCTGAGATCTTCCTCCGTTCACGCAGATGTCCACCGTGCCCATCCTCTTGGGGTCGCCAAACAGACTGCTGGTGTGTAGCACCTGCACCACTACGGCGTCCCCAGGGTCCAGACGGGCCTTCAGGTTGTTTCTGATCAGGGGGCGGGCGGGGTCCAGACCTGGAGGGAAGAGGAAGAATTCAAGGTAGTGATTCATTTATATACATATTTAGAAACTCTTCATTAGCACATTGACTGCCATGTCACACTATATGTGTGACACAATGTTAAACATATTGTGTGACAGTCGATGCTACTTAGAATGAGTGTCAGTAACGTGGCGTACGGGTAAATTGTCCAAAAATGACCTTGGCAGTCAACGTGTTAATAGAACATATATACAGACAAATTATGGTAAAAATTAAATATAAAAATTGACAATATGAATAATATAAACAAGAAGAAAAAAAAATAAACAAAATATATTCATACCTATGTCCTAATAACTAAAGGGCGAGGTTATTGCCTATGGCAATCTCTTTCACCCAACCCAAGTGATGGACTCGAGATGAGACAAGACGAAATCTCAGCCACACCTCGTGAGTTTTTTTTTTTTTTTTTTAAGTGGGGTTTAACGTCGCTTTCAACTGCCATGGTCATATCACGACGGGGGTTTCACCCTCCATTCGCAGGAAACTCACAAACCTGCTACTCACATTGACCTCACCCAGCCTGAGTGGGGCCGGGAAAAGCCAGCGTCACGAGAATTAGAATTTGAATGGTCACCCATCCAAGTCTTAACCTCGCTGGATGTCGCTTAACTTCGGTGTTCTGAAGGGAACCGGTGTATTCAACATGCCATCGACGCTGGCGAGTTTTTTTCAATTTGGGTTTTTTAAGAGCGTTTAACGTCGCTTTCAACTGCATGGTCATATCACGACGCGGGTGTTACCCTCCATTCAAAGGAAACTCACAAACCTGCTTCCCACAGTAATTTCACTCAGGCTGGGTTGGGCAGGAATGTCAGCGTCACGAAGTCTTCATATTGCTGAACGTTGCTTAACTTTGGTGATCCTACGAGAACCGGAGCATGCAACGCGCCATCGGCGCTGGCTCTCGTAAGTCATTAGACATTGGTTTTTATTCACGAGGCACGACAGACTTTTGACTTTTAGAGACGAGACGAGAATTTTTTTGGCTATTATCGAGCTGCAAATGTAATAACTTACACAAGTACTGGGAAAAATTACTTATCACATCGAGTAGAACTCGTACATCAGGTGTTGTTTAAACTCATAGTAGATCCTATATGTTGATATTTTTGTTTCATCAAGAATCCTGACAGATAACAGCTATTCGACTAAGTGACACTTCTGACTTATTGTGAATGAACCAGGATTATAAAATAACAAACTAATCCTTTACATATTAGAGGGTTTTTTTTAATTTGGGTTTTACGTCGCTTTTAACTGCACGGTTACATTGTGAATTATGTAATATGTGAACCTTAAATTATCAAGACGACAAAATCATACGAACTATATTTACCGTTTTATAAGCACTGTAGTAACTGTAGTTTCTGGGAGGCGTTCTCCCATGAAACGACCTTTTCGCTTGATATGCGTTTTATATCACGACGGTGATATCAGAGTTTGACTTACCTATTATCTTGCTCATGCGAAACTTGAGTGAGTTGGACGTGATACCGCAGACATGGGCGCCCAAACTGTGGCCCACACAACTCGTGTGATCTGTGGGCACCCCGGACAGCCTGAGAAACTCCATGAAGTGGGCAGTGCATCGGGCCGCGGACCACATGTTGTGAACGGCTGCGGCGTAGCAAGGAACGGCTGCTAGGGGACTCCAATCTACAAGGAACACGTTGTGCTGGCCGTTCTTCAGGTAGGCTGCAGGGACAGAGAGGGGTGGGGAGTTAAGCCGTGATTTTCTTTCTAAGCAAAGTCAGCCAAACGGGAATAAAATAAACCAAACTGGAAGCAAGTCATTTTTCTTTTGGAAGAGGAAAAATTTCCTCTTCCAAAGTTAAACAAAATGGAAGTAGAAAATTCTTGCTTCCATTTCTTTTATAGGTTAAGTCCATTGTTTATCTTTAAAAGTACCGAAACGCTTTTTTTTTTACGAATGTGGTGAAGTTGACCTTGGAATAAAATGGAAATATTTGGAAATATCGAACCTGGAATTTTTTACTTTCCTTATCCTATAATAAGGAAAGTATTGTATTCGTCGAAAATTTGACCTACCCAGCTTTTCACATTTCTGGACGAATCATAGCCTCAGGATACCAAAAAAGTTGTTTTCAGCCATTGGTCCGTGCGTCTGTCTGTGTGTCTGTGTGTGTGTGAACAGGATATCTGAAGAACGGTAAGAGCTAGAGACTTGAAATTTGGTATGGAAACTAATTTTATACACCAGACGAACCACGAAACTTTTGGTTGAAATCGGCCGCATTCTACGGCCGCAGAGCCGCACATATTAGCCGCAAGCGCCGCTTCTTTGAATTGGTTAAAGATACAAAAAAAGTTAGAGAACAACTATGTCTTAGATTAAAAAAATAATAGGGGTCTATTCTAATAATTTTTTTGATATCTTGAACTTTTTGGACCTCGGCCCGAATTTACCGGTATTTTGGGGGGGACCCGTTTTGTTTAACTTTTTTATTATTTATCGTAGATGGGGGTTGTGACATATCAAATCCAATGATTTTGAGGTGCTGATTACGAATTTGATATTGATTTTTAGCTAAATGTTACCTTTGAGTCACCAGTGGCTTTTGGTCCTGTTCCAATTCCTTATAATTATGATAAGGAAAGTCGTGTGATGTTTACACCAGATTTTTTTAATCCAAAAGAAAAATAGGTCTTTAGTGCGAGCTGAGTACCTAGACCTACAATGTACGTTTACAACAGTCTTCTTTCGCTTTTCTTCTTTTCACACCTACAGTGGCGTCAGCATTTCTCAACCTATTCTTCCTCATGGTTGAGGTTGGTTGGTTCCGGGACTCCTACTTCTACATTTTATGGCTGAATTTGGGAAGCCTTTCCCAACGCCAACCGTGTTAAAGGGGGCAAGGTTTTGTATTTATAAATGCTTCTTTCTCTCTGTTATTCTGACGTCTAGGTCATTCGAAGCGGGGTTTTTAGCATCCTTTATCCATTCGCTGCAAACTCACTTACCCAGTTACCCTATTTAACCTCATTCAGCCTGTATTGGGAGAATCCAGAATCGCGAGCATTTGAATTTGAGTGAACGTTACTTAACTTCAGTGATTTGGTGAATTATAATGAGACTCTTTATTTGGCATTAAAGTAAGAAATTACAATTAATGTAAAAAGGGCGTGATTATTGCCTATGGCAATCTCTGCCATCTAACCCTGAAGAACGCCCCTTTGCTAAGGTCATGAAAGAGTGAGAAAGTAAAATAAAAAGAAAGAGAAGAAAAGAAAACCTATTAACCTACCATTGTAGCCACTTTCCCATGGCTTCACCATCCTTCAAAGTGCTTCAGATACAGTCTCCTAAACGAAGAGAGTTCTTCAGA
Organism: Bactericera cockerelli; assembly: GCA_024516035.1. NCBI lineage: Eukaryota > Metazoa > Arthropoda > Insecta > Hemiptera > Triozidae > Bactericera > Bactericera cockerelli. The sequence goes on along the minus strand of CM044955.1, from coordinate 14,099,384 downwards.
TATCCTGATGTGCCTTGGCAACGAGTTCCAAAGGCGGACTCCTCGTACAGTAAAAGAATCAGAGTAAAGTTTCGTCCTGTGCATTCTGCATTGGGGGTGTTTTGAGGTTTTGAGGGAATCTCGCCTAACGTATATTCAATGTTTGCTGGGGTTTCTTGAAACCTTCGGGGGGGGGGGGGGGGGGGGGGTTGTCCCCAAACCCCCCCCCCCCCCCCCTGGCTACACCACTGAAGACAAGGAAGTTGGAGTGAAAGTGTTTAGTACACGCCACAAAAACAATAGTACGTGTAAGTCTCGACGTTGTTGAGTGGTCATTCAGTGTGTTAGAGTTCCATCAACGGTGGCTTATATCATGACAGTGTGCATTATGTAAACCTTACCTATGCGTTTTAACAATCGACCTATCATAATAAGTAGGTACTTAGTTATATCTCGTACTATTATCATGCATCTTACTGCTCGAACAAATTACGTCTACTTACTTCTCAGCGACAAATAGGAAAAGGATTACCGAGTAATCATGTCCTTAGATCTACACTTCAGTCCAATAAAAGTAATTTTATACTTCACATGCAAGTATACCTACTTCATACTGGCCGGAGGATGTTAGTCTCGCTAGAGGACTACAAACAGAGAACAGACTAGCCAAAGACATTTGAGTCTTTCAAGGATATCATCAGTATCAGTATAAATAGAAAAGTGAGAAGTTGTACTAGTTGAACATCAGAACATACCTGGACAGATGTTTCGAGCTTATTTGCTCTCATCAGCATGTAATGGTTCTGATTATCCATGCCATCAACCATCAACTAACCTCTCTATTTTAATCAGTATAAACAGAAAAGTGAGAAGTTGTACTAGATGTACATGAACATCAGAACATACCTGGCGAGAGTAGATTTCCTATTATTCAAAAAAAAGTTGAAATATATATTGGCCATTTTTTTTATAAATTTGACGATTCAGCAACAAATGTACCCCTAGTTTATAAAGAACTTTTCAAGACGACAAAATACATACAAACTATATTTACCGCTATATAAGCACTGTAGTTTCTGGGAGGCGTTCTCCCGCGAAACGACGCTTCGCTTGATAAATGCAGAATATGCTAAATGAAGAATATCCATATATTGGGAGGAATCCGATCCACCCCTCTATGTACTCAATTGTTTACATTCCAAGTCTCGTGCCGTAATCACCTCGACAGCTAATGATTGCTTATTAGACTGAATAGAATATTAATATTCTAATATGATTACTACATTAAAAAGAATCCTATGCATACGTAATAGAAATTATTCAAATCTATACATAAACACCAATAAACAACTTCATTGTACGAGCATACTGTCATAGTAACTTAATGTACAATACTGACTTAATGTTCCATTTAATGGGTAAGTTAATAGTCTGGATACTAAGTCAGTGGATACGACAGCTACCAAGTTGACATACACTAGAGTGACATTGAGACGTTTGTGTCCCAAGTTGAAAGCAATACGTGAAGACCCTGAACTCATGAATACGTACCTGTTATTAGGTAACTAACTAATGAGTAGCCCAGGTGCAGCAGAGAAATCTATTATCAGTGTATATTTTGTCATCCGACCTTAGTTACCTTAGTAGTTCGATAGGACTCGTAACCTGCAGTTCGGTGGGTCGAGTCCCAAACATGAGCATTATAAGTTTCGTTCCTGGTAATTATTTGGTGTTATGTTTCGTGATTTGATGACCTAAAATCCTGACTATGTCCTCCTAGGGGTTGTCTGTTTACAATACCACAACCCGAACGGTAACAGATATTGAATTTTTTTATGATAGTTGACCCCCCCCCCCTAAACCACCGTCAAACTGCCTAGAACATTGTCAAAATTAAAATATAGTCTATTACCATTTTCAGGATATTGAGATTTTCTGATAGGATTGCGACAAAGTGCTGGGTTTTAGCTAGTATTAAATATGATAAGAATTCATTATTATTATTATATGTATTATTGGAAATTTTGGGGGGGGGGGGGTTGTCCCCAAACCCCCCTTGCTACGCCACTGCTTGTAGGTCCTACATTATTAGTCACTTCCCACTTACCATCTCTGAGGACTGCCATGGGCATGTAGTCACTCCTCACCCCAGCATAGCCGTGGACCAGGATGACGCTGGGCTTGGTGTTGTCGTAGGCACTGCTGTGGATCCAGGCAGGATACCGGGTGTCCACCTCCTCTCGCGACACTTTGCCACTGTGGAGTTGAGAAACGCTTGTCATACAGGGTGTTCGAAAAATTAGGGAACACGCAAACGCTTTTCTGACGCAGCTAATTACCCAGTTTGGTCACAATAGATCTGATAGACGTCGGTGTGAAAATTGGGGTTTCTCTTGTGGGAACCCAACCAGTTTATAATAATTACCCAGTCTAACGTAGAAAAACTACCATTCTAGAGAGACAAAAAATTAGATAAAAGTAACATGAATATATTATGAGTAAAAGTAACCCATTCTTACGTAGAATAGGTTCCCCGCGGGTGTCCTGAATAGGGTCCCATGACTTTGCAACTGTGGTGTTGGGAAACTATTCAAGAGTTCAGAGAAGAGATACTCATGAAGTAGCTTGCTCAAGTGGGCAATAACTTTCCACCAATAATAATAATAATTCCGTGTCCGTGAAATAGGGACAGATACCTAAATCACAGTGGTGAGAGGATTATATGGACGCCCAGATCCAATGACTATTAGCTCCTTTCATGTCCATTGATTCTATATGGTTTTAACGTCCTAACTTGAGATAGTCAGGGAATTCGCTGGGAATTGTACCAGCTACCCACATTAACCTCACCTAGCCTGGGTAGGGCCTGAAATGCCAGCCTCACGTGTTTGGTAGGGACAGAATTATCTTCGCAAAGTCTGCCCCAACCAGGAGTCAAACTCGAGACCTCTGGACTACGGGCAGTAGTCAAAACTATTACGCCACGGAGGCTGGCAGAGAAAGTTATAAATATTACACATCTGATGATATGGATGTTCAGATAGCTCAGGTCTAAAATATAGCCCAATTATTAACTTAAGGAGTTGTGAAGGGGCGGATGGTGGCCTTACTATATTGATATTGGAATATGATGGTTGGTTGGAGATATGATGCAGTAATAATAATAATAATACTCTTTAGTGGAAGGTAACCACCAGGTGAGGTTAATGCTCAAAGCATTTTCTACCACCTAACCCTCAGAGCATTAACCAATAGTTCCCAAAATATTGATGCTATCCACTAAAAAATGTGACAAACTAACTAGATTTTTATCTTTAACTTTTTGATTAATTTATAAGTACCTAAGTAGACAGCAAGGGAGAGTATTCCCAACTTTCGTGCAAAATTGTATAAATAATGCGTCAGCACTTTATAGTTGTATGCTCAACAGTTTGCAGTGGAAATGTCAAGTCATGGACTTGGGCACTCTTATGCAATTCGGTATTGATTGTCGCTGATAACAATGCTCAATGGGAGATCATTGTTGAGAAGGCAAGAGCCAAAGTTATTATGAAGCAACTTTGTATTAGTGCATTATGTGAACTGACATAATATGGAAAATCAATTAGCACAACTTTTTTTTTAAACTTTTCAGGAGAAGCTCATAACATCATTCTTGAGAAACGTTTTGAAATATGAACCTGTATAGCGGAAGTATGAAACTTAATTTGCATGTGCGCTCGTGTTGACCCAGCACCTAATTGGGAAGTATTGTGTCACTTCTCGCCCATCAGTTGGGAAGCATACTACGGGATGGGCAGGCCACAAGTGTCTACAGTAGCTCCTGTTTCATCATCATAGGGTGGCGTCATCGTGATCGATGGTAGCCAGACAGTGGAGGAATGACTCAGCACTTCTACCACTGTCTTTACAAGGAGGCTAATAATTGACAAGGGCCCCCAGAACCAAGCCAATGCTGTCTACTCCCTGTTTATAGTCCCCAGCCAGACTGCTGGTCTACTCCCTGTTTATAGTCCCCCAGCCAAATTCCTGTTTCATGGCTATACTAAATAAAAACGGTTGTGAAATACTCATCTTCTTAAATAAAAATAAAACCTATTACTTTCTCAAGCATATAGAAAGGAAGGTAATGGAATCCCCCTCACCCCTGACTGTGTAGAGGAAGAAGCCAATGTCCGATCGGACACACAGTGAGAGACTCTCGCTTCCAGAGGCAGTCGTCACGCGTGACGTTGGGATTGTTGTTGCCCAAAGTGAGGGCCTCCAGAAGTCTCTGCCCGAGGCTATCTGAAACAGGAGGGTGGGTAAAGTGTGCATGCTGTGCATACTGTCGTGCATGGATTTCAAGTAATAATAGGCCCGCCTCCACAGCCCGTCGTCCCGCGTGACATTGGCATTGTTGTTGTTGTTGTTGTTGTTGTTGTTGTTGTTGTTGTTAGAGCTTGCTAGAGCCTCCAGAAGTATTTGACTGAGAACACCTGAAACGATAAGGTAGATTAGGTGTGGGTTGTGATTAGTAAGTTTAAAGGGTTTAACAAGGGTTGGGTGAAAGAGATTGCCACAGGCAATAACACCGCCCTTTAGGTAGGACATAACTTCAACTTCATTCTCTCTTTTTTTCTTGTATATTTTGCTTAATCGTTTTGTTTTTCTTTATATTTCGTTGTATTATACTGTATATATTAATTTATTGTTCTACCTAATAAAGCTTTCTATAATAACAATATAACAAGGTTACCGCCTCGCCAAAAATCTTGCTCTGCACCACCAGAACATTTGAGAATCCATTTGAGACCTCAAGACTATGACTAAACTTGAGTATTGAGCCTCCACAGGGGACTCACAGACTCAACACTTAGTTGTTTCAAGCTGACCTGGTGGTGTGGACACCCAAAATTTGCCTTGGCCTGGGGTGACAAGGGATGAGATTCCAAATGGAGTCTCATGTCTGTTAACTTGTCCCTTACAACTGCTAAGGTCATATTGAGACGCGGTCTTTATCTCCATTCGCTGGAAACTTAACAACCAGGTACCCATCTTAACCTCGCCCAGACTGGTTTGGGCCAAGAATAAGTTATCATATTTGTGTCACTCATAATCGTGATATCATGCAACTACTCAAACTCGCTTTACTAACTTTTTTTAACTTGGGACTGGAACCACCGACCTTCAGATTACAAAACCGCTGCCTTACCAATTAAGCTACTGAGGTTGGTTGTTTCCGAGACTTCGAATTTGAATGGTTATCCATCTATAGCCATGAAGCAGGAGCTACTGTAGATGCAACTCGTCTGATGGGTGAGAAGTGATAGGTACAATACTTTCCATTTAGGTGCTGTGTCAAGTCAGAGTTTCAACCAATCACAGCCCACTATAATCTAAGTTGAGGGACGGTCTGGCTTATCTTTGGTGTAATCCTATTTTATAATTTAGCCCTAGATAGCAAATTAACTTTCACTATCGCTCTTGATTGTGGTTTAACTGGTTTAATTTTCAGCAGAAATTAGACAATATTCATGTTCGTTACATCTTCAGCGATAGTATGAGCAGGTACATAGGTAGTAAATAATGGTACATCCCACACAAGTAATAATAATAGGAATACTTTAAGTAGAAGGTAACCACCAAGCGAGGGTAATGCTCAAAGCATTTCTACCACCTAATCGTCCTAACCTTTAGATTCAGAGTGTTAGAGCGATATTAATAGATGTTTTTGTAATACCTCTGTGGCGCTAAGTCTCGAATCGCGTACTGTCTTAAATAGAGAAAACCAGTGCTAAGTCATTACTTAAGAACTGGATTTTGTCTTTAAATTTCGCCTTTACTATTATTATGTCAGTGGTCACATGCTCACACGTACAGCAACAACCAAGCTTTGGTTTGGATCCCATCCACAGATCTGAGAACATGCTTGTAACACTCACTTATCATCTATCAGGGGGGGTCATTATCACGGAACATTCTCTAGATTATTTACATTACAAGTCATACATAACAAGTAATGCTACATTTAAGCATACAAAATCACACAAATGCTTGTAACACTCACTTATCATCTATCAAGGGGGTCATTAGTCTCATCAGCATTCCGTGAAGATACCTTCTCCCACCACACAAAAGTTATATCCCAACAGAAGACAAAAGTTATGTCACTCGTAAACACAAAAGTTATATATCTCCTACCTGAAGACAAAATTCCCGTTACATCTATCCTAGAAACAAAATTCGCGTTACATTCCACCTAATTCCTCCGTATGACACCCCCCCCCCCCCCCCCCTCTTGGGGTTTAACTGAAGACAGGAGCGATGTTACACCTCCATGATGGAAAGCTTAAAGTTCATTTCCTTCTAAGTGCGAGAAGAATTAAAAGGGATTTGCAGAGTAAAATGAAGCTTAGCGCGAGAGATGCATTATTCCTCCGTGTTCTCTTGTGAAAGCCACGAGGGTTTACCAGAATTTAAAATAATATTGTGCTCTCTATTTGAGCTGAAGGATTCATATGTTTGGGTACATATGTTTTGTAGGTTATAATAATATGTTATAAGAGTACGACCTCAGTAGCTTGATCCATAAGGCAGCGGACTTGTAACCTCGAGCTCAGTGGTTCAAGTCCCGGTTTCAGCGTACATTTAGTAAAGTGAGTTTGAGTAGTTGTGATATCACGCAAGTGATTAACACAAAAATGATAACTTTTTTTTCATAAGAGTACGTATATGCATCATTGGGAAGTCGAGATAACCTTTCGACCTCGCTTTCAACTGCATTGTCATAACAAGAGGGTTTTATTCACCAGTCGCTAAGTAAACAACCCGGCTACTCAAATTAACCTCACCCAGCCTGAGTGGGGCCGGGAATAGCCAGCATTACGTGGATTGCCATGATGACAACCAAACTAATGACCATGGAACCAAAACAGTCACCACTCAATCCCCTTGCCACGCTGGACGTTACTTAACATTGGAATTCAACTTGCTATCTTCGCGCAGAAGTATTTATTTTCTTTCTTCTGGACCTCTTTTAGATTCCATCACATTATCTTCTTAATCTTAATTCAACTTCAATATATTTATATTGTCCACTCTTCTATGAACTTTGGAAAATTCAGTCATTTAGATAGGTTTCTGCGTCCTTGATTATTCATTAGGACGAGGGTTTTACTCTCTACTCTTCGAGAATCGCTCCAACAACCCACATTAACCTCACCTTGCTTTATTTGGAATAAAATTCTACCCGCATTAACCTCATCCCGCCTGTGAAATCCTACCAAATAACTTCAATATCATGATCGATGAGGCAGTGGACTCCTAATTTGGAGGTCCGTGGTTCAAGTCCCAAATTGGACCTGACTTTTTAGATTAAAGTTTGGGTCAGTTAAGTGTCACATCGCTCTTATGAATCAACAAAATATGAATTCTTTGGTTCAAAACTAGTGATCAGCATAAAGTCCTACCTACACATGTTTAAGATTATTTTTTGCATCGAACATCGATGTGCAATGTATTGCTGCAATCTATTAACCCTCGGCCATTGGCTACGACCTGAATTGACTGAATATACTCTGAACAGGCCTTACAGATGTGTGTCAAATGTAACACATTCTCAAGGATTAAATCACATGGCTCGGATCTCACCCAGTGTTCTTTGTTTATAAGTTGAGCATCTTAAATCACTTCATCTTCAACCCTTGAGAGAAAATAATTGTATATTGTATAGGTATTACATATTAAACCAATTAACGAGACTTTGTTTTGTTTTGTTTTTTTACGTCGCTTTAAACTTTTCAACTGCATGGTCATATGACGACGGGGGTGCTATCCTCCATTCTCAGGAAACTCACAAACCTGCTACCCACAGTAGCCTCGTCTAGCCTTTGTTGGCAGCATCACGAAGTCTTATTAGTTATAACATTTCTTAGTGGAAGGTAACCACCAGGCGAGGTTCATTCTCAAAGCATTTTCTACCACCTATATAACTCTCAGAGTCTTAATATTATACCACATAGGTCATTAACTCAAATTAATGAGGAAAAATTCATGCACTGGGTGTGATTTGACTACCAATGCATCTAAGTTCTCAACTTGCTGGACGTTGATTAACTTCGGTGATCTTAGGAGAACCGCGCCATCGACGCTGACAGGCAAGACTTTGTGTTTAATCTGCTATCAATAAAGACTCTTTAGTCATACGGTCCCCGCCGGCAGTATAAATAAAGTAGTAAAAAAATTGTGGTGGAGCACAAAGCCTCTTCACAATTTTTGTGGGTAGCGCAGCATCCTTTACTTTTCGAATTATTCCATAACATTAATTTCTTTTTACTCTGGTAATGCCGCCACTGGTCGTTACTCATACAAGTAACTACTCATTTTTCCTCACGAGGTATGAGTGGACCCCGAACATCCAAGTACAGAGCAGAAAAATTCCTGCCCCGCTGGGAATCGAACCCAGGTCACCATGCGTGCAATGCCTAGCGCGCTGATTCACTCTGCCACGATGACTATGTATAGATAAAGTATTTGTAATTTGTACCACATCATGGAAAATGTACACAAAACAGTTTATGCATCTTACCCTGGAAAGACGAAACTAGCAGTAATACGAAAGCAAGCAACATTTTTGACATGACGTCAAGCAAATATTTGATACTTAGAATCACGCAATTTACTCCGTGTCAGAATCCGTTAATGAACGTTGATCCATCCTTCGTCAAAATTATAGCAGTCTAAAAATCAAATGTCAGCGCTCCTTTTTGAAATCACATCAAAAAACAGATCACTTTATTGGCAGAGCACAGTAAAATTATTTGGTTGCTCATTAAAAAGTTTTTTATAGAGCATGCGACTTTAGATTACCTATTGTAATCTATTTTTTATCACGAAAAAAGAGGTAACTTCCTCAGTTTACTTGTTTCGGTAAATGCATAAAATGAAGAAAAAAAAACGTCCCCTGATGTGATTTTAAATCGGTAAAAAAAAAAATTATAAATGTTTTTGACATAAAGTTAATTTCAAAATATTTTTGAAATTTTAAAATGTGTAACTATAGTTCACTGCCAAATAATGAATTGATAAAATTATTTATTATTATTTATCACTAGTTTATTAAACGTTATTCTTAACTTACAGGACACAACACTGACTGACGGTCGGTATGGTTATGTACAAACTTGAGACCAAATCTATGTCATACCCCGCAGTGCCTGGTTATCTCTATGCACAGGTAGGATACTCATAATATACAGGTAGTGTGCTTACACTTACCTAACCACTATAATGGATAGGATACCTACCCAATATACTGGTGGTAGGTCTATTATTATATGTACGAAGCGGGTGCAGTGCGCTAGTCTATTATATGTACTTACTAAATTACTATAAAATAGGATGTATATTCAATTGATCATACATGTCATTACTGGCAGCTAAATCTATGCAGGTGTTATATGTGAATGTTCATAAACTACTGGTACTGGTTTGCAGCTATGTCATACTTGTATTAATCACAATCGTGATAACATAATAATTATACAACACAATTACAAAATGCTGCTAAGTTTTTGCCGAACTTGAGAATCGAACCACCAATCTCGAGGTTACGAGCCTTATGAAGGAGCTACTGAGGTCAATATGCAGTTTTGTATGCAGGATGTTCATGTTCAATGTTAAATTGTAACATTTTTAATACTCGTATTTACCTATTTTTTTTTTTTTTTTTTTTTTTTTTTTTCTTTTAGGCGCTTTAACTCTGCTGGAGCAGGTCGTTCGCGCCGAACCTATTTTATGCTGGTAGTAATTTGGTATTTCCGATATCTGTACACTAGTGGGTGCGTGAAGATAGCACCCGACAATCCGACATTGCAGCTAGAATTATAATCAGCCCTCATATTATAATCTTAGTCAACTCTATTTATCTCTTGTGTTAGGTATCCTGTATTCCTGTATCGTCCATGTTCTCACCTCTATTTCATTAGTGCTATTATACCAGCTTATCAGTATTCAGAGTGGCTACTCAGGACATCCTAGATATTTAGAACAAAGAATCTTCTCAGGTTCCAGAAGAGCGACGTAAAATTTCACGATGACCACGCCTCGATATTACAATTTCTTGTTTCTAGAACTTTACAAAATTATTCTTTAGCAAAATTTATTTATTATTTAACAAAATTAAGGGCCGAATTAAAAAAATAGGATTACAATAAAGAGAAGTCAGTCCCTGGAGTCGGAGTTTCAATTATTCACAGCGCACTGTATTAGTCTGCCCCGGTAGCTCAGTGGTAAAGGCGGCACTCTATGAATCCAGAGATTCCAGAGGTCGTCGGTTCGAAATCCAGTCGGTACAAGACAAGTTTTCTTCCCATTTGGGATTTTTACCTCATAAGAATACGTCTTGGGCTTACTGCAGAAATAATAGGACTTAATAGTCCTAAGCGGGCAGTATAAATAAGGCGATATTATAATTATTATTATTATTATTATATTCTGGCAAGAGACTTGAGGAAATAAGTCTGGCTTGTCTTTCAGTCTAGGGAGCTTTATTGTACATAATCCTATTTTATAATTTGACCATTCGTCATTCGAAACGGGGGTTTTACCCTCCATTCGCAGAAAATTTTATAGACCTGGCTACTCTTGTTAACCTCAACCCGCCTCGGCTCGGTTGCCAATGAACCAGAATCACGGAGGTTTCGAATTGGCGGTCACTTATCATGTCTTCACCGCGCTGGGCGATCCTTAACTTTAGCATTCTAACGAGTACTGGTTTAACGTGCCATTGATGCTGGCTGGCTCGAGAATTCTCTACACATGTCTTATGATTCAAATATGCTCGTTTTAAGTAGACTCACACTTCGCGATTCATACACTTACACACACATACATAATTATTAGTACATAGATAATAAATGGCCGTAGTATCTACCCGTATATTATTATGTTGGTGTAGACGGCTCCTATTTAGACGGTCAGTTCGATCAGTTCCAACTCAAACTATCACGTAATCGTGTCAGGTCATTGGTAGGAGAGAAATTATAGGAGTGTGTGTGTGAGGACCAGGTGATCCTGTATTCTAGATCATTCAGTAGGTATCTGACGAACCCGTCCTATGGGAGTCAACAATATTATTATGTGAGGCATTGTTTACACCGGTGCTGAATTGTTGATTGGAATATTAAGGAATTAAGGATCAAGGAAGTGGCACAGAATGCCTAAGGCATTAATTCGCCCCGGATTACAAAACAATTGTAATTAAAAATTAACATTGATCTTTATTATTATTATTTTTTGTACATACTTCTAAGTTTTTTTTTAATTTTATTGTTATTAATTCTTTGTTGATGATTGTTTAGTAAAAATAAATAAAGTGTAAAATTTTTTTTTTTTTAATTCTAATCGTTTTAAAGATACAAGGACTCTGAATGTTACAGACCTCTCGTTAAATAATAAATAAATGTGTTTGTTTGTGTTATTATAGTAGCGCAGAATTATAGGACTTTTCTACATCTTTTAATATCTAAATATCTTATTTTTGCCTATAATTCCGCCACTAATCGCTGCTCACAGTAAAGAGGCTACTCATATTTCCTCACGAGGTATGAGTTGACCCCGAACACCCAAGAACACAGCAGAAAAAATCCTGCCCCGCTGGGGATCGATCCCAGGTCACCATGCGTGCAACGCCTAGCGCGCTAACTCACTCGGCCACGGTGACTTATTAATAATAATACTAATAACACTCTTTAGTGGAAGGTAACTACCAGGTGAGGTTAATGCTTGAAGCAATTTCTACCAGCTAACCCTCAGAGTCTTATTATTATTATGTGTTCACAAACTCAAATCAATGAGGAAGAATTCATGCACTGGGTGGGATTCGAACCAACGGATCCCTACGCTACCTGGATCACCAGACTAGCGCCTTAACCCCCACGACCACCTATGTTCGTCCAAAGGTAATAGCAATTAGTTAACTAATTATCGCTAGGCAACTTTACTTCCCAATGCACAGGGAAGTTTTATAGATGGAGAAATATCGACTTTCTAATTTTAATTTTTAACGTCTTACATAATGCGAGGCCAAATTCCGTAACAAAGTTATACATAGGTAACGCAAGTAAACACTCTAAGCATCTAGTAAATGCTCATATCAGCTGTCAATTAGTTCCAAGGTACTTTACACATTAGGTAAGAACTAAAATAGGTAGGTACACCTACCTATCCACTTATGTGTAAACTACTACTGAAGCCGTGGATGGCTGAATTAAAGTTCATAAACCTCTGCTTAGCCAGCGTATACAGCCCTCCTCCTATGATCACTGAAGTTAAGCAACGTGCAGCGAGGTGAAGACTTCGGCATTCCCGCCCAAACTAGGCTGGGTGAAGTTAATGTGGGTAGCAGGTTTGAGAATTTCTTGCGAATGGCGGGTAAGACCCTCGTCGTGATATGACCATGTAGTTGCAAGCGATGTTACACACAAAAAATAATAAGGAAACTCGGCTTATTATGTTTCAACATGTTTTGGTGGTCAAGTGGTTAAGGCTCTAGTCTGGTGATACAGGTAGCGTGGTGATCCGTTGGTTCGAATCCCACCTAGTGCATGAATTTTCCTCCTACATAATATATTTCGAGACCGTCACTAAATAAACAAATGGTACCAAAATAACTGCAGGAATAAGGGAACTCTTAGACAGTTCAATCTTGAACAACTCAGGCTGGGTGAGGTTAATTTGATGAGCTGGTTTGTGAGTTTCCAGTGAAGGGAGCGTAAAACCCCCGTCGTGATATGACCATGCAGTTGAAAGCAACGTTATCCTCCCCAAAAAAGGGACACTTCATGTTTATTAGTTTAATTTCTATTATTATTATTATGACCACGTGCAGATATTAAATGATTGCCTTTCTCCGACCTAATCCTTTCACCAATGAACTGTTTTTTTTTTCGAACCATTTATTGACACCATCAAATTAGGTCTAGCTGCAGGTGCTATTCTTCAGACCTCGTACATGTGTACTGTGAATATTAAATTATTTTTTGTTTTTAGCTAACCTTCTTTTTTGACACCATCACATAAGGTCTATCTGTAGGTACTTCTTAGAATAGAATCATTCTTTCTCGTCCCTATTACGCCCGCTCCTTCGACTTTCTAATGGGTTAGACTGAATTGTCAGGTCCGCGCTATGGTAACTCAGGCGTCACGTATTATTAAAACATACGGGAATATACGATGACTTTACATACTGATTAAATAGTTAGTTTCGGGAATATAGGATGACTTTACATACTGATTAAATAGTTAGTTTCTCGAAAATATCTGTACATACGATTTTGTATTGCCAGCCAGCGTTGATGGCTCGTTATCACTCAAGCTAAGCAGCGAGGTTAGGACTTGGGTTATCGACCATTCAAATTCAAACCCCAGTGTTGCTGGCTATTCCTGGTCCCACTCAGTCTGGGTGAGGTTAATTTAAGTAGCTGATTTGTGAGTTTCAAACAATTGGAGGTCAAATTCCGCGTCGTTATACGACCATTGAAAGCGACGTTAAACCTATAAAAAAAATGTGTGAAGAGATACTTTTCATTGGGACAGTATGTTATAAAATCCATTGTAATCAAGCGAGGTTTGCTCAAAGCATTTTCTATACCACCTAACCCTCAGAGTCTTATTATTATGTGGTCATATACTCAAATTAATGAGGAAAAATTCATGCATTGGGTAGGATGCGAACCAACAGATCCCTACGCTACCTGGTTTACCAGACTAGCGCGTTCAACACTTGACTATTTTTTTAGATTTTGCTTACGTAAGTAACTACAATAACCTGCAAGATCGGATGAGAAACAGAAAACACAGGAAGAAATGTAGAAATTATTTACTTTCTTCTAACATAAATTTTATTATTTTTTACACATAGGATAAAACGTAGTTTTTTTGGAAATTTAAATATTTTTTTTTTATATTTAGTATAATTCATAATTGATGTCATCTTTAGGAAAAAGTGACACATTTTGTTTTAACAAAGAAGTTTAGATTTGAAATCAACATAATCAAGGGAAGGATGGTACATTTCTTCAACAGAATAACAATGTTTGTTGAGAAATTTCTAGCTTGTGTAGTCAACACAGATTATAATAAACTGTGTTGGTTGATATTTCAAGGTACTTTTACCTGTGGCAACATACTAGACAAATCCTACATCATAGTATTAGTTACCGAAGAGCATAAAATACAAAGCAACACATTGCGTATAACGCCTTGTATCTTTGGGCACATAAAAAATTCAAAAACATTGCAGCAATGTTGTTTCCTGTAAAAACAAATCTCGCCTCGATAATGCTACTGCTTCATTGGAAAAGCAATTTAATAAGAGTTGCGTTTATTTGTAGACGTCAATTATTTGAGAGTACCATTTGAAAAGACAACAAGAATAGGGTCCATTGTTCAGCATGTCACATGGACTGTAAGAAATGTACCACTCGAACTAAAATCGATGCAACTATTGTAGATCAGTAAGGGGAGGATAAAAAAATGCAAGGAAATAAGGTGACCTATAAGTTCATTTCACTCTGAAAAAATTTGAGTTGATGGGTGAGAGAAATATTTCTTTTTAACTTATTTTCATTATTTAAAGCAAACCAGTAATACTGTCTTATTAATTTCCATGAATTGATTTGAAAAATAGTTGACAACCACATAACTCCATTTACATACTTTTTGGGGTGATAATTATATTACTTTTCTTTCTTTAGGACAATGAATGCAATAATTTTGAACATGAATCTGGGTCTGTTTTTTTAGCATGTTCAAGCAAGGCCAAAGTAATTTATATTCAAAAAGGCCAAAAACAATTCCTTATCTGTGGAGTCCAAAATTCTATTGATATCTTTTTTCGATGAATTCAGAAAACCTGAATAGACGGGATTTTCATACAGATGAATGTAAAGAAATAAATTTGTATAAGAGTGTTGCCATCATATGAAGATTACCATAACAGTGTATCAATGAGCATAAAATTTCGTCTTGTCAGACATGATTTTCTATAAAACTACTGGACAATACCTTGCTTTCTGGAACTAGAGACAGAATGTTCTGTTGATTGATACAGGTGTATCAGCCGGTGTGAACAGAAATTCGAATCTTAAGTTGTAAATAAGCATGGTCTTGGTCATTGAAATGATTGGAAACTATACTCAAGACTCTCTCAAGTGTCAATACCTTATTCATAGCTGTGAAACTACAGGAAATTACAGGGGGGATAGTAATGCTTTTTTAAATAAAATTTAAATCTATGATGGGAAATTAAATGGTACCTAAGAAGTAAAACTCAACTGTGTTATAATTGCGGGCTAGTAACTGCTTTAACACGTCCGCTGCCGCGGTTATGTCGATGATACTCACACAGGAAAGGATGTTCACGTGGCGAGCAACGTGTTAAACTAGAGCTATGGGGTCGTAATGTATAGTAGGATGGGACCACGGATTTGACCTTTGTTTACAAAGGTGGCCGGAGGGGAGGCACTGTTGTCAGATGCACTCGCATTGAACCTCTTAATTTACTCAACACAGATATGTAGACTCGGCAACACTGTTGTCCCAACTTACACACAACGGACTATAGGACCGATAGAATGCGTGCTTGCCATATCATGGGCGAACAATTTTTTACCTTTAATTACCATAAAAAAATGGGAGACTTCATTTGAAAACAAAATTAAAAATACTTTTTGCCGTCGAAGGGCTTGGCCCGGGTTCCTACAAGGCGCAACATTGTTTCAAAATGTTACAAAGCGTTCTCGCTCTTCCTTCAGAATCAAATGAGATTGAATCCCACTGAATGTAACATTACTTTGCAACACTTCGCATTCAAAATTCGAGACAAAATGTCACGGAGTTTTTCAAGACAAAGAGCTGCGCTTAGTGTGAAACCAGCTAACCAGCTTAGAGTCCTTAGAGAGCCGCCCCTTTTTGCTATCAATTTAAACGAAGTCTCATCTATTGATTTAAATATACAAATACCAAATTTTCTACAAGGAAATGTAGAAAAATTAATATATATCAATTTCAAGATGGCCGCTGGACTGGGCTCGATTCCAAGCACGCATTCCACGTTTTAGTTAACTGTTGTAACATAGGAGTCGAATAGAACACGGGGGATGTACAAAATGAAAAATATATACTGACGATATACTAAGAGTTTCGGCATTACGGAAACCTTGTACACTTGCTTCCTGTTCAAACATATTTTGCAATTACAGTTAGGAGCAGAGAGAATAATTAGGTTGAACCTACGTTAAAGAGGGACACCTGGATGCAAGAGAACGATTTCCAGGTCATGTTTACTTCTCTGTGAGGGAACATGAACTCTTCTTAAGAGATTTCGTATCCAGGTTGGTTCGACTGTTATTATTTTTTCTGATTCAAACCCCATTGATTTGATCCACTAAAAATCCAAATGTCTTTTTCGAGAAGGACCTACTTTTTCGGCCAGATAGGAGGTATAGAAGCTACTATGTTCAGAAACTCAAGTTTTCGGGCTTAGCCATCTTTGACCTACTTGGTATTGTAAGTAATACAAGTATGAAACAGAGCACAAGAAGTGTCCAGAAACAGAAGTGGTGTACAAGATTTGAATCAGTTCTGTGCAAGAGTTACATGGAAATTGTAAAAGATAAGATAACTCGTCAGTTGAGATGATGTCCATATCAGACAATAATATTTAGGCCAAAATTTATCAAAAAGAAAAAATCATTTTCATCAGTAGAAATTAATTGAACAATCCTGTCTTGAGATAGTTTATGCAAGCGGACCATATTTGATGACTCCATTTGATACTCGTAAATTGACGCAACAAAATTCCACATAACTCTTTTGTTTAGTTTGATACACGCGTTTCTTATCCTTCTTTGATAAAATAAATCAAATAAATTTAAAAACAACTAGCTTTATTTTACAATTTTTTATCACCACAATATTTTTTATATTAAAAAATAATAAATAAAAAAAATGTATGCAAAAATCAATAATAATTATAATAATAACTTAAATAATTATCACAAAGGAGTCATATCATACCGTGCCTTGCATAGTGATAAGGGAGGGAGTGGCGGGGAGGTTTAAGTAGAGCTTTATTTAGACTGGTAGCCAAGGGGGGCGCGTAATACCATTACACCAACAGTTTAAATTTGGCAATTAATTATTTTTTTTTTTCAGTCAAAATAGTGACATTTCTTTACCGCAAACCAAGGGGCAATGCGGCTAATTTCTAATTACGAAAGCTTTCATCTAAAAGCAGATATTTCTGTCGGGTTACTTGGTAATAAAATAATAATAAGAACAGACCTTATCTATTCTGTCTCAATATTACTTAGAAGTTCTTCAACAGTTCTGTTAATGCCTTTTTACGTAGTCATGTTTTAAAATCAATGAGAGAAAATCCATGCAATAGGTGGGATTCGAACCTACGGATTTCTCCGTTACTTGGATCACCGGACTAGCGCCTTAACCACTTGATCACCAGCATGAGTACCTGTGACAGTGGCAAGACCAATTGACTTCATTATCGGAGTCAATTTTACCGCTTTGAAAAGTTTGGCTTAATATATTCTTTTGCACTATCGGATTTAAATACCATCGATTTTTTGTATGAACTGACTGTTCTATGAGAAATGTCAAGGTATAATCGATAAATTAACGCATTAAACTTGTATGAACTGACTGTTCTATAAGAAATGTCAAGGTATAATCAATAAATTAACGCATTAAACTGTTAGGATAGAAACTTCAATCTAAATAAAGCACTACTTTACTGGACGTACTCAAATCTTGGATTTTAAGTACCATACTCAATCCTACTTCAATTCTTAGATTTTATATGTACAATGTATACAATACTGGAAGAGCTTCCTTTAACAATATTGAGTAATCATCACCTCTTAGTGTAGGGGAACCCTGAACAAGTAAATATTACAATCAGTTAGACCAAAACCTTACATAAGTTTGGCTCTGAACTTTGCAATACGTTTAGATCTAAACCTTATTAGATCTAAAATGTACAACTAATACTTTAGATCCAATCATAACACTTGTTTTAGCATCTAAATATTAGATCCAAATAGTACAGAAAGTCTAGGTCTAAACATTACCAAAATACCATAAGTTTAGCTCTAAAACATATTACTCCTAGTGAATCCTAGGGTAGTACTTGCACAAAATAAAATTTATTAGAATGAAAATATTTAAATATTCTTAATTAGTAGTATGTAAATTTTACTTCTAGTACACCCAAAAATTACATCAAATTTGGCTCCAAACATAACATGAAGTTTAGATCTAAACATTACTTCAAGTTTAGATCCAAAGATTATGATAACTTTAGGTGTAAACGATACAAGCTTAGCTTTATCCATTACAAGTTCAGGATGTGTTACTCACAAGCCGTGAGTAAAGTATAACACTCCCTCCGGGTGTAACACGATATGATTCTTATATCAGTTTAAACTTTATACAAAAAGAAAATTTATAGAGACAATATATTACAGCTACATCCAACGTCGTCTGGCAAGACCTGTCGTAACACTTGACTTTCTGGCATTCCACAGGGCTCGATTGTTATATAGACCTTTCTTTTAAATTAATAATGTTTCAATTAATAACAAAAAACTTTGATTGCCTACTCAAGATGTTTACAAAAATCCTAATAAGGAAACTAATGAAATTTAACCGCGAGTAAAGTTAGGGGATAAATTATTTGCAAACATTAATTAGAACAATTATCATTTTTTTTTCTCGTTATTCAAAATTCCTCAAACTCGCCTTACTAAATAATATACATGGGACTCGAACAACCGGCCTTCAGGTTACAAGTCCGCCGATCAAGCTAATGAGACGAGAGATTATTGTCAAAAGCTCATTTCAGTCCCTAGAACGTATTCAGGAAAAGCAGAGTCAAGTGAGACCGACCAGGACAATGCCCAGGACAGTACAAACAGTAATAGCCTTTCAATTTATTTTCTTATCTAGTTAGTTCTTTAATAATTTAAAAAAGGAACAAAAACATGATGAGCCTAAGTGTTTTTATTTTCAACTGGGGGGGAACTTTGTTGAAAATACAAAGCTGTAACGAAATCAGGGTTTGAAAAGGGTTTAAATGTTCAACAGTCGGAAGATATATAATAGATACAGGAGAGGGACTGCACATTTGCACAAACTATGTTATCATACGAGTGTTAATCACTTTCGTGATATCACAACTACTCAAACTCGCTTTATTAAATCTGCAATAAAACCGGGACTTGAACCACCGCCCTCCAGGTTACAAGTTCGCCGCGTTATCGATCAAGCTACTGAGGTCGGTTGCATAAACTATGTATGCGCACTTGAGTGATACCGTCTATTATCAGGATATCAGTAAACTTGAGGACACTTTCACATGAGAATTTATGACGAATTTATTTATTTTAAAATTCCTTGAAGGTACATAGCTGTGTATGTAAACGTGTTAGCGTCTCACAATAAGATGGAATAATTTCAATAAGCAGTTAATATAGAAATTGTTTATATTTTTCTATAAATAAATTTAATAGAATTAATTGTATGAACATGATTAAACTCAGATAATGTTTAGTATTTCCAAGTTATCAGTATTTTTACTCATTAGTTCAATGACCACTGAACGGACATTATCAGATCTTTTTAACTTATTGGAAAGGGAAAAGTGTCATTTTTTTTTCAAAACAAATTAACAAAGGAAACCTAACGTCAATCTCATCATCAGAATATTGTCTATTTATGAGTTACTTTTCCTTCCCGAAAACATGGTCAGGTCGGAATTGTATCTTTGGAAAGTCATCTTTCAATTCCAATGGTTTGATGGTAAAATTGCAAGATATATCGTCGCTTACTAATTTGAGTTTTGAGAGGATATTTAATTTTTTTTAATCAAGGATATTGTGGATATATATTTTTTTGATATTTGAAGGTGTTAAGGGTAAATTATCACTGTAGATATCTCTGATTCGTGCTCATTCAACATCAGTAAATAAAGCATAAGTCGATATACGTGACGTCATAACAGGTCAAGGATGGTGTGTCATTCAAATATTTCTGTTAATCTTAGATATTATTGAGGGAGAGGGTTTATTCTGATACTTATGTGAAGTCTAAGCACTTCAGGGATGATGTAAAAGGAATTCTGTCTTTGAGATATTTCAGATGGTGCGTAGAGGGGAGAGTACATTCGGGTATTGATGACGACAGAGCTTGTTTAATGTTCTTCAGTGAGTAGAGAAGTGAGTATCAGGAGCGCGGAGTGGGCACGTATCTCTGATTACTGCTAACTCATGTTCTGATTACAGCTATTTCAACGTAGAGCATATTCTGATATCTGGTAATCAAGACGTCACAGCAAATTCAATGTTCTCCCATGTGCAGAGAGAGAGAGAGATTGAGGAGAGTACATTCTGGTATCAGGGGCGGCTAGGTGAGGGATGGGCTCAGGGGTGGCTGGGTAAGGGATAGACTCAGGGGCTGCTGGGTGAGGGATGGGCTCAGGGCGGCTGGGTGAGGGATGGGCTCAGGGGCGGCTGGGTGAGGGGTAGACTCAGGGGCGGCTAGGTGAGGGATAGACTCAGGGGGCGGCTGGGCGGGGGGTGGGCTCAGGGGCGGCTGGGCGGGGGATAGACTCAGGGCGGCTGGGCGGGGGATAGACTCAGGGGCGGCTGGGCGGGGGGTGGGCTCAGGGGCGGCTGGGCGGGGGATGGGCTCAGGGGCGGCTGATGGGCGGGGCACACTAGGACGAGGAGGACGCGTTCATGCCGGAGAAGAGCCCGGTGGCGAACGACTGCTGCACCGAGGACTGGCTCCCGCCGCCCGAGGACTGGCTCTGGGCTCCCTGGCCGCCGCCCGCCGCCGCCCCGGAGCTGGAGGCGCTCTGCCGCCCGTGCTTGGGCACCGGCGGCTGCAGGTAGTCCGCCCGCGCCAGTGAGATGACGTCTATCCGGTCCTCCTTGCGGTACGCCAGACAGGACCGGATGAAACCCTGTGGGGGGGAGGAGTAGTTCAATGTAAAACATCAGGTGGGGTGACACAGAAGTTCATTGATTTATTCAAATTGTGGAGGAATACTTTATAAAGAATATATTTCAATCCATTACTTCTGTACACTATCACATCTATTGAAGGTTGTATATATGATCCATGCCACTGACATGTGGTAGAGTACCAAGCATGCAGGCTGCATTGCCGCGTTGAATCCCTATGGATATTCTCTGCAGCAAGAATTCAAGCAAGAATATTCAAATTATATTGTCATTTTACAAACTACAATACATGTATAGCTATGTCCGCACGCGTGCGCTTTCGTCTTCCCTCTCACTTTCAACATGACGCATGGAAAGAGGAACCTATTGCATGCCTCTTTTAAATTGGGGCGGTAGAAGAGCCAGAACCAACCTCAACCGTGAGGTAGAGGTTGAACAATGGCAACCCCAGGTAGGTTTGGGAAAAGGCAAAGTGGAAATATAAATAAATAACATTTGTTGATTTAAACTTGGAATAAACATAAAGAAATACATAGTTTTCTTCTGAAGTAATTATTGCTTTTCCAAAGTTTTAATTCGTTTGAAAATATTACTTTATGCTCCAAACTTCATGTTTAGTGTTTTTCAACTCGTAAAAAATAAAATACATAAATAAACAAAAATATTTGGAACATAGATTTCCTGATAATATCGCACAGACCAAGAGGTAGATTTAATGGGAATAGCGTACCTTGGCTTCGTTACTAACAGTTGGTTTATTCGCGAACTGAACCTCGGTTGCTTTGAGAATAGTATTTTCTTCTAGGATAGTTGCTTGTGATTGATTGTGTCCGAAAGGCTGTGAAACAAGAAAAACAAAAATGGGGAGAAAATTAGTTACTTTCAAAAAAAAAAACAAATTTATACTTTTTAAGAGAAAACTTAACTATAGAAACGTGTCGACGGCACGTTGAGTACTACAGTTCTGTCACTAAAGTTAAGCAACGTCCAGCGAAGTTAGTACTTGCATAAGTGACTGTTAAAATTGGAACCCTCGTAATGCTGGGTCTTACTGGCCCAGTGCATCAACTCAACAAAGACAGGACGGAGGGAAGGCCAACTACATGAAGTAAGTACACAGGATCATACGTGGTGAAACAGACTACAATCAAACCTGGATTTAAGAGAACTCAAGGGACCGGTAAATTTTTTCTCTTATATCCAGGTTTCTCTTAAAAAGAGAATTATTTCTTTATACAGAGGTAAATAGGACATGGAAATCGTTCTATAATATCGAGGTTTCTCTTAGTTCCAGTTCCCTTCTGAAATTATAAAAAAACCGACCTCAGTAACTTAATGGATAAGGCAACGAACTTGTAACCTGGAGGTCGGTGGTTCAAGTCCTGGTTTCAGGGTTGATTTAGTAAAGCGAGTTTGAGTAACCTGGAGGTCGGTGGTTCAAGTCCTGGTTTCAGACTAGATTATTTTAGCAAAGCTAGTTTGAGTAGTTGTTATATCACGTAGGTGATTAACACAACAAATATGATAACTTTTCAAATTATAAAAAAAACCCTCGAGAGAGAGAGAGGCGCCCAGTGCCCACCTTCTTGCCGTAGAGACACTGGTAGAAGATGACGCCCACGGACCAGACGTCCACCTTGCTCGAGATCTTGGGCGGGTTCTTGCCCACCACGAAGCACTCGGGCGGGAGGTACCAGTAGGTGCCGGCCCCCTGCGAGGTGAGGTCCATCCCGTGGTCGGGGTTGTAGTTCTCCTCGTCCATCACCTTGCTCAGGCCGAAGTCGGTGATCTTGATCTCGCCGCACACGTTGCCCTCGGTCAGCAGGATGTTGCCTGGGGGAGGTAAGAGAGAGAGGGCGTAAGATATTATGTTGACAAGTATCAGGATGTTGCCTGGGAGGTGAGACGGAGAGAGCGTAAGATATTGTGTTGCCAAGTATTACTAAGTGTAATGGCACTAACAATAATGTTACTAAGGGCGAAATCAATAGACGTTTTCTTCGGTCAGCAGGATGTTGCCTGGGAGGTAAGACAGCATAAAATATCGAAGTTAATCTAAGTGTAATGGACAAGACACTAACAATAATGTTACTAAGGGCGAAATCAATAGACGTTCTTCTAATACCTCTGTGTAAGACAAAGAGCCTGGGAGGTAAGACGAAGAGACCATAAGATGTTATGTTGCCAAGTTAATCTAAGTGTAATGGACAAGACACTAACAATAATGTTACTAAGGGTGAAATCAATAGACGTTTTTCTAATACCTCTGTGTAAGACAAAGAGCCTGGGAGGTAAGACAAAGAGAGCATAAGATATTATGTTGCCAAGTTAATCTAAGTGTAATGTACAAGACACTAACAATAATGTCACTAAGGGCGAAATCAATAGACGTTCTTATAATACCTCTGTGTAAGACAAAGAGCCTGGGAGGTAAGACAAAGAGAGCATAAGATATTATGTTGCCAAGTTAATCTAAGTGTAATGTACAAGACACTAACAATAATGTCACTAAGGGCGAAATCAATAGACGTTCTTATAATACCTCTGTGTAAGACAAAGAGCCTGGGAGGTAAGACAAAGAGAGCATAAGATATTATGTTGCCAAGTTAATCTAAGTGTAATGGACAAGACACTAACCATAATGTTATAAAGGGCGAAATCAATAGACGTTTTTCTAATACCTCTGTAAAGGAAATCATGCTTGAGACTTTGCTCAGACGTTCTTTTCTGATCATAAATACGGCTGTTAAGACTATTTCCTCACCGCGAGGTATCCAGACCTTTTCCTTACCACATTCCTTCCTCCTACCTTAACCTCTTACCACAATATTTACACTATTTCCTCACCGCAAGGTACCCAGACTTCTTCCTTACCACAATATTTAGACTACTTCCTCACCAAAATTTAGACTACTTCCTCACCGGGAGGCACCCCGACCTTCTCCTTACCAGTCTAAATAAAGCACTACCATACTATACTATACGCTATTTCCTCACCGCGAGGCACCCGGACCTTCTCCTTACCCGGCTTCAGGTCGTAGTGGATGACGGGCGGCTTGATCTCGTTGAGGTACTTGAGCGCCGAGACCACCTGCATCACGATGGACCGCGCCTCCCGCTCCGCGATGGTCTTGTGCTGCTTCAGGTAGAAGTCTAGGTCGTGCCCGTCGCAGTACTCGAGCACCGTGCAGAACGAGTTGGCGTCTATCTCGAACACGTCGTAGAGCTTCACCACGCGGGGGTGGTCCAGCGCCTTGTGGATGTTGTACTCCCGCAGTGCGTGCCTGGGGGGGGAAATATATATTTGCTTGTTTTTATCTCTTTTTTTTATCGCATATTACAATATGCAATTACGTAAACAGGTAAGAGGATATTAAATTTAAAAACTATTACAGGGGAAAAGATATAGCCTCTTTACACATTTCATTAAATGGGGTAATACTTAGGTCTAAAGTAGAGGAATTATTATTATTATTATTAAACAAGTTAAATCAAGTTTTATTTACAAAATAATGACATAGAATATATACATACATAGATATTAAAATTAAGAAAACAAAACTTGATCAAGGGCGGTGCTAATGCCAACGGCATTCTCTTCCGGTTTGCTTGTTTTTACTTACAATTGAGCTTTACAATCATTAAACCGGGATCAGAACGGTTCGGTTTTGTAACGTATCCTGTACACGGTAACGTATACGGTTGAGAGAGAAATCTCTCACAACTGTTCTGATTGTGGGTTAAGAAAGAAAAAGAAAAGAAAAAGAACACATCGTAGAGCTTCACCACGCGTGGGTGATCCAGCGCCTTGTGGATGTTGTACTCCCGCAGTGCGTGCCTGGGGGAGGGAGGATACATTTGCTTGGTTTTACGTACAATTTAGGTTTAGAATCATTAGGAAAGAAAAAGAAAATATGTTAATATTTTCTTATTTTTACTTACAATTTAGCTTTAGAATCATTAAGAAAGAAAAAATTAAATATGTGTATATTTTCTTGTTTTTACTTACAATTTAGCTTTACAATCATTAAGATAGTAAAAGAAAATATGTGTATATTTTCTTGTTTTTACTTACAATTTAGGTTTACAATCATTAAGGAAGAAAAAGAAAAAAAAAAAAAAAAAAAAATGTCATCTTTATGTATTAGCCCAAGCATAAGTGCTAAAAAGAGGTCTAGCGTCCAAAAATTGCTCAATAGCTGGAACTCGTTTTAAACCCTTTAAGGGGTCCTGAATAATGGGTATATGAGTTTGCGACGGATTTTAGGTTGTGCTTCCGAGTTAATTTTTTGCACTTTTTTTTAAATTGCGCTTATAACTCAAAAAGTATTTTTCTTACAGAAAATTTTACTCCCTTCTTGTCTAAGGAGCATAAAATTATGCGTCTAATGGCGTTTGAATTATAAAAATAAGTTTAGCCGTTTAGCCGCAATCGTTACTCGAAGATGATCCATTTTTTCAAACATAGCTCAAAATTAGAAAATCCCCCACTTTTAACGCTTGTAATTCAAAAAGGACTGCACCATTTGAAAAACTTAATAGAATCAAACTTGTAGAAACTGTAATTTTAAATCAAATTCTTTTTGATATTTTCTCACTCCAGTGCTGAGATATGAATTTTCAACCGAAAGAGTCCCTAGCGTAAAATTTCCGGCCAAGGCAGTGTGCAACGCAGGAAACTTCGTCTGAACTCAAAACTTCTCATTTTCTTGCACTTTCTCTCAAGTAGCAGTAAATTTAATCAACATGTTTTGCTACCAGTTCACAACTTGGGGATACTGCAAGGTACCCGGACTCGTTAGGGTTGGTTAGCTCGTTAGGGTTGGAAAAGTAGTCTTTTCTGTTAATCGTCCTCTAGCGAGACACTGGTCTTCTCTCTGTTTAACATGCCCCAGACCGGACTTCTAGCTCAGTAGCAGGATCTTTTAACATGGTAAGTTCTATAAGGGTTTTTCCCTTATAGAAATTACTATAATAATATTAATATCGCCTTATTTATACTGCCCGATTAGGACTATTAAGTCCTATTATTCCAGCAGTAAGCCCAAGACTTATTATTATGTGGTAAAAATCCCAAATGGGAAGAAAACTTGTCATTTTCTAAGTTGTATAAAGGATTTTCCCTTATACAACTTCTTCAGAGAACGAATTTCCAATCCCCCAAGTCCTCTTATATGCCAGTTCGAATGTAATCGGCTTCACGCCGTATGATCCACTGTACTCACTTAATATAATTGGCCTTCTTATCCTCCTTCCAGTCTTTGTTGAGTTGATGCACTTTGCAGGCCACATAGCGCTGCTCCTTCAGATCGAACGCCTTGTGGACCTCACTGAACCCACCCTTCCCTAGCAGCATCAGCAGCAGATACCTGGGGACATGCGCAGAACCATATATATAGTGAACTATTAATACGTCACTATTAGCCGACCTCCTTGGCTCAGTGGTTAAGAGCATTGGTTACTAACCCGAAGGTTGAGGGTTCGAATCCCGGCCGGAGCGGAAATTTCTAACCGAAATTTTTCATTTTCCAGAATGGCATGGATGTAAAGGTAAAGTGCCCTGAAGTAATGCGAAAAAGATTCCGGGGCACACTTACCTTGTAAAAAAAATATAATTATGTTACTATTGTTACTGTTGGGGTTAGGCTAATGCATATTAGTAGCATTTGATTTTCGGTCCTAACGATTGCAGGAAAAGACCAGATCAGATAGTAAGAGATTGTTTTATTCAGGTTCTCCTACTTTCACATTTTACGGCTGAATGACCTTCCTATAACGCTAACTCTGTCAAGGGATGCTCATGATTTGTGTTATTATCTTTTGGTCTGATATGAATGGTAGCGTATCTGGTTACTGAACTTGGGACCGAATTAAAAAACAGGATCTGTGGGCCGAATTATAGAACAGGATTAGATTTTATCTAAGTGGACACTATCCCTTGATTCGGGCTATAGTGCGCTGTGATTTGTTGAAACTCCGACTTAAGGGCGTGTCAGGCTTAGCGAGTAGTGATTAACTGAGATTGCCACAGGCAATAACCCTGCCCATTAGGTAGAACATTAGCTTTACTCTCTTTTTACTTTCCTTATCTTATAATAAGGAAAGTATTGTATTCGTCGAAAATTTGACCTACCCAGTTTTTCACATTTCTGGACGAATCATGGCCTCAGGATACCAAAAAAGTTGTTTTCAGCCATTGGTCCGTGCGTCTGTCTGTCTGTCTGTCTGTCTGTCTGTGTGTGAACAGGATATCTCAAGAACGGTAAAAGCTAGAGACTTGAAATTTGGTACACAAATTAATTTTATACACCAGACGAACCACGAAACTTTTGGTTGAAATCGGCCGCATTCTGCGGCCACAGGGCCGCAAATGCTAGCCGCAAGTGCCGCTTCTTTAAATTGGTTAAAGATACAAAATTTTTTAGAGAACAACATTTTCTTAGATTAAAAAAATAATAGGGGTCTATTCTGATCCTTTTTTTGATATCTTGAACTTTTTGGAACTCGGCCCCAATTTACCGGTATTTGGGGGGGACCCGCTTTGACTAACTTTTTTATTATTCATCCTACATGGGGGTTATGACATATCAAATTCAATGATTTTGAAGTGCTGATTACGAATTTGGCATTGGTTTTGAGTTATCTGTTACCGTTGCGTCACCAGTGGCGGAATTCGACTCCTTTTTGGGGGATAAGGAAAGTCGTGTGATGTTTACACCAGATTTTTTGTTCTTGTTTCTCTGTTCAATATATTTATTTTTTTCTTTATAATATCATTGTATTTAACTGTGTATATTTTGTCTTACCTAATTAAGCATACTATAATAATAATATGCTCAATTAGGTAAGAAAAATATAATTTTTTTTTTTAATTATTATTTTTTTCAATAATAATATTGAAAAAAATAATAATTTTCAATATTATTATTGACACTTACATTCAATAATAATATTGAAAATAAGGGCGGAATTAATAGACAACATCAATAACATCTCGGTAAGTGTCAGTTTTCCCTATCTTACACAGTACGCAATCCGTGACTTGGCGCCACAGAGGTATTACAAAAACGTCTATTAATAATAATAAGTTGATTTATTTTCATTCTACAGTTTTTTCATTACAATCCTCTTGAAGTACAATATCTTTTGTACTGTTAATTCCGCCCTAAGTTTCCTTGACTCGAATCGACCCCGCGACTCACCTATCACTGAGGACCGGGTGGTTGTTGAACCGGGACTGGTCCTCGTTGTGGATCCTCTTCAGTTCCCGGATGTGCAGATTCCTCTCTCTCTCCAGCTTCTCCATCTCGAGCTGCAGGTCCGCGTCCTCCTTCTTCAGAGCCGACTGGCGCAACTGTGGGGGGACGGAAGAGGAAGTCAAATCAATGTTACTTGTTCAAGCTTTATTTGTTGTTGTTGTTGTAGTAGCCAGCTTAGCTGACTGATAATAATAATAATATCGCCTTATTTATACTGCCCGATTAAGACTATTAAAGTCCCATTATTCCAGCAGTAAGCCCAAGACATATTATTATGTGGTAAAAATCCCAAATGGGAGGATAACTTGTCATGTCCCGGCTGGGTTTTGAACCCACGACCTCTGGAATCTCTGGATTCACAGAGTGCCGCCTTTACCACTGAGCTACCGGGACAGACGCTACTGGAGTGATGGTCTCCAGCCAACTTTATTTCAAAGTTGGCTCGTCCTGAACCACAATTTTTTTTTTTTTTTTTAAGTGGGGTGTAACGTCGCTTTCAACTGCCATGGTCATATCACGACGGGGTTTTACCCTCCATTCGCAGGAAACTCACGAACCTGCTACTCACATTGACCTCACCCAGCCTGAGTGGGGCCGGGAAAAGCCAGCGTCACGAGAATTAGAATTTGAATGGTCACCCATCCAAGTCTTAACCTCGCTGGATGTCGCTTAACTTCGGTGTTCTGAAGGGAACCGGTGTATTCAACATGCCATCGACGCTGGCTGAACCACAAATTTCTATGTGCGATCAACCATCATGAGGACTTGGACTTTTCTTTATAAGCCATTAAACCCTTAGGAAACTGCATGGTAGCCTGACTTGTACAGGTTGGCTAGTCTGTTATCTGTTTATAGTCCTCTAGCGAGACACTGGTCTTCTCCCTGTTTAACGTCCCCCAGACAGACGTTTTTTTAATTCGTATGTGTTTCATGGAAATAAGAATGCTGATTAAAATTAAAAAAAAAAATGAAACACTCATATTTAAAAAATAAAAATAGATTGCATTGAAACTAGCAGATAGTTAAGTTACCTAGTTAAGTTAACATAATTATTTGTGTTAATCACTTTCGTAATATTACAACTACTCTAACTCGTTTTACTAAATCTACGCTGAAACCGGGACTTGAACCACCGACCTCCAGGTTACAAGCCCGCCGCCTTATCGATCAAGCTACTGAAGTCGGTAACTAGCAGATAGATTTAATCATTAAGTTAATTCAACATGACTCACTTGATTGTGCCTGGTATTCTTTAGTTACATAGTTCATGACTGTTAGTGTGCATTAACATTATGTAATTTTGAGATTGAATGATTTTTTTTAAAAAATTAATAATTATTTGGGCATAAAATCATTTTTATGCCTTTATGTATTTTTATTTTATGTATCTCGTCGCTAGCACCTACCTTGAGTATCTCGTCACTAGCACCTACCTTGAGTATCTCGTCGCTAGCACCTACCTTGAGTATCTCGTCGCTAGCACCTACCTTGAGTATCTCGTCACTAGCACCTCCCTTGAGTATCTCGTCACTAGCACCTACCTTGAGCATCTCGTCACTAGCACCTACCTTGAGTATCTCGTCACTAGCACCTACCTTGAGTATCTCGTCACTAGCACCTACCTTGAGTATCTCGTCGCTAGCCCCTACCTTGAGTATCTCGTCGCTAGCACCTACCTTGAGTATCTCGTCGCTAGCACCTACCTTGAGTATCTCGTCGCTAGCACCTACCTTGAGTATCTCGTCGCCAGCACCTACCTTGAGTATCTCGTCGCTAGCACCTACCTTGAGTATCTCGTCACTAGCACCTACCTTGAGTATCTCGTCGCTAGCACCTACCTTGAGTATCTCGTCGGCCTCGTAGTACTCCTGGCTGGACATGCCAGGCAGGGGCTCCGGCTTGAGGAACGTGGCGGCGTCGGTGCCATTGTGCAGGGTGGATGTGGGCGTCGTGGGCGTCACGGGCGGCACGGTGCCCGCAGGGGCGCCGGCGGGCACCGCCCCAGGGCCCACAGAGTTGGCCTGGACGCCGCCCTGGCCCGACTGGGAGCCCGCCCGCTTGCGGCCCGTCTCCGCATTGGTGGGCCGCTTCTTGTTGAGCAGCTTCTTCTGCCGGTCGATCTCTTCTCTCTCCGCGGTGATCTCCTCTTGTCGCCTGGGGGAAGCAAAATTCAGAATTTAGATTATTATTATTACTATTTTACACTTTATTAGATATAAATGGACATAATGTATAATACAAATAATTATTTTAACAATGAAAAATAAAAATGGAAACAATATATACAATAAAAATGAAAAAGAATAGAAAAATATACAAAAACATATGTCCTAACTAAAGGGCGGGGTTATTGCCTATGGCAATCTCTTCCACCCAACCCTAGATGAGATATGGTGAAGAGCATAGCTTTTGTAAACACTTCTGTGTGCGGTCATACCAGTGTGTCTACATCTACTGCAGATAATAAAATATAACAAATTAAAATTTGCGGAAGTAAAGAAGAGGAACGAAAAACAAAAGTTCAATCAAAACTATGGCACTCAACGCTAGGACCAGTTATCCGAAAAAGGTTGCCAGAACTCCACTACATCCAACTCTCTTGGTCTACAAGAGAAACCCTCTGCCTGATACGGTGTCAATGCGGATTTGTAATTATGTATGATGAGATAGTCGTAAATCCAATATTACTCATCCAACCAATCAAATTTCTAGTCTACACTACCTGGACTACTTCACAGTTCTTCAAAGGTAATCATCATGTACATGTGTAAAACCCTTAGCTAGCCAAAGTAGAATACAAGCCTCTTCTTTTCTCTTCAATTGAGACCTATCCTGAGCTCTGTACAAGTTTACATTCAGTAAGTTCCTCTAGTCGTAGGATAAACTAAAGGTAGAACAACCAACTATCCTATTTTTGTGAATGGTAATGGGATATCACAACTTCTCATTAACTAAATATTTCTCATACGCGTGACACCTACTCCAAAAGTCCAGCACCTCATCTAAGATCAGTTCTTAGGGTAGACAATAGTGTTGTCTTTTTGGTTCATATCAAAGTGTAGTATCTGTTCTTCTCAGGTTAATACTTCTCTCCTTTCTACTTCTCTTCTTTATTTTCTTACCGTACAATGTATAATTATTATCCAAAAAAATAATTGATTGTTTGATTCATAATATGTATGTGGTTTCACTGTGGTATTACGAGTTTCAGTGGGTAGTTCAGCTCTACAAAACTCCCAATTTTTATTATTTTCCAATCTCCATATACCATCTCGGAATGCAGCGAGTGGTCGCTATCCAAACAAATGGCTTCCCATTTTTCCTCGCGAGATAAAATTGGACCCCAAAATTATCATCTAAATTACTATCGAAATTAGGTATCATATTTCTTCATAAAGATAAAAATTTCACGACTCGACCAGCCTGTATAGATTGTTATAGTCTCACACCATCGACCAGTCTGTATAGATTGTTATAGTCTCACACCATCGACCAGCCTGTATAGATTGCTATAGTCTCACACGTTCGACCAGTCTGTTGTGTCTCACACCACTGTCGGGCACTTCGGGGATGAAGTCATCCAAAATGCAAGACTTGCTCGCGAGAAAGAACTGCATCTTTGCAGACTGCAGCTCCAACCACACCTAGATGTAATTCCGATACAGTTTAACAAGAGGGAGAGAAGAGCTGAGGGAGAGATAGGGGTAGAAGAGACGGAGAGAGAAGGAGAGAGAGAGGTAGGGGAAAGAGAGGGAGAGAGAGAGAGAAGTAGGGAAAGAAAGGGCAAAGAAGGGGAGAGAGGGTTATCTGTCCCTCCACTCCCGTCTTTTTATCTCTTTCTCTCCTTTTATATTTTGCTCGGTACAAGTTGTCGTATCGAATGGAAAAATATAAAAGAGAGAGAGAGAGAGAGAGAGAGAGAGGAGAGAGAGAGAGGGATAACAAGTATAAAGAGAGGGGGTAACGAGACAGGGGGGAGGAGGAGAGAGGGGAGGTGGGGGTAGGAAAACTAACATAGAAGAGATCAATGTTTAGGCAAGAATAAAGCTAGTAGCTACCTTTTATGTACACAATATTTTTATTTTCCCGTCTGTATCTCTCTCATGCTCCTCCACCACCCCCCCCCCCCTCTCTCTCCTCTCTCTCTCTCTCTCTCTCTCTCTCCTCTCTCTCTCTCTCTCTCTCTCTCTCTCTCTCTCTCCCTCTGCTTTCCTCCCACTTTTTTTTTCCTCCCTCAAACTTTCAACTACCCCCTCCTTCCCAATATATCTCCCTCCTCCTCCTCCTCCTTCACTTCTCCTCTCTCGCATTCTCTTATTCTCATTTTGTCTAGTTTATTTTATTATTCATCCCCAATCCCTCCCTCCACGTGCGTCTCCTTCATAGTTTTACAACCCCTTTTCTCTTAAGTTTTTCACAATATTGAATTTTCACGGGAAGTTCCGTTAGTTCTCTCTTTTTTTTCGCCTCCTGGATGTGGAGGTGAGAGGTGGAGGAGGAGGAGGAGGTCTAAGGATTTTCTCTCCTCCAACATCAAAGTGCCAGCCAGGGTAATCTATACAGACGAGCGTCGCCTGATGAACGGGATATTGGCAGGATGTAGAAAAGCGATGGTTGATTTGAGGAGGGGATGATTAGATTGGAGATTAATTTTAGGAATAAATTAGAATCTTGGAAACGGAATAAACTGAACTATTCTAGATTTCACGTAAAATATATATTTAAATTAGAATTATAAGGTACAATAATGAAATTATAGATTGTAGACCTTTACAATCTCAGCTGAGGGAAGAGTCGCAAGAATACTTGGTGCATTGCCCATTCTAAATTTTCATATACATAAGTGAAATTCACTCGCTAACCTATCTATTACTGTATGCTTGTAATGCTTTTTAATGTATTTTTTTTTACAATGGCAAACCTTTGTAAAAATTTCCAAGTTACATTTGCCAGTTGTGTCAATTCACTTACAACTGAAATTTCTGGTTTCAAACAAAATATTTACAAACAGTCAAGCAACGTCCAGCGAGGCTAGGACTTGAAAGGGTGGCCATTCAAATTCGAACCCTCGTGATGCTCGTTATTCCCCACCCAGACTGTGTAATAGTTATCATATTTGTGTCATCAACTACGTGATATCACATCTACTCAAACTCGCTTTATTAAATTTACGCTGAAACCCGGACTTGAACCACCGACCTCCAGGTTACAAGTCCGCAGCCTTGTATATTTATAGGTCTTGTATATTTTATAGGATAAATTCGCGTGGTTAGTGAGTTTCCAGCGACTGGAGGTCACCGTCAAATGACAAAAATGAAGAGATATTAAAATCAATACTGTCTATACTCTCAGGTAATAGAAAGTAAAAAGACTTTCCGTATGATAGGATAATGAAAGTAAAAATACTTTCCTTATTATAAGATAAGGAAAGTAAAAATGCTTTCCTTGTTATAGGATAATGAAAGTAAAAAGACTTTCCGTATTATAGGATAAGGAGATTAAAAATACTTTCCTTATTATAGGATAAGGAAAGTAAAAAAAATAGACATTCCTGTGAAACTATCCGAGTGGCCAAACGTGTCTTCACACGACACACCTCTCGACCACATCGAACACATCCGAACACTGGAGTTGGAATAAGTAACACTGGAGTTGGAATAAGTAACACTGGAGTTGGAATAAGTAACACTGGAGTTGGAAATAAGTAACACTGGAGTTGGAAATAAGTAACACTGGAGTTGGACATAAATAACGCGAGTCACACTAATGTAATAAAGATCACTTCTCACTCCAGACATGGACCAACAACTCAAGCCCACGGCTCTAGCACATCACATCACTGTGGGGGCGTCCCGTGTCTACACGCTGTGGGGTTGCACCTAATTTGGTTACATGAGGTGACAGCAGAGCGTGGATCTCGTATGTTGGAGATTCTAATAATGTGATGATTGTTTAAGCTAAATGATTTTACTTCCGAGAAATTTCTAATATTAGAAATCGGTGTGTTCGTTTTTGTAAAAAAATAATATTTTTTTTGTTTTATATTGCGAATGATCAATTGATAATACATAGTTAACATTTGCACCGATCTCAGTAGCTTGGTCGGTAAGGCGGCGGACTTGTAACCTGGAAGTCGGTGGTTCAAGTCCCGATTTATTATTATTATTTTAATCTTTATAAGGGGGATACAACAATTACAATCAAGAAAAAATAAATAAAAGATGAAATAGTATGAAAATGAAGGAAATAAGAAAATTATGAAATGATACTAGTGTCTCTTCCACCAAAACCTTTCAGCGTAGATTTAGTAAAACGAGTTGGAGTAGTGTTGATGTCACAAAAGTTACTAGCACAAATATGATAACTTGTTTTTGAGTAAAATTTGCTCACATCTCAAGCAACGCCACAAAGCTTGCTGTCTAGCGGACTGAACAACTGCAAGATGACGATCAACCGCTGCTCACATTAAGGCAGCTTCTCATTTTTCCTCACGAGTTATGAGTGGACCCCGCAACAGCCAAGTGCTGAGCCGAAAAATCTCCGCTGGGATTTGAACTCAGGTCAACGTGCGTGAAAGCCTAGCGCGCTACGCACTCGGTTACGGTGACTGCGTTAGGTAATATAATCAAAATAATAATACTCTTTAGTGAAAGGTAACCACCAGGCGAGGTTAATGCTCAAAGGATTTTCTACCGTCTAACTCTCAGAGTTTTATTATTATGTGGTCACAAACTCAAATCAACGAGGAAAAATTCATGCACTGGGTGGGATTCGAACCAACGAATCCATACGCTACCTGGATTAGCAGACTAGCCTTGACTACCAGTGCACTTTATCATAACTACCAGTGCACTTTATCATATCATGTATTTTTCCTCGTATTTTCAATCAATCTTGCTATTATGACCGACATAGAAGTAAATTACTCGCGTTTTGTTCTTGCACTTGTGAATGTTTATGTTTACTTGTAAAAATGATTTCAGGTTTTCCTTGACAAGCCTGTTTGTTTTGAATCTCCGTACGATGATGTATTTTCAAGGTACGAATAGAGATTAACTTCACGTAGGAGTGGAAATCTAGATCTAAAGTACCTGATATCAAGTGTCATCTTGTCCCCTAACAGAGTAGAAGAGTTCTTTGGTCAGATCTTTAGACAATTATACAATGATCGCCCCCGCAAGAAATGATTTGTCACACATATTGTAAAGATAGTATGAATCTGTGAGATAAATAATCAAGATTATACCATATCTAGTGGGTTTTCAGCGAATGGAGGGTAAAACTCCCGTCGTGATATGACCATCCAGTTGAAAGCGACGTTAAACCCATTTTTTAATAGATAAAAAAGGTCCTATTTCTTAGCTATTTGTTTTTCTGTGTTTAAATCTTAACGTTTTGTGTATGTAATCACTTTATTTTTTTTTTTTTTTGGAACATTAAGCATTTTTCACCGGAATTTTCAAGATAATTTTATTTTATTCGTTTTAGAAGTGCGATTGACCTCGTAAAAAAAATTGACCGACTGGAGATTCGAACCCACGGTCCTCGGATCAGACGGCACTCACCTCGACAGTTCCTGGAATGCATAGCCGTCCGTCCAGTTCTCCTGGAATTGGGCGCCCACCCGCTGCGTCACAAACTGTCCCAGTCCGCAACCTGTTCTGCATGCACCTGCGAGGACAAAAGAGGACTCGCGTTATTTACTCGTGAGGACAATCGAGAACACGGTTATTACCTGCGAGGAAAATGTTCCCGTCCGTCCAATCTATAAGTTCTATTCAGATCCGAATCTGCCTTTGAATTCTTAGAACAACACACTTTATCAGTTTCTTAATAATTATAATTTGTTGTTCGGTTTTTTTTTTACAATTTTACAGGGTTGACCCAAATTGTTTCTTTCTCAAATTTGTATCACTGAATGCTATCCTGATCTGGCGCGGCCGGTGCAAGGAGCTGCGGAAAAGAAAACGCGAAGATTTTCTCAAGTCCTAGCTCTACACAATGAAAATTATCACATATTTCTAGATTAATTAATGCATTATTCTAGATAATATGATATTATAGATTACATGTCAAACAAACTCAAACGACTCTATAAACGCCATTTTAGTCCGGTTTATTGGCAGCACATCAAAACATTTTCCCACCGGCCGCGCCTCGTCACATTGAAAACCACTCATTATGTCTATACCACGTGTTACATGTGGCTCTTGTGCTGATCCATGTTCTCCCTGATTCAACTAATATCTCAAAGCAAACCCCACTCACCTTTGCCGAGCCTCCTTCTTCTCGATATTAGACTTCTCGATAAGCAGCTTCTTGACCACGTCTATGCACTTGTTGATGTGGCTCTTGTGCTGATGTCCAATAAGTATCTCAACTAATGCTGATCAACTATATCTCAAAGCAAACCCCACTCACCTTTGCCGAGCCTCCTTCTTCTCGAATTTGACTCCGATCAGCAGCTTCTTGACCACGTCTATGCACTTGTTGATGTGGCTCTTGTGCTGATCCATGATTCTCCATGTTCACTATATCTCAAAGCAAACCCCCCACTCACCTTGCCGAGCCTCCTTCTTCTCGATATTGACTTCTCGATCAGCAGCTTCTTGACCACGTCTATGCACTTGTTGATGTGGCTCTTGTGCTGATCCATGTTCTCCCGATTCACTAATATCTCAAAGCAAACCCCACTCATTATCTTTTTGATTGTTGATGTGGCTCTTTCTGATCCAGTCTCTCGATTCAACTAATGCTAAAACAACCCCACTCACCTTTGCCGAGCCTCCTTCTTCTCGATATTGACTTCTCGATCAGCAGCTTCTTGACCACGTCTATGCACTTGTTGATGTGGCTCTTGTGCTGATCGATGCTCTTGGTGTGGGCGGCCACCTGGTGCCTCAGTTCCTCGTTGGAGCGCGTCAGCTCGTCTATTTTGTTGTTGCGCACCTCCAGGTCGGTCGAGGCCTGCGTCTCGAACTCGGCTATCCTCTGGCACGTCAATTCAGTCTGCGGGGGGGAGGGGGGGGGAATATTTAGGGGAAAAATGAGCATTTGTAAAAAAAAAAATGTTGAATATTTGTTGATAGATAGTTCAAGAGAAAAAATGAGCATTTGTAAAAAAAAAAAAATGTTGAATATTTGTTGATAGAAATTGATTTAAAGAAAAAAATGAGCATTTGTAAAAAAAAAATGTTGAATATTTGTTAGAATAGTGTTAAATTCTGTGTTTTATTGATTTCATTTTATTTTACAAATACTGCCGGCACATGATTGAAATCCTTTTTGTTAGCAGTTGCTTTAAATAAAGCATGTTAAGTCACAAGCTTCTAGCTAATCTATCTGGGTTTTTTTATTAATTATCTACGGGAAATACCGATTCATACATAAATTTCCCTAACTTAAAATTAACTAATTTTAATTAAAGACTAATACTAGGACTAATTCTATGGGTTTTCAGCAAGTCCAGCTAAATGGGTCTTATTAATGGTTTTTCTTGTAGCAAAGAGCGGGGTATATTACGTATTGTTCTAAACCAGTCTTTAAGCGGGGGTTGGTATAAGTAGGGCTGTCGGCTACGAAAGCTCTTTGTCACTGCGACCTTAGATCTTTTGTGAGCGGGGGTTGTATAATTGGTTCGCTATCGAATATGCTCTCTTTTTCTACATTCACAAATCCTTACCCAAACAGAACTTTCCAGTCGTCCACACCCACATTACTTCCTCGTCTAAATAATTTGATGCAAGACCAAACATTGATCGTGAGGACACCTGTCATGGGACGTAGATGAAACATACAAGTGACTTCACTATTAAATACCATGTAGCAAGAACAATTGTTAGTAGACAGAGGATTACGAAATTCTAACCCAATGATTAGGAAATCAAATGAATCGTCACTGGGTGAATGGTGCTCCATTATCCAGTAAATACGAACACAAAACGAAACATGACGATTTCATTCCGTCCTAGTCACGATCAGGAGCTAGAGCTCAAGCAACTGTGGGTTCTATCTATCTTGAAACAATAATAATAATATCGCCTTATTTTACTGCCCGATTAGAACTAATAAGTCCCATTATTCCAGCAGCAAGCCCTGCTGGTATAATCAGACGTTATGAAAAATTATAATAATAATAATATCGCCTTATTTATACTGCCAGATTAGGACTATTAAGTCCCGTTATTCCAGCAGTAGCCCAAGACGTATTATTATTTGGTAAAATCCCTAATGAGAGGATAACTTGTCATGTCCCGGCTGGGTTTCGAACCCGCGACCTCTGGAACTTCTGGATTCACAGAGTGCCGCCTTTACCACTAGCTACCGGGACAGACTGCCTGATTAAGAACTTAATGAGTCCCATTATTCCAGCAGCAAGCCCTGCTGGTATAATCAGACGTTATGAAAATTATAAAATATTAAGTGAAAAAATCAGACGTATTATTATGTGGTGAAAATTCCAAATGGGAGGATATTTGTCATGTCCCACCTGGGTTTCGAACCCTGGATTACCAGACAGACGCCTTGACTACTGAGCTACCGGGACACTACAGGAAACAAGATAAATTAATAAACTTTATAGATTTAAAATGTCAGTATGGATAGTTTGGAGTATTTAAGACAAATAATATAGATCTTTCAGACAAAACGATTAATTTTCTTTCTTTCTATTTCTTTCGTTTTCAAGTACCTAACATCTCCTCTCAGTTTCATAATATATGTGGTCCGGCACTTTAGCCAAGATTCAACAGTGAACGAAGTACCAATCTAAATAATTTGAAGATACCAGTCTAAATAATAAATATTTGGCTTTTAAATTATTTAGATTTTTATTTGTTTTAACAATGTTTTGTGCCAATCATGCTCTCTGAGAGACGTAAATACAGATTCTCAGGTTGATTAGAAAGAATTTTGGGATGAATTTTCTAGAACTACAAAGCAATACAAATGTGTACCTTTAATATTTGAACTAGTCAACTTTATCAAGGCATTACGAGAATTATGGATGTATTGAAATGTCTATAGCATCTTGAAATATGAATCTCTCTCTGGGTCTTGAATACCACTAATCATTTCCAATGATAACCTGCACTCGTGTCCTAGAGTTTTGCTACTTACGTATGCTAATGCCTCTGTTTTCCTACACACTCATATCATCGACACTCTGCACAGTTCCACAATGCCCTTGTATCTTGTTATCCATCTCTCTGTACAATGTACACACTTGTGACTCGGAGCTGGGGAGTAGTGTTTTTCGTTCATTTAGGAATTGATGAGATTGCAATGCTGACTTGGCGTGTCTGTCTCGAGTGACGTCAACAATGTATTTATATCAAGACAACACTCACACAGCTCTGGCTTATAGATTCCATATTAACATTCAGTTCTGATATAGTATAACAATCTCAATTAATAAAACAAAACAACACCACGAAAATCTTACAAATAAAATATTTCTTCAAAATTTTCAGAGGTTGGAACACTCACACAGCTCTGGCTTATAGATTCCATATTAACATTCAGTTCTGATACAGTACACAAAATCTTTTGTTGAAGTCTTAAAGACAGAACTCTGGCATTATAAGCAGTATTACTACTGTATTTATACTGATAATTCCACCGCAAATAACTACCCATAACGTGACCATTAAAATTAATGTAAGATTCAGATTAAATCATAGCCTCGCATTTCAAAACATTAACTTTTGAGGTAGCTCAATATTCAATTTTTTTATGAGACAGAAAGGGTTACTTTTGTCCATAAAAAAAGTTTTAATGGTCATAAAAATATAGAGACAAACACATACACATAGCACCCTTTCTGCAAGATATACAAGAAAACCTCCCTTGTAAACCTAAGCAAGATACACTGGTTGGATAATAAGCGTGTTGAATTATGAAACAGTCAATCTTGTAGAGCAAGAAATCAAAGCAAGTTAGTGAGTTTTGTGAAATTAAATTTTGAATCATTTGAATGTACTCTTGGAGAGAATGGATAACCTATCATTTAAAGAAGGATTTTTTTTTCGTGGCGATATGGTTTTATTTCATTTACGAAGGGATTTTAGCAACAACAAAAAAACTCTGAACCATCATTTTCTTATCGTAGTTGGAGAAGAATGGTGAAAGAGTTCCTTTTTTCTTCCGATAATTTTCTAATATTAGACATCGGAAATATTCGTTCTTTAGTGTTTTTTGGAGTTCTATACCGTCATGGCTTCAGTAGATTTTTTTAAAAATGAATATTTATTTAAAGAGAGGTCTGTAACATTCAGAGTCTTTGCCCCTCTCATTTGGATTAGTGAGGTACTTACATAAAAAAAACCTCAACTCTCACTACCAAGTCGTGCTTTTTTCGTGAAGCTCTATCATGTCACGGTGGTATGAATTTTTCATTCACCACGCCTGTGTTACATAAATGGTCAGGGCAATGTCAAGCTAATCTGCTACGATAATGTTATGAATAATTCTTCGGAGTGCGGTGACAATGTTGTCAAGTGGTTGTTGCGGTTTCAAGGAAATTTCCGCTCCCGAAATAGACGTTATCATTGTCTTAGTATTATCATCAGTCTCTTATCATACTTATCGTGGTGTCTATGAGGTGTGGGGATAGCATGTAATAATAATAATATCGTCTTATTTATACTGCCCGATTAGGACAGTATTATTATGTGGTAAAAATCGCTAATGGGAGGATAACATGTCATGTCTCGGCCGAGTTTCGAACCCACGACCTCTGGATTCACACCTTTACCACTGAGCTACTGGGACAGACCACATGTAGATTAGATGGGCGATTCACACAACCAAACTGTGTGAATACTATTCACTGAATAGTGGATCAAATTGGATGTTGTAGAGAACTGGAAGGCGCTTAGGCAAACCAAAGGGAGGTGTGCGAAGGCAAGGTATGTACAAGGGAGGAGGGCATTTGAAGCTTTCATTTCAAGAAACGTGGGCGCGGTACCAGAAGTTTGGGAACCTCAGTCGTAGAGAGAACAAAGATAAGACATCGTGAATAGCTCGTTGTGAATACACACACCAGTTCTCTTATGGTTGGCGAATACCCGACATTTTAAACTCTCGTGATGCTCAACTCCAACCCTAGGTTGAGGTTGGTTCAGTCAATAGGGGACGTGGGTTGCTGGGTTGAGGTTGGTTCAGTCAATAGGGGACGTGGGTTGCTGGGTTGAGGTTGGTTCATTCAATAGGAGACGTGGATTGCTGGTTTGTGAGCTTCCAGCGTGCGGAGGTTATAACTTACTCATATTATGAGTGACGTTCAGCAAAACAATGCCAGGACGTTCACTGGAAAGTCTCTCTATGCGCTGTTCAATCGGGATCAGTATTTCATTCGAAAGATCCCGAATCAGCTGTATGTAATGATTCAAAGTTCGCAATTTGACAGGTGTTTTAACAAGAGTACGAGTTATACGAATGCCTTTCGTACTCAACCTGTGTCTATAGCACCCCTGCCCAATTGATTATTATTGGATATAATAATAATTCCGTGTCCGTGAAATAGGTATTGATACCTAAATCACGGTGGTGAGAGGATTATATGGACGCCCAGATCCAATTTCTAGGCTCCTTTCATGTTGTTGGATTTCTTTCATGATTGGATTCCTTGTGTCGATGGTGCAGTAGTAGGGCCACCGGCACTTGACTGGTAAGCAGAAAGACACCACCTCGATACCAACCTCAGCTTCATATCATCAACATACATATTAACCACGTCCTTACGGCTATTGGTACAAAACTAGACAATAGGAGTTAAAACCTACTAAACAGCACTAAACTAGAGGATATAGTTTTATAATAATAACTAGCGGCTGTCGCCCGCTTTGCGGCCCGAGGCATGGCCGTGAAAGCAAAAAATCCTTTTTTGCCAATGGCAGGTGTTGTAGTGGGAATTCCGAAAATTCCCGTCTTATTGCAATCTAGACTATAAGACAAAGCTACCTACAATTTCAGCTTCCTAGGACTTACCAGTTCGGAGAAACAGTGATGAATCAGTCAGTCAGTCAGTGAGTGAAACTCTCTTTTATAAGTATAGATAATAACACTCTTTAGTGGAAGTTAACCACTGGGTGAGATTCGAACCAACGGATCCCTACGCTTCCTGGATTACCAGACTAGCGCGTTAACCACTTGACTACCAGTGCACATTAAGTTTTAAATATTTAGAGAAAAACAGTTCACTCAGGTCTACAAGCAAAGCATCTAATGACGCAGATCACAGAGCAGAGAGGAGTAATTGTGTAGGCAATATCCTGGAACCTAGAGCCAGAGCAAACAGCAGGACTATTCATGATTCTCCTGAACCGGTGAGAAGTAAATGACCTCTCAACAACACATCGGCAGACCTAATGCTTGTGCGAACCTCACAGGAGTGAGAATAGAAGAGAGGACAACACAAAGTAGACATGAATCAACAGTAACAATGATAGTAAAATAGTTATTATACACAGTATAACTACACAAAACCAAGATCAGATACTTTTAGAGGAAAAAAGCAAATGTATATGAAAAAAAAATGATATCTGAGTCAGAAAAAGAATATGAACAATAATCACGAAGGAGAGAAGAGAAAGAACTATGAAGAGAATGGAAGAATAAACACTCATGAAAAAATAAGAAGGTATTCAACAAAATTAGAAAAAAGAAAATAATATAAGAGAAAAAAAACAAAACGAAGAAAAAAAAGAATCAGAGGATAACAGTCAAAGGAAGTGAGGAAGAAGAAAAGAT
This sequence comes from Bactericera cockerelli, assembly GCA_024516035.1. Classification (NCBI taxonomy): domain Eukaryota; kingdom Metazoa; phylum Arthropoda; class Insecta; order Hemiptera; family Triozidae; genus Bactericera; species Bactericera cockerelli. The sequence goes on along the minus strand of CM044955.1, from coordinate 14,056,369 downwards.
AAAAGTGAAAGCAATGGAGAATAGTGAAAAGAATAACTCTGGATGACGACAATGGAGAAGTTCAAAAGGAATGAGTTCAAAAGGATGAATTAAGGGGAAAAGAAAAGTAAAAAGAGTAGAAGATGACTTTGGGAAAAGAAGAGTGAAACAAGAAAAAGAAGAGACTAAAAAGAGAAGAAGAAAAAACCAGGAAAAAGGAGAAGGAGAAGAAAAAAATGGACAACTACAAGCAAAAGAAATAGAGATCGCAGGAAACAAGAAAAGAGCCAGAGAGAATGGAAGAAAGAAGATGAGAAATAGTTTCAACAAGAGATGGCTCCGAGATAATTGAGAATGGTTGCCACGGTAACAGGTTAGCCAGGACACAGGCAAAGAATGCAGTTATCTCTTTTGTTTTTTGTTTATGCTGAGAATGCGCCAGGAGCAGTGTATTGTGCTATTGTGTATGTTGTAAGCGTATTATGTATGTGTGACCTACAGTCAATGGCTGCATGTACACTGAACTACTGATAGTGCCGGGGGACAGGCTGTCCAAAATAAAAATACTCAAGGCAGAAAGAAGTATTACATTAGAGTAAAGAAATGATCATATTAAAAAAGAAAACTTTTGTTTTGGTATTTCTAAGGTGGGCTTCGACTAGAAACAATTTTTGACGACAGAGAACATTATTGATTGCTATGGTGATTTTGAGTTAAGGTTTAGTTTATACAAGAAGTTAATAATGAATACCACCCTTATGATACTACCTTTTACTTTATTAGATAAGTAAAAATCAAACCTTTTCATTTCTTGTGAAGCTCATATGCCTAGCTACTGTAGGATATGTGTATATCACCATAACTGAGTGGGTGAAAAAAAAATTGTAATGTAACTTTGTATTTCTAATGTTTTTTACTGTAACATTTGGATATAGGTATTTTTAACATTATTTTTTTTTTTATACTATTTCTTGATTTTTGTAAATTGTAAACTACGACTAATTGTTGTGAATAAATAAATATATTTTCAAAAGCTCTAAAGGGCGCGGCGGTACTCACCTGAACTTGTTTACTTAGAGAAGAACTAGAAGGGACGACGCCGCGGGGCGGATGCATGAGCACGTGGGGCGGCGGCTGGGCGTAGTCGGGCGGCACCGTGGGCACCGGCACCGAGACCGGGGGGGCGGGGAGTTGCGGGGTGGGCGGGAACATGGGGTAGCTAGGGGGGGAGGTGGCGTGACGGAGTGGACTAGTGGTCGAGTGTTTCACGAAGTACTCGTTGATTTTCTTGGAATCCGCGAGGGGGCGGGCGGTGCCGCCGCCCTTCATGAGCGGCCCCGACACGCCCATGCTGTCGTCGCCTTTCCGCTTCCTCTTCCGTTCCGTGGGCCGGAGCTTCTCCGGGGTGCTCACTGGTTCCGCTTCTTTATCACTGTGAGAGGAACCTGGGACGCAAGTGGAGGAGACGAGATATTAAAACGTCAGTTTAAAAAAGAAAGAAAAAAGAGAAGATATCTTGTTTGTGTTAATCACAATCGTAATTTCACATTTTATCAAACTTGCCTTGCCAAATTTACCACACTTGAGATTCGAACCAACGACCTCCAGGCTACGAGTCCGCTGACGTCGGTTTTTAAAGACTAAAACACTGAACAGGCGAGAAGTGACACAACACTTCCCAGTCAGGAGCTGAGTCAACACAAACGTAGTTGACTACTTGTTAAAATGTAACAATTAAAATGTCTTTATTTGAACACCTAAATGTTACATAAAGCACCAAAATTTGGTTACAGTTGTTTAGTGACCCTAACAAACAACTGTAACCAAATTACAATATTTTTTTGTCGACTCAGGGGTTCCAACCCGACACCTCCCGCATAATAAGGGGCGGATCATACCTCCGAGCTATTTTACACTTTAATAATCACTAAATACATAGGAGGGAGAAAAATAAATCCCTCAGCTCATCTCACTTTCGACGCAAAGGTCGACCAAATTTTTCCACCCACTTCCGCGGTACCCGAGTCCCTTCAGAAAAGCATGAATGATTCAGAGCCCCAAATCTGTTGGTTTTTACACACAAGTTTTGTCGGACATAAAAGTTTAAGAGGAGGGGTGGAGATGATGGGGACAAAAAGGGCGGATGTGCTCAACCTAATAAAAACCCCTTCGCCTCCGTCAAATACCCCTTCATCTACTCGCCGATTATGCTACGGGCTCCAAACATTTTTCTTCTGTTCACAGTCCTAATTCTGTCCCAAATAACTTAGGTTTTTCCATTCCTGCCAAAACGAAAGAAAGGTTAGTATAATCGAGTCAAAATGCTATGCTGGCTACTCAAAGCAGGCACGGACTTTCTACAACAGGGTTCCATAAATTGAAGTGATGATGGAAAAATCTCGTCTGCTCAGAGCTACCAGCCAGCATAAGCTCGACACAGGCCACCATATGCCTGTCTTTCTTCAAGAACCACTCTTTTTCTACGCTACAAATAAATCAAATATATGCTTTATTATTTTTTTTTTAGTATATAGTGCTTTATTTAGACTTCGTGAACGGAGTCCATAAAATAAAGTAAATCATTAATGCATATAATTGAAATTTAAATTAAATAAATTCTATGAACTTCTCCGATTTTAAAATTCTGTAACAATCCAGCGAACATATGAGAACAATTTCCAGGTCAAATTTCATACTTTATATATGGGAAAATAACCTTTTTTTTCAGAGAAACCTATAAAATTTCCGGACTTCAGTTTTTTATAATAATTCGATTGTAATACGTAAAAAGGGTCGAAGTTTACATTCATAAGCAGGAACCTCTACACAATTTAGTGGGTAGCACAGCAAAACAATGAGTCTCTTTATTTTCTAGGTCCTTTTTTAAAATATTCTCTGTAAACAGTCCTTTCTCAAATACTCAAAAAAGTAACTGTTTGTCTTTGACTCACGAAGTATGAGTATGACATCCGGATATCCAAAGTACAGAGGAGGGCATTTTCTAGCCACTGCGGGGATTTGATCCAGGTTCATCGGGTTGCAAGCTGAGTGCTCTACACAGCTCGAACTAAAGCGACAATCAAGTAGCATGACTGACAAGGTGACAAGTCATTCGACAGGTTTCAGTCTACGACACGCAACTCATAGAAAGTTTGAGTCTTGTTATCGCAACGAGTTATTACTAGGCCGCAAGTTTTATACAACAAAATACCACGTGACTTGCCTGGACCCACTAATCACCGAAAATGTCGGTAGTTAATACGCTCTTTTGAAAGCTGAACCTTGATTTAAAGGTCCTACAACCTTGAAAGCAAACCCTTCACACCTTTTCGACAGCCAGACAAATGAATACGTCTTGATATGAATGACTTACTGGGCTATATTAGAGCTTGACTAAATAAAAAAAGATTCTAGTGCTCATATTAATTAGAGTCTTGCTATACTACATGCCATATTAATCTGACTAGGACTTACAGTGCCATTGATCTGATATGGATACCAGTCTCAATTAGAGCTGACTAGGACTTACCAGTGCTCATATTAGAGTCTTGACTATGGACTTACCAGTGCTCATATTAGAGTCTTGACTATGAAAAAAAAAGACTTACCAGTGCTCATATTAGAGTCTTGACTATGATACCAGTGCTCATTTTAAGCTTGACTATGGACTACCATCTCATATTAGAGTCTTGACTATAATAAAAAAAGACTTACAGTGCTCATATTAGAGTCTTGACTATGGACTTACCAGTGCTCATATTAGAGTCTTGACTATGAATAGGATGACCGGCGTTCAGGCCAGACTGGGGAGCCATTTGAATCTGAGAACCGGCGGACATCTGCAACACAAGAGAAGGAATACGTGAATAAGTTATGTGACGACGAGGTACAAATTGTAAATAAGAGTAATAAAGCCAGTTAAGGGGTGTCGTTCAACAAGACGATTTTGCAGGTAGTCTGTCTGTGACACAACTCTAAAGAATGCTTCGATTTTGTATTTGTTAACAGGGGTTCCAAAATTTTCTGTATAGTATTTGAGCAAAATTGGTTTTGCCAAAATTGTGAAATTTGTAGGCGCAACCACGCAACGAAAAGATGTATCACTCTTTCAAACAAACGAAAAAGACTTTATTATCTAATCCTTAATTTAAAGTTATCGCCTTATCAAATAATGGTCAGTTTTTTCAATAAGGTACAAAAATAAGTTGCTAAACTTTTCTACTGATTGCGAATGAGCACTAACTGACTTTCAATAATGATGTACAATGTAATAATTGTATACAGAACTTTTCAACGACAAAAGCAAATCTTCAGAAGTTTGCGATTACTCTACTGCTCGTATTTCCCATTTACTTCAAACTAGTAAAACGTCATTAATGTATAAGACCAGTGTCAAATGTTTTTTTTCTTCGTAGAATAAGAAAGAATGTTTTCTATCATCTCTTAATATGAGGAATACCCTAAAAGTATAATTTTTTTCGATTTTAAAGGGGGAAGCGAAAAAAAATCTGATGTAAATCAGATGTAACAATCCTGACCACTTTGCTATCTAGTTGTGAGAATCTTATCGATAACAAAGAATGAAAATTAATTTATTATACTTATTAGCATCAGAAAGCAAATAAGACATCTATTTTGCTTTCCTGAAAGTCGATTTTGACATCCTGTTCTCTACCACCTCATTGTTGTTTAGTCATGCAGCACTAAAAATGTCAAATGTCAAATAATCAACAACGAAAACTGATACATGCTTCTGTAATACTCCGATGTTTAGTGTTAACACACACTGGCATGACATAAACGACTCGCATACATAGCATAATATGCACCAAATATACCTACCTAACCTAGCGAAGACAAATCTATATCTATAAAAGAAAGCTGTCTGTATGTATGTGTGTGTGTGTGTATGTATGTATGTTCTTTATACAAATCCACACCGTTTGACCGAGAAACCTGAAATTTTGCACATAGGTCCGCTTGGATCAGGAAATTCTTCTAGGCTAGATTATATCTCCCTGAGGTTAAGCTACAATGAGTAAGGATAAAAAATAGATGGGTGACGCAAAAAAAATGCACGTTTTTTGACATAAATGACATTTTTTCTCGAAATTTGTCGCGACGACCTATCAACTCAAAGCGAGAAAGTTTTAGGCAAGGGCTTGAGTTTTCAATTGACATATCGATCGCGAATTTCTTATGAGCCGTTCTTGAGCTACGCCGGGTAAGGTAAAAAAATGGATGGGTAACATGTAAAATATTCACGTTTTTTGACCTAAATGACATTTTTTCTCGAAATTTGAAGTGACGACCTATCAACTCAGAGCGAGAAAGTTTTAGGCAAGGGTTTAGGCTTTCATTTGACATATTGATCGCGAAATTCTGATGAGCCATTCTTGAGCTACGCCGGGGAAGGCCAGAAAATAGATGGGCGACAAAAAATATTCAGGTTTTTTTTCAAACCTAAATGACATTTTGTGTGTGTGTGTGTGGTGTGTGGTGTGGTGGTTGGTGGTGTGTTGGTGTGTGTGTGTGGTGTGTGGTGTGTGTGTGTGTTGTGGTGTGTGGTTGTGTGGTGTGTGTGTGTGGTGTGTGTGGTGTGTGTGTGGTGTGTGTGTGTGTGTGTGTGTGGTGGTGTTGTGTGTGTGGTGTGTGTGTGTGTGGTGTGTGGTGTGGTGTGTGTGTGTGGTGTGTGTGTGTGGTGTGTGTGGTGTGGGTGTGTGTGTGTGGTGTGTGTTGTGGTGTGTGTGTGTTGTGTGTGTGTGTGTGTGTGCGTGTGTGCGTGTGTGTGCGTGTGTGTGGGTGTGTGTGGATGTGTGTATGTGGATGTGTGTGTGTGGGTGGGTGTGTGTGTGCGTTGTGTGTGTTTGATGGGCTGGCGAAGCGGCGGGTGTAACCCGCTAGTAAGCAATAAAATGCCGCTCAATATTCATGGCTACTCGACGCGGGGCGTGGCGGGCGATGCTCCACTCACTATGAGGGCTGCGAGCCAACTAACTCTCGCGTCATTCTCTAGGGCTAACCGATAAGACGCGATTTACTAAACCAGCAAATATTTGTCGCTCGAAACATCACACACACTACCCTCTCTGCTGCGCTCCGATGCGGAACAATTCAATGAGATTCAAATATTTCAAATTGTTTTCAACAGTTCGTCATCGGTGTGCTTTTCGAAATTCGACGCCATCGATAGATTCAAAATAAAAAAATATATCCAGATATATATACATATAGTTGAAACTCCGATAGTTCGAAAATCCATTTAACTCAAAAGATTTCTTCGGTCGTTGTCAAAATTCGCTCTCCCTCCGAAATCTCGATAACTCGAAACTATAGAAATGACTCGATAAGTAGAAATGACGCTACTATCCCTTGAATTTTCCAGTTAGGGGGATACTACTATACATATGAAGGTATAGAGAGTTTAAAAATTAGGTGCAGTATTAGGTCTGTGCAGGACCAAACGCTGTGAACAGATTCTCTGTGCAAAGAAGGAAACGATATCAAGTTCCACGTACATAAGAATAGATGACAGTTTGTTATTATATTACCCACATAAAAATATACAGGGTGAAGGATATTTAGGGCCGAATTATAAAATAGGATTACAACAAAGATAGTAATAATATATCGCCTTATTTATACTGCCCGATTAGGAATATTAAGTACCATTAATCCAGCAGTAATCCCAAGACGTATTATTATATGTGGTAAAAATCCCAAATGGGAGGATAACTTGTCATGTCCCGGCTGGGTTTCGAACCAGCGACTTCTGGAATCTCTGGATTCACAGAGTGCCACCTTTACCACTGAGCTACCGGGACAGACCAAAGGTATAGTATAGTAGTGCTTTATTTAGACTGTCGGCTCGAGACAAGAAGTCCCATTACGCTAACAGTTTAATATAGCACCTCTTTATTTATTGTAAATTTTTTACATGATTTTACATTATTGAATATAGAAAAATATAACATAAATTGCAATTAATAATGTGAAGGAAAGAAAAAAAAATAATAATAAAAAATAAAGTTACCCAAACACACACACACATTCACACTTAGCACGAGTAAAAAGGAGGAAGAAGGAGTGGTAGGAGAGATTGGGATTTTATAGGGCTAAGGAGTGGTTGCCAACTGCTTCAGTAAGCTTTGCTTGAAAAAGGTGAGTTAGACCGTCCCTCAAGTCGTACTATAGTGCGGTGTGCTTGGTTGAAACTCCGACTTGAGGGACTGTCGGGCTCATCTTTGTGGTAACCCAGTTTCATGATTCGGCCGGAAGCTCCACATATCTCTCTCTCTATGTATAAACATCATACAGTAATGGTCAACTACATAATTAATGTATGACACTAACTAAATATCACAAATCAAATCTCTTTTAAAGGATATCAAAAATAATTTAAATGGTTCAATACACTCTCTTGATCAAATCAAAAAAGGTTAAATAACCTCTCTTGCAAACTTTGCAACACAGATTATCCAATTCCTTCAATTGGTGCACATTGAAGAAAAAAACGAACACGACAAAACAGTACCCCTGAACAAAGCTAATCTACATATTTGATTAACACGAGAAAATCGTAAATCTGATGTGCACATGCGTAAAGGTCTGACTTTGTCACTCCCCCCTGGACAGTTGCAATTTCGAACAGTGCCAATCTCGAGACAGTTCCAATCCAGAGCAGCAAGAGCCACACCCCGTAGTTATACTTGTCCGGAGGCGGTGCCAGATTTGTCTTCGTACAAGATCAATCACACGGGGGTCGGAGTGGAATGCAAACAGTAAACTGGAGCAACTAATATCAAAGCTGATGCTTATCTTGACAGCGATTGTAGAGAATATTAGTTGACTATTGAGACACAATAATCAACCAACAACCAGTAGTGGGGCACCTTGGAGAATTGAGACAATGTCTATGCACAATAACGTATCAACTATTGAGGTGCTTGGCAGAACAAATAAAAGCCCAGAACTTACCACTACCATTAAGATAAACCACAATAGATATGAACTACAACAACGAATCCTCCGAAACAAAACAGAAGGCAAGAGATCTCCAGGTAGAAGAAGAGTATCATGGCTTCCCAATCCCCCGGCACAGAATCAGCTGACAAAGTAAAAAAAAAAAAAAACCAATATGATCGCCAAAGTTCGAACCGGACAAGAAGATAATGAACAATAAGCTTTGAAACACTAAAACAGGCAAGCTACTGTGGCAAATGTTTCAAATGTTGTGGGAAATCACGCTTGAAAAAATTCCAGATCTATTTTTCTGATCACATTCTTATGAATTTGGCCGCAAAGGTTGTTCCCTACTTCAAAATGAATGCGAAAAACAGACCATCTTATCAAAAATAAAAACATACCAGATTACGATGAATAACTAAAACTAATTATACGGTGTGGGTAAAATGTTTTCAAGACACTGAGTCTATACATCGAAAAAATACCACACAAAAAACTCCTACATGCTTTTGTCAAATTTGTCTTCACTCTTTCTAGAAACAAGGAGCTCTCGAAACTCGAGAACGTTCATGTTTCTCCTTTCAACTAAAAAGGAACGAATAATTATCATAATACTAACAATTACTACAGTGCAGATGATTACTAAAATAATAATAATTAGCAGGATCTTGGTTTCGAGCAAGGGTTCCAGAGGTTTGGATATTTCATTGAGCTGAGGTCGGAGAGGTCTCCTGGGTCTGGAAATAAAATAGGTGAACACTGAGAGACAGGAAATGGTGGAGTAGAGAGAGAAAGGGGGCAGATGGTGTGGGGTTTTTTTTTTTTTTTTTTTTTTGATAGCCGAAAAGAAAAGGGATGACGAGAAATGTCTTGAGAGAGAGAACAAAATCACGTCTGACATTAGCTACTCCTCTGCATAATATTAGAAATAATTTGAGATAGCTTCATTTTGGAAATAATACGGGATAATTCAATGTTTTCAGATTTGTATGGTACATTTTGGACCTCATGTAGACGACCTCATAGAGAGGATCGGCACGAACGACCATATAATAATTGGTTAAAGGCTAATAAAAAATAGGATAAATTAATGTTTTCAGACTTGTTTCGTCATTTTGGAACAGCTTCACTTTAGTACAATAGTTTTGAATACAATGTGAATTTTGAATAAAAATTAAAGTTTTTTTTTTATTAGAATTTTATAAAACTAAGGATTTGCTTCATCATTGTGGAAATAATTTGGATAACTTCATTTTAATTCAATTAATCCAAACTTGCACTAACATATTTAGATATAATTTTTTATGACTTTCTTTTTTACGTTTGTCACTGCTCTATGATTGTAATAATACAGTAGTCCTTATTCTCGTAGGTAACTGTACCAACCGCCAAATCTTACTTGGTTTGAACCAAAATTGCCAAACTTACTACGTATTAATAACAATGATGGTACACAAATTCGTTGTTGAAATTATACCTAACCAAGGGACCTCATGATTCAGTAAAAACAGAAGTGGAAGCCTTGGATTCTGAAAATATACCATACATAATATTCCTCCTACTAGTTCTAGTCCTACTGGCAACAAATGGCGCATACTGAATAGCAAGTGAGCTATCAGCTAATTAGACTGGAAGAGAATGAATACTTCACTGCATACTGGCACCTCACAACATTAATAACTGATACAATGTGAAGATGCCTATGTTACACTCCGGTCTGTAAGGACTAAGTACAGGGTCTAACAGACGAAGGTTCTCAACAAAAAGAAAAACATAGTTTTACCTTTGTTTGGATTCAAACTCACAGATCTTCGTACTACTACTTGCAGACCTGTCAATGAACACTCGAGGATGAAGGCATGACGAGGATTAGTTTTAAACCAAAAGTTAAGTTTTTAGCTTGAAGGGAATATTTGCAGACCAAAAAATCTATTATTTACCTAATTACCTACTCCAAAAATAGTTCATTCATTTTAACAAGGTACTTCGCGTAGCCCAAGGTTACATCTCTCTTTACCTCTTCGGATTTGGGACAACTTGTGTTATTTTGCTCATTGAGAGTCAGAGGTAACAAATTTTCCAAAATCCGAATAGGTAAAATACCACTACGCCGACGGAACATTTTTCTCGGTTCTGAACATTTTTCTCGGTATCTGCATCCTGTATGAGATTATCAAAATCTTCTGTATGTTTATCAAATACATCTAGCCTGAGCATAATACATTCAACATATGATATACACCCTGTATCAGCCCGAGCGTAATACATTCAATACGGCCGGTCAGAACGAAGTTCAATGCTCCGAAAGTTCAAAACTAGATTTCGAATCGGTTAGAAATTCTTGGGATCTTCCGTCCGCACAACAAGTGGTGTGATCATGATTATTTCCAATTGAAACCAGCTGAGCTTGGATTTCTCTTCGACGCAGATTTTGTTTCACTTTGGATTTTTTATCAGAACATTGAGGAAATAGCTTGGGGTTATGGATTTCATCGCTTTGCAAAGACGCAGGCCGTATTTGTGAACAAATAATGCGTCTCAGTAATGTCTCAAGCATGTTTTCTTTTAATATCAATGGCCTTTACCTTGCTTAAACCTTGCTCAGACGAAATTCGTCATAAATAAACCGAATTTGTCTTCAGAATACCAGTAAGTTTTAAAATCAAATCAATGACTGCGTTAGCGATGGATTGGATATCTAACTAGACTGCCCTTTAATGAAGATTGACAATCCAGATCCAAAGGACCTTCCGAGTAGAGTTTCTCATTTCGTCATCCAGCGATATCCCTCTAATTCCTACTTGTCTTCCACCATCCTTTCTATTCCTCTACTTTCCTTCTATTCCTTTTTAATTCCTCTACATTCTTCCTATTCTTTTTTAACTCTCATCATCCTTTTTATTTCCCTTATCTTATTGAAAGGAAAGTAATGGAATCGACCAAAATTTTCGAGTCATTTTTTTTTTCTCTCATCCTAGTTACGCTGCTGAGTTTCTCAATTCGCACTTGTAGTGCTATCTTCATACATCCAGTTTCTTCATAATTTCAGATTTCAAATCCCTCTTTTTCATACAGAACTGAACAGTTTCCTCATTTCGCTCTTCCAGCAACATCCCTCTACAATTTGAATTATTCATCCTATCTATAATTTCTTCTATTATTTGTGTTTCTTTTTCTTCAGCTATCCTATATCCCCTTTCTAGTTTCTTCATGCTAGGTACTGCCTTATTCCTCGACTTCAGCAACATATGCGACTGTAATACTCCTGCCCTACTTGGCTTCAAGCTATTTTGGACCCAAGTATTTGCAGTAGGAAAACTTGTCCTTCTTCTCTCTCCCATATTTTCCTCTCTACGCTATAATCCTGTCTCCTGCTTCTTCTAGTCAGAAATTTCATTGGAATGACAATTTCATTATGAAATTTCAGAAACTTCATGGAAGGAACCCATTTGAAAATGCCAATAAATGCCCGATGAATAAATTCTAAGACAACAGGGTTTGAAAGTGAAAATTAATTTGAAAATCCCGATTTTTCATGGCTACTTTACTAACTAAATTCAAAATGCAGATAGCAACAAAAAATATAGAATTCAGACAATAAATTGGCGTTTTCATTGTGAAAAGCAATTTACTGAGTTCGAAAAAAAAACAATAACTAAAGACAAACGTACCACATATTCGGGTTGTCCACCAATTAGCTGTGATTGTGCCTGTGCCAAATCCCGACCACCCACTCCTCCGATCCCCCTTGGCTGGGCTCATAATACTTCCCCATCGCCTCATTCCTCGCTGCTTCTCTCGATGTTCCGCTTGTTCATGCTTCACTTTTTCCTCTTCATACTTCTCCTCAAGTTCACTTTTCATACTCTGTCTTCTTCCTCTCTTTCTTCAAACATCTTCCTTTTCATACTCTGTCCTCTTCTTCTCTTCTTCAAACATTTCACTTTTCATACTCTGTCCTCTTCTCTCTTTCTTCAAACATCTTCACTTTTCATACTCTGTCCTCTTCTTTCTTTCTTCAAACATCTTCACTTTTCATACTCTGTCCTCTTCCTCTCTTTCTTCAAACATCTTCACTTTTCATACTCTGTCCTCTTCTCTCTTTCTTCAAACATCTTCACTTTTCATACTCTGTCCTCTTCCTCTTTCTTCAAACATCTTCACTTTTCATACTCGTCCTCTTCCTCTCTTTCTTGAGCGTCCTCGCTTTGAGGTTGAGTGGTTAAGGCCCTGGTCTGGTAATCCAGGTAGAGTAGGGATCAGTGGAAGCATTGGGTGGGATCCAAACCAACGGAGCCCCACGTACATGGATTACCAGACCAGCTCTTTAACCACCTCGATGAGCAATGGTATTAATGTAATATGAATCAATTAATTATTATTTGATCATTGATAAAATCGCTAGGGTCGCGTCGATGAAAATAAAATAAAATTATGCTCCTCCCACCTACTTTCATTCAATCCTTCCTAACTCTTCCTACACTGTTGTTACCTCCACTTTCTTTCTTAGCTCCTTCTTTTCCTCTCACTTGCTGCTTTTCTTCTGCTGCCTCTCTTTTGCTACCTTTCCTTTTCCTTACTCCTACACTTCCTCTTCCTTGCTCCATCTTTCCTTTCTTTTGTTGTCTCTCCCAACTCTCCTGAAGCGATACACGTTTTATTGACTTGAGATGTTTGATGAAGACGGACGTGGGCGAGAGAGCCACCCGTTTCCGCAATCCTATATGAGCTACAGTTTGTATGGACAGCAACACGTCTGACCTTTTTTCTATCTGTTTCTACTGATATACATTAAGTATTGAACATTCTATAATAGCCGTAAACTTAGGTAAGACTGATTGATTGACGAACGTGTATTGCCATAATGACAGCAATAGTTTGCTGATATTTTGATCGACCGAAAACCTTTGCAGACACCAAGTTGGGATCTAGGAAGTCCATTATTTACACCGCACAGAGTAACGCCCTTTTTTAAATCCTTTAACAACTAAAATGATGTTATTGACTTCTGTAAACAAGGTGCCCATAGCATTAGAGTTTCCTTGTTTGCTATCATAACATCTTCATTTTTAGACTGTCTCTTGTCTTGGAACAGTGCTTCAGAGACAAGAGTACATTTCGTGAATGAGTTGTAGAATGCAAGAGCTGTTTTCTGAAATACCACATCTTGCAAACTTCAAATAGATAGCCTTTTACAAAAGTACATTTTCGATAGATGTGGAATGCAAGAGCTGTTCTCTAAAATACTCGTACTTTATCATGCTAACCATAGCCTTTTACAACAGTACATTTTCGAGTACTAGTTGTGGAATGCAAGAGATTTTTTCAAATACTTTGCCATGCTAAGATTTAATTTGAAATGTACACTTTTATAATACCTTCTCTCCGCATATCAACAACTGCTCTAATTTTCATGTTTTCATTTCACTATTTCTGTGTATCAGTTCCTAGAATACACTACATTGCTGTGCGATTTTCCTTCAAGTGATAGGATTTACATATTAGTTTACTTATCTTTTTTTACCAAGTATGAAGTATTCTTTTTGGGAACCTCAGTTGGAAAATTCCTGTCTTGCGCAGACAGTCTGAACAAAGTACAACGGTAAAGATATACTAATTACCAACAACTAATTTCTTACTCATATTTCTTAGTAGGTACACCAGAAAGTCTACTTCACACGAGCAGGCAATTTCACCTCATGCTTTAATAAATGTTTTCTTTCAAGTGTTATTCTTCTGCATTACATTAAATTTGACATTTACGAAGACAGAAGGGAGGAGAAAAAGGGAGCGAAAGATAAGGAAGAAGATAAAAGGAGGGGAGGTAGGAGGAGAGAAATAGGAAAGAGGTCAAGGAGAATGTGTAGAATTGAAACCTGCTGATATTGAGGGTAAATATTAGTTTTCTGCTCCTATCTACCATTTTGTCTGTCTGTATCTTTTACAGCAGTAAGTATTTGCCTCCTATTCAATAAGGACTCAATTTTTTCTTTCTTTTTCATATGTAACAAATAAGTCATGAGTTTTATAAATAACCAAAGTTCAAAGAAAATTACAATAGCTTCTATATTCTAAAAGTAACTACTAGAGCTATTTGCACGTACTTTGCGACGGGACTCGACTGAACCAACATGCACGCACAATCACACACACACAGAGCACTTTAGACTGTCATGAAAATCAACTGTCGATGTATGTAAGAATTGTAAGTGGATAAAAATAAATCCCTGAAGTCATGGTAAAATGTTAAAAATATCTATCATAAATTACGAAAAAAGTTCATTTAAAATATAGTATCAACAAAAGAAAGTAGTAATAAAAAAGTTTTTTTTTTAAACACTCCCACGAAATAGTTCGTTGTTTTACATATTAACAAATATACTTAATAGCGGGGCTTACCGAACTGACATAATAACATTAGTTAAAAATATCAGGTCCATAAAAAATCATGGTATAAAAATTAAATGCCCTCATAAATTTATTAGAAAAAGTAAATATAAAAAATAGAGAATACTACAGGAAATCCAGAGTCCAATAGCAGCACTCTCATTCAAATTTTATCCTTAAGATGTGCTTCATAAGAACACAAAAAAACCATCGCTATCACAAACTAATTCAAACAAAAGAACTCAACAACTTCTTCAAACAAATTAAACGAGCGTTCATCCAAAATAAAAAATACGGCTCGAAGGACCAAATTCCGATCGCTCAGACTAGGCAACACTGTGCACCACCTCTTTGCCGGCACGAGAAGGACGCGAAGGTTCCCGATGTGTACAGTGAGAGCCGCTTCCACTAATAATAGCCAAGTATAGAGCCGCGCCGTCATCCTGATAATTGAAAGTACCGGTTGTGTGGCACGATACCTACTAGACTACAAGTCACACAAACCAGAACCAGTCCTTCCAATGGATGAAGGTCGCAGACCTTATCTTTCTCTCTCTCTTTCCTCTCGAGAGCGAGATCGCCCGACGTAATTTTTTGCTGCAACCATCTCGTCAGAATGATCGTAAACGTAGTAAGGAATTCTTTCGCTTCGGGTGAGTTCGGCTATGCCATGTGCTCGCGCGGAGTGCTATGCACTCTGGTTCTGGTAGCGAAGGCCATCGACCAGGCAGGCCATTCTCTGTGTGCCGGCTCTGTCTGCTCAGGACTTCTTCGTTCTGATCCGAGTGACTACTAGTCGACCGATGTGCCGGGGAGTTGACTATTTAGTCGGCGTGCCCGGCAGGTGCCGTGATATAGCACGGCAAGGGAGACTGTCGAAAACATACGGGAAAGTAAAATCGAGCAGGGAAGATCATTTGTTTTATGGGTATCAATAATACCAAGAGAAAAGTAAAATTTGATACATACATTAAGAGTCCCTTCGAAGTTTAGCTTTAGTATCCCTGTAAAAATGTTAAAGCGAAGGAAGAGCACAAAATTGTGTTTGTGAAAATAGGAAGATGCATTAGATTCGTTAGAATAAAAAAAAATCCATGATGACCTCAAGGTTAAGTATGAATATTTGGGCAATTTGACCAGCAATCGAAGTTTAAGTAAAATAATAGTCATACACTCTCACCTGCACAAAAAACGAACAATCCACGATACATAGTTTCAACAAAAGACAACAAAAATTCCGAAACAAAAATCAAAGCAGAAACTCGCTCAACCGTCGAAACCGCCTCACTACTTAAAAGTTAGTAGGTCATCCGACGGCAAACATACACGGGAAAACGCGTATTAAACAATAGGGCAGGCAGGCAGAACCCGACACTATCTCGTTCGGAAAATCAATTGGTGTAACCTTATACCTCCACACTCCACAGTCTCAAAGCTGTAATGAAAATATACCCCCCTATTTTTCCTCTCTCTCTCTCCAGTCTCCCACCCCTTTTTCACCCCCCTCGCACCACTTCCCACAGTCTTCTCATTTAGTCATATCAGAGTATAAAAGCTCTTCGATCTGCTCCCTACATTTCTGCTTTCTATTTTTTTCCTCGAGAATTTTTCCCATTTTTTATTTCTTCCAAGAAAAAATTCTTTTGTTGAAGAAGGTTTTCAAGTTGGCTTTTGTAAGTTTTTTTTCTATCCGTTTTTTTACACAAACCAAGTGGGCTCTTGTGATTGTTTCACAAAACATCTTCAGCAGGTAATTTGAGAAAGGATTGAGTGATTTTCAATTGATCTCTAGAGAAGCCTAATAGAAAGAGTGAGTTGAGAAAAGTGAGGGAGAGTCTATTCTTATGACACAAATTTACTAGTTCCCGTTCACTCGTAATACCTACAACGAGGATCTAAACATGAGATCCAACAAATCTAAAAGTTTGAATTAAGTACGAGGAGGACTTGAGTTAATAAATGAGGAATCTTCAAGACAAATTAAAAGAACTCCTGAAAATTAAAAGAAATCGCCAAGTAAAACATCCCTTATTAACTGAGATAGTATTGTATCAAGAAAATATTAAAGTAAAACATCAGTGTGTCCTCATAATCATTGCGAAAGAAGATCTATATGAAATGAGAAGCTGTTGATATAATGGGACTACCAGTCCAATTTTGGACAGTCTAAAAGAAGCACTTAATTGACTTGATCGGGTTTTAAAGGAGTGATTCCTTTCCGAGGTTTAATAACTGATTACAAATTATTACAGTCTAATACAATTGTTACATTGATCTGTATCCAAGGGAACCACAGAGGGGGGAGGAGTATGAAGAAACTGGGGAAGTAGTTCACTGCAGCGCTCGTGTGATCTCGCTTCCCTCGGGCGAGAGAAACTCTACTCACTACTGCATGTGACAGGGAAAAGCGAGGAGGTAGAAGAGGAGGAGAAGAGGAGGAGGAAGAAGGAAGGGCAGATGAGGAGAGGAAGAAGAGGAAGAGGAGCAGGAGGAAGAGGAAGAGGAGGAGGAAGAAGAGGAGGAGAAAGAGGAGTAGGAGGAAGAGGAGGAGGAAGAAGAAAGAGGAGGAGAAGAGGAGCAGGAAGAAAAGGAGAGGAGGGAGCAGAAGGAAGAGAGGGGAGTAGGAGGAGAGGAGGAGCAGGAGGAAGAGAGAGGAGAAGGAAGGAGGAGGAAAGAGGAGTAGGAGGAGCAAGGAGGAAGAGAGGAGAAAGAGAAGAAGGAAGGAGGATAGGAGGAGGATAGAAGAAATGGAGGAGGAGGAAGCAGAGGAAGAAAGAGAGGAGAGGGGAAGAGGAGAAGACAGAGAAGAGGAGAGGAAGGAGAAGAGGAGAAGAGATAGAGGGACAGGAGGAGAGGAGGAAGAAGGAGAAGGATAGGGAGACAGGAGGAGAGAGGAGAAGAGGAGAGGAAGAGGAAGGAGAAGAGGAGGAGAACAGGAGGAAGAGGAGGAGAAAAGAAAATATGGGAAAAAGAGGAAAAGAGGAGGAAAAACGGAGGAAAGGAGAGATGGACGGAGAGAGATCAGAAAAGAAGAAGCAGGAAACAAGAGAGAAAAGAAAAATAGGTAGAAGGGAAGACTGAGAAGGAGGAAGACGAGAGATGAAAGGAATGAACAGAGAAAGAGAGAAGGGAAAGAGAGGGGGAGGGAAGAGAGAGAGAGAGGAGATAGCTGGAAGCAGAAAACTAGGTTAGGATGGAGGAGAAGAGGAATGAATAGAAGGAAAAGGAAAGGGAGAGGAAGAGGGTAAGATTAGGAGAAGGAGAGGTACCTGGAAGGGATGTCTACGCCACTTTCATTAAGAGCAAGAATAAGTAACTCTTGAGTTTGGAACATTTTGTAAACTGTGGAGAGCTGGCTCTTAGGCATTTGTGATTCTTCTGGAGTCAAGATAGATTTCTCTCTTATTTTTTATTCAGTTTTTTATCATTGTCAACTATGTACTATGGTCAAATTTTATGCATGATGAAGACCAACATAATAATAATAACACTCTTTAGTGGAAGGTAAGCGCCAGGCGAGGTTAATGCTCAAAGCATTTTCTACCACCTAACCCTCAGGGTCTTATTATTATGTGGTGACAAACTCAAATAATGAGGAAAAAATCATGCACTGGGTGGGATTTAAACCAACGGATCCCTACCTGGATCCAGGGTGTCTACTAAGTAGTCAAAGTAAAATTCCCTGACTTTTCCAGGTTTTCCAGACCATTTTTCCAGTTTTTCCAGTCTACTTTTTTTAAGGAGACATTATATGTATATTATTTAAGACCTCAATCAGCCTTCTATTACTTCCGAGAAATTTCTAATATTATAGAAATCGGAAGTTTTGTGTTCGTTTTTGTAAAAAAAAAAATTTTTTTGCTCCGATTTCATTTTTTTCATATTTCTGGACGTTTCATAACCTCCTGAGCAACTTTGGTTTTATGTCCGTCTGTCGGTCCGTCGATCTGTTAAAAATATTCCTTGTAACGCGCAAATCTCAGAAACTACTCAACGGATTTTGATGAAATTTAGCACACATATAGGAGACGTTCTGTAGATGGTCCCATTTTAAATTCTTACAAGCGGTTCTGGGTGACAGAGACCATGCGCCTGACCACTAACTTTTTACACGCTTATATCTCGTGAACGGTACACCCGATTTTGATGAATGTATATGCATAATATTATTGTTTTACATAGGCTATTTATATTTATTTTTAAATTAATTATATTTTTTTATTTATTATTAATTATAGAACTCTGATATTTAATAAAATCCGAAATTTTGGACAAAAAAGTCAAAAAACAAGGTCCACCACTTGCCCATACCTACAGATTTTTTTCTAGAATCTAGAATGTAGGAAAATTAGTATTCTACCATATAAAACAAATTTGAATAAAATCAGTTAAGCTGTTTTGGAGATACAAGTGATTTAGTATAAAATCTCAAAATTGGCACGTGTACGTGTATTGTATACAATGTGCAACAATCACGAGGAAGTATTGTGTCCATAATTGGCAGTGTCTTATTTTACTACGAAATAAAATAAATGGCGCCGCAGGCGAATTTTTTTTTAAATCATTTTCATGACAAAATTGGATCTCGAAAAAAATTCCCTGACTTTTGGTGTTTTTTTCACAAAATTCCCTGACTTTTGATGTTTTTTCACAAAATTCCCTGACTTTTTTGGTCTCGAAAAATTCCCTGACAATTCCAGGTTTTCCAGGTTTTCCCTGACCAGTAGACACCCTGTGGATCACCAGACTAGCGTGCTAACTACCTGTGCACTAACACTATCAAGGATAATGTTGTCCATTTGGAAAATAAATATGTTCATTGTTTTATTCCTATTATCGAACCATTTGAGGCAACCCGTGCATTATTTAATGATCAAAGTTAATGACTTCTCTTTAATTATTTATGTATCTGTGTCCATTATTCTCAGAAATTCAAAGTTATGGAATCTTTAGCTCAAAGATCCAAAAAGAAACAGGCTAGAAGGTGTATCCAAGTTGCAGTCCAAATCCTGTCTAAGAGATAATGTAACAATTACAACAGGTGACAGTGAAATAGGTTGTGGATTCAGATTCCCCGATTTGCCTTCACAGAGATGCAAAGATGAGTAAACCGAATTCAGTAAATCAATCAAGACCTCTCACTGATGTCTCACTTGCTGATTTACTCGCATAGAAAAAAAGCACTGATCAAATTCCCAGCTCTTGCCGTGTCGTGCACCATACTCCATACTGTCTACATTTCATTTAATCCTTGGACCCAACCTCATTTCCCCAGCCCAACGAGAATCTCTCTATTTGTGCCCTTCTCTCTTTCCCCATTCTATTCACTTGTCTTTCATAACTTCAAGTAAACGCCACTCTTCTCTTGACGCAACTACAAAATCAATACTACAGCTGGTGCTCTCCACTGTATACACAATTTAAATACAACACACACACCTCACTCCATTCCATGAAGAGCTTTTCGCAAACTCTTATTAAACATTATGAAAAGAAGAAACGGAAAAAAAATCATCCTTTTGTGAAATTGATGCGCGGACTTATTCAAGACGGAAAAATCTTGTGAATTCAATCAATAATATATCAAGGATGTCCATATTGTTTGTTGATGACTTGGTAAGGAAAAATGTCAACGAGTCAAAAGCAGATACCTGAGCCGGGATGGATTAAAATTCTCTTCATGCGTCCTGTGAATATTCCTAGATTTTTCTATGGAACCATTTACAGAAATGCATTACAGGTGTGTCTTGTATGTGAGGTTTTTCCATAACTTCAGAGCTTCCAAATAACCCTCTTGCTATATTGACAGTATTAAATCAGAAATTTAGAAAAACAATCATTCGCTTTAAGTAGGAGAGATTAATTAGCTCATCAGAAAACATTGGAATTTCCTTTCGGAGAAGTAGCGAACGCTTGTATCAGGGTGATGCAAATCAGGATAATACAGGCGAAACTAACAAATTCCCACAGGATATAACAGAAGGAGAACTACCAGTGTGGGCGGAATATTAAGAGAAGGGAACAAGAAATTCAGGAGAACTGTCGGGAGCGGCGAAGAAAGTCGACTTGAAGTAAAATTTAGGACACGTTGAGAAGACAGAGAGCTGGCGGGGACAATGAGAAAGGGAGGGGAGAGAAGAGAGGATGAGACGAGGAGGAGCGAAAGGTGGAGGAGAGGGTGAGATTCCGAATCAAGAGGAGAAGACGAAATTTTCGCCAGCTTGAAAATTTAGGAGAAAACAGACAAATTATTGAACTTGTTTTTTTCTTTCAACGTATTTTCGTATCGTTTCTTCCAAACAAAGATTGAATAAAGAAGCAGGAGGAACAGAAAGGAAAGGTCGACATGAGCAGAATAGGCAACCAGTGAGATGAGCGGAATAGGAGAAGAGTGAAGATGGAGGTGAAGGTGAAGGAAATGAGTGTGAGGACGACCATGGGAAGTGAAGTCGAAGAAGAAGATGATACAGATGAACAAGTCGGGGAGAGGAAGATAAAAAGATGAAGGGAGAGAAGTACCATGGGAAGGAGGAATAGGTCAAAGGTGAGGAAATGAAATGGGAGAGAAGTGAGGTCAAAGGAGAGAAGTATCATGAGAAGGAGGAATAAATCAAAGGTGAGGAAATGAAATGGGAGAGAAGTGAGGTCAAGGGAGAGAAGTATCATGGGAAGGAGGAATAAATCAAAGGTAAGAAGATGAAATAGGAGAGAAGTGAGGTCAAGGGAGACAAGATGGTAGGAAGAAGGAATAAATCGGAGGTTAGAAGGAGAATAATGGCAAAGTGAAAGTGGAAAAGTCGAGGAAATATATTCCCCTCTCTCCTGGCCGAGAATAAAGGAGAGGAATAAGATGACTGGGAAGGAAGAAATATAAGAAATGTCAAGGGAGAGGATGGTGGGAAGCAGGAATAGTAGGGAATAATTCCAGAGAAGAGAAGAGAGGAGATAAAAGAAGTGACAGAAGGGGACAGAGGAGGAGGAACGGTGAAGAAGAACTGAGTCGGAAGAAAGGAAGATGGTGTGAAGAAGGAAGAAGTTAGTTAATGTTATCATCAGGATGGGTAAGGGAGAGCTAGGTGTTCTCAGGGCAAGGTGTTTTGCTGGGGGGGGCTTCTAATGTTTCGGGACGCCTGTCTCCAGGACTAAATAACAGCAGGGAGATGACAAGACGACGACGATATAGAAATTAGCTGACAAGCTTTTAATGATAGCAGATAAAGAAGCATTCCGACTAGATAGCAGCGGAGGCAACATTTTTTAAAATGTTTACCCATCTTGTATTTTTTTCTTTCAGACCCAAATGATAGTAAGTTATGAGAAACAACGTTTAACAAATAAATAACAAGAAATGGAGTTTTTTTAATAGTTATAAAGTTATTGTTGTTGTTGTAGCCAGCTTGGCTCACAGCTGGAGGGGGAATTCATGGTCTCCACGACAACTTAATTTTAAAGTTGGCTTGTCCTGGAACCAAATATTTCTATGTGGGATCCAACCATCGCGAGGACTAATAGTTAATGAAGTAAATTCTACTGTTCAACTACTCTAGAGTACGACAACTTTTGTCGACAGTTTGTAACTCGTCTCCTCGAAGATTACCACCGACTTTCACTGATAACCCGACACAATTTCCACACACATAAATGTAGCTTGAAAATCCGCAGATCTACCGCAAAATTCTGATCGTGTGTAGAGAGTTGTAGCCGACTTAAAGCATAACCATAGCAATAAACTAAAATCTCACTGCAAAATAGACAGTAAAACATTGGATAAATTTTGAACCAAACTGTTTCTTAAAGCAATATTGTATCTAATTTCCTTTTGTATATATTGAAAAAAACTGTTTGGCATGAACTTTTATGGTTAGCTAAAAAAAGTCCTAGAAAATATTTACTAGAATTCAAGTCTAAATTTTTATTGATTATTCTTTTTCTCGTAGAGTACGTTACCAAATCTTAAAGGTTGTTTTTTAATCAACTGAATCAACTTACCGTTACTCTAACTGAGACTTGTGTCTGAGTAAGTACTTTGAGTTGTAACATGCATCCAACGCATGCCCGAATCAACACAAGTGTTCTGTACTTACCTGAAACAGAATAAGAGGGTTTACAATTAGAAGAATTCGAGTTAGATGAAATAAGAGACAGCTTTGTTGGCACTCAGAAATGAAGATTCACACTGTGAACATTGGAACCTTGATTTACAAAGGTATGTTGGAACCTTGATTTACAAAGGTATGTTGGAATCTTGATTTACAAAGGTATGTTGGAACCTCGATTTAAATGTTCGGGTTCGAAAATTCGTGGTATATTAGTGGAAGGTAACCACCAGGCGAGGTTAATGCTAAAAGCATTTTCTACCACCAAACCCTCAGAGTCTTATTATTATGTGGTCACAAACCCAATTGAATGAGGAAAAAATCGTGCACTGGGTGGGATTCGCACCAACGGATCCCTACGCTACCTGGATTACCAGACTAGCACGTGAACCACTTGACTACCAATGGTATGTTCGGGTTCGAAAATTCGTGATGGTTTTAATTCCTCGCCGAACCCTCAGGCTGGAGTTTCCTGCGAATGTGGAGTTAAACCTTCGTCTTGAATAGCCTCAATATACTCGAGTTACGCACAGATATAACCTCCCGGTAGTGGAAGCATTATATGGACGCCTAGATCCTATATCTGGGCTTCTACCATATGCAAATTGATAATTTTACTGTGCCTTTCTTGATGTGATTGTGTAATGTCGTAATGTGCTTGTATATTTCAACATTGATCGTTTTATTGGAACGGACGAATCACGTTAGTGGATAAGAGACAGGAGTCCCCCTTCTCCTCGGATAGAAGATGCCCCCCCCCCCTCATCAGATAGAAGATGCCCCCGCCCCGTCTCATCAGATAGAAGACCCCCCCCCCCCCTCAGATGGCACACAGAAACACACTGGAGAGAAACAATCAGGGAATTAGTTTGGAAAGGAAGTTGAGAAATGATGATCCGCATAAACGATTGCCCAACTGATTCTACAGTCCACACGTACAGTACATGTTCGGATTATACTGTTGCCACATATGCCTTTCCTCTGTGATGAGATTGATGAGAAATGAGCCAGAATCTTCTACTGCATCTGTCAACGTTGTGCCCCTCTGCTTTGTACAGTAAACTAAACGCGTTCTCATTTAGTTTCAGTAATACACAGTGCTAAATCTACAATTCAGTACAGTGCGAACATTTAGTGGTTAGTCAAGAGCTACTTAAAAAAGCAGAAAAAAATAGTGTAGATAAAAACATTATGAAGACTCATTTACTTGAGTTAATGAAAATCCTTTGGCTCCTTAGTGTGTCAGCTTTTTACACTGAGAATGTCGCCATTAGTTGTTACTCCATACAACCAACAAATTTTCTTCTACCCAACCAATGATCGAACCCGGTCCACCTCCGTGGAATGCGTTACCTTCTCGACCACAGTGACTGAACTCATAGCTCACTAAGTTCTTCGGGTAAGAGAAATGGGTGACGTGGCATACGACTCCCAGGATCTTCAACAGTGTTGCTTCAATTACTAGATATTTCGCTATGTTATAGGTGTATGTATACATACAAACAGTAGGTGTAGCTATGTATAAAAGAACTGTTCCTATACAAGAAGGTATACATGACGAAGAGAATAAAGAAATAACTCCCTATGCTATAGCTTATAGCCATGTATACAACAAGTGTTCCTATACGTTATGAAGAATATAAAGAGTTACCTATGTATGTTATATCTTATAGCGATGTTGAGCTCAGTTCCTATGTATTTAATGAAGAGTAAGTTGCTGGATCCAGTCGCTTAAACCAAATTATTGTTCATACTTTCTCTGATCTACATGCACCTGGTAGAAAAATTCTCGCCAACCTAGCTAGCACTGACTTGGACTGTGCTTGTTTGTGAGATTTCAAAACAAAGTAGAAACTATTGAATTCCAAGAGCTGATAATGAAATTGGCAATTTTGCACGTCCGATGTCAAAAGGTCAATTCGACGATTGAAACAGACAAGTCCATTTCGCAAGGTTGTTCAACAAGAAAAGTTGCATTCAAAGGTTCATTGAAGACGTGGTTTTAAATGTTCAGGTCTTTGTTAGAATCCCACCTTTTTCATAAAAAGCTGTATTTGTTAACTTCTTAACTAAATTAATCTGTTAACATTCATTTTGTAGTTCTTGCGTAAAAAAAATTCTTTCGAAATCTGTGTCTAGTTTCCTAATTCAGATGTTGCAATCATCACTGATTCCATTGCTTCTATTGCACATCTGGTCTATTTAGATAAAATAAGAGCTCATTTTGTCCGACCCAATGCAAATTGTAGATAAAAAAGGATCTTCTTAATTATACAAATTCGATAAAGTATATTTTCAAATGGAATACATGGAATATTTTCAAAGTAAAATTACGGAAACAAAACTTAATCAAGGGTAGTGCTAATGCACCAAAGAGATAAAACTTCCCAATCATGCAGTGGAAAAGAGCAGTTTCGAAATACATTTCTTGGGTGGTTTTATTCCCATGCCGCCCCGGAACATCATTTCTCAAGAGCAATCACCACCACTGTCGTGTTGGATCTATTGGATTTAATTGAAGTCGTATGCATGAGGCGACTATGATCGTTCAAATAGTTATGACATGTGTAGACGATGATAATGACTGCGATACTTTTGACATGTTGATGATGACGATTATGGTGATCTTTATGACAAGTTCGGATGACATCCGATTAATTTATCCTTGGCCACGTCAGCCATTGCGCTTCTGTAGGAATATCAGTTCGCCATTCTCGAGAGTACAGCAAGTTGTGTAATTCGCACTGGCGAATTATGAGAGGTGTAGGATCATCGCGTTGTATGCAAATTGCAAAACATGAGGCACTCTTCCCAATCACTTGGTGCTCTACAGGCAGGGCTTGAGCAAGGTGTGAGATACTTGCAGATAAACACATTGGTGAGTGTGTGTGTATTGTAGGTACAATTGTACATAGATAAGTACATGGCCAGTGTGTGGCAACATGTATGACTACTTGACGTATTCAGAAGCCACGGGAAATCTACTAGCAAGTGCATTATGTATAATTAGTAGATGGAAAACTGTTTGTGTGACATTGAGTCTCTTGGTCCGACTTGTGAGAGGAAGACTAGAAACACCTGTGCAGGTGTTGTGTGTGGGGAAAACTGTTTGGTTCAGGACGAGCTCTTGCAGAGGAACAAAAAAGGTACGGACGGAATGAAGGAGGAATAAAAGCTCCAAGAGTCAATTCCAGGATTTCTTGGTGAATAAAAGTCCACATCTCACATGATACTGCTTAACTTCAGCAAATACCGAGAACTGTTAAAAGTGCCATCGACGCAAGAGAATAATAATCAATGTTGAAATACAAAATCGCTAGAAACTCACAATTAATTATCAAATTCGAACTATCACAAGGAAGGCACACCACTGCTCAACAACACTTTCTTTAAATTTGTTGTCATTCAAACGACCTTCGCTTGTAGAAAACAACGTTTTTCCATGTGAATATCAAATCAATAGAGGAAATCACGTCACATCGGGCTTCTCAATTATCAACAGTAGGCTACAACAGATCAATAGATGAGCTGGATCATCCGTTAGTTAGTGAAAACACAAAAGTGAGAACAATATTCATGTAAATATCAGAACGTTAGTTTTAGTGTTTTATCGGGAAATTCACGATTCGGCCCAAATTACCTGAGGAGACCTTTTCCATAGCATGATTCGTCCCAAAACACACTATCAAGTTTTGATCCCACACAAAAAGTCCCACTTTCATTCTAACAAAAAGTCCCACTTTCATTCCACCAAAAATCCCTATAAAATAGTATGGAAACGTTGCCCTGAAAGAATGAGAACAATGGCGATGTTCACGATGTTATTGTTTTGAACTAGTAACAGTCATCTTTGTTATCAGTGTTTATTGAGTGTTTGACAGTAGGTTAGGTAATATACATAGAAGGCCATGCCTCAAGAATATAGTAGGGTTAGGTAAAATACATAGAAGGCCATGCCTCAAGAATATAGTAGGGTTAGGTAAAATACATAGAAGGCCATGTCTCAAGAATATAGTAGGGTTAGGTAAAATACATAGAAGACCATGCCTCAAGAATATAGTAGGGTTAGGTAAAATACATAGAAGGCCATGCCTCAAGAATATAGTAGGGTTAGGTAAAATACATAGAAGGCCATGCCTCAAGAATATAGTAGGGTTAGGGATAATACATAGAAGGCAATGCCTTAGGTTTATAGTAGGGTTAGGTAAAATACATAGAAGGCCATGCCTCAAGAATATAGTAGGGTTAGGTAAAATACATAGTAGGCCATGCCTAATACATAGAAGGCCAAAGGCTGATATACATAGAAGGTAATTCCGTAATTTAATGTTGAATAATAAAAATCCCTCAATATGTACGGTACTTCGAATGTTGCACTGGGCCGAATCGTTCGGTGACCTTTTTTACCTGAAATCGAAAACCTTTTTCATAAACCTTTTTGGGCCGAATCGTAATGCGCCCGTTTTATCGTCCTGCCAACATTCATTCCAGTTCAACAATATCAACAAATACGAAAGTAAGACGTTGCAGTTGAATATACAATTCAATGCCACCACTTCTACAGTCAATACAACCTGTACAGCATAAATAAAGCAAGAAAAATTAAGAAATTCTGTAGGTTACATGATAAAATTGTAGTTGTAGTAGACAAATCTTTAAAATAAAGAAAAAAAAACTTTATTTCGACAAGAGCAAGTATTTGATACTTCAGAAAACGCACAAACTATACACCATCAAGGTGATTCAAATCATTGACAATTCTGAAATATGAGTTGGGTCTCAATTGCTAAATGTTTCAAGATCATTCTCAGTACATTAGACTTGGCGGTTCTTTCGATAAAATTCGATATTTGACCACCTTAGCCAATTTCAAAGGCATCAAACCTAGAAATTAGCTTATTTTAAAAGATTTTTACTAACTGTCAAAAAAATGTGCATATCTAAAATATTGAGTACTTCTCTTTCAATTTCGAAAGTTTTTCAATTTTCACTTGATGTGAAAGGCTTTAAAAAACAGACTAGTCTCTCTCTAAATGTATGAGATTACTCTCATCCTATTCGTGCAAGTATACACACATTTCAGCAAATGTTCAGTACTTGTAGTGCTGCAAGAATTGCATTGAATGTTCGCCATGATAGTGTCTAAGTACTTCTGGCAACTCTGGGTCACTTCTTGTGCTTTGATCATTGAACCAGTCCTCAGAGGTTAGAACTGTAAACACACCTATTATGTTGCTCTCTACTTTTTCATCTACATTCTCAGAGACAGTGTACTTGATGCTGCCAGTGTATTATGTTCTCAAACCAGTTTCATATATCCCATTCCAACATTTCCAAGTGGTTAATTAAAGCACACACACACACAGCTTTAGCAGTATTCGGTTGATAAACTTGTTCTTCAGCCTTGTTGCTTCTGTGAGCCCTTCCAATTCAATATTCATTGCATTGAGACAAAACTATATTTTAAACATTTTTTTAGATATGTTCATTTTTTATTGATAAAAGATGGAGACAGAAATTGATAGACAATTGAATTTTAAGTACATTTAGTACGTACTTATTTTTACAACCGATGAAGAAATTTACAAAATTTAAAGGCTATACCTATTCCAAACAACATAAATCTGTTGCAGCACCAAAAATGCAAAATGCAAGGTGTGCTGATAAACCATATTAATAAGCCCAATTGCTCCAAATTACTCATTATGGTTAATCTTAAGGTATTTTATGAAAAAAGGTATTTTATTTTTCATTATTCATACAAATCTGAAAAAAACCCTATAATTATTTTAGATGTGCAAAATTTCGAGTTATTTATCCTTTACTTTTTCTATTTCTTTTTCAAGAAAGATATTTCTTTCTTGTTCTTCCATCATTCACTCAGAGTAGAATCCATACCACCTACAGCTGCATTGGCTGCAGAAGGCTTGACAAGATACTCTTCTCTTCCATTGCATTTTGTTCCTCCATCTCGAATATATCGAAGATTATGTAACTACATAATATTGTACACATCTTTGTTGTACATACCTAACAATTATGTATATCTGTATCTACATCAAGTCTTTCTTAATTCTTACAACACACAGAATTCTGGGTCTGGTCACAGAATGTCTTCGGTATTGTTGTACTTATTTCATCTTTACTGTCTGACTTTAGAATGTTCAATAGTAATATTGTGTCTACTATAAGCATCTTCCATTATTTTATCCATCAATACTTTCAATTCTTACGAGTACAGGATCTAGTATATTGTTGTACGTTTAAGCAGCATCTTTTTCAAATTAGTTCACTCATTTTTTCAAGAATATTGTGTGTCTGTGAACCTAGGTATATTTAGTACTTTCGGAATTCTTATTTCTTCTATGTACTAATAGAATAATGTATACCGGGTGCATCTTCCTGATTTCTACATGTATTCCTTGCTTCTGTCATCGATCCACCCTCTACCGAGTTCCTGGGGTAGATAGAAATTATACCATTGACATTGCATCGAGCGTCGCCGTGGGTTAAAAATAGTTCTAATTATTATGCTACAGATACTTCTTCTACTATGTCAGCTACTTCATTACTTCCTATTGTAATACTACCGGGCAGTGAAAACAACTAATGCGATCTCGATAGGTTGTCGTAGTCCTTATCCTTATGAAAATTCAGACATGTGTTGCGAACGTAACTGAAGGAATCAATTCAATTTTTTCTCATTCCAGTGGAAATATCTCCAAATAATCTCGAAGCAATTGTTCATAAATGCAGAATAGAATTAAAGTTATTCTCTATTTGTCCCCAACAAAGTACAAGCAGTTGAATGGGAACAGCACATGGTATTACTACTCCCGATTTTATGGGTTACAGTGTAGATAATGTTCAAGGAATGTCGTGTATTCTGGAGTAACTCACTAGCCGGGGAGTGTTCCTGGAACAGCTTCACTGAGCCTACGTCAATTTCCTCCCATTGCTACTCAGGCGAGAGTAACCTATGGATTTCAGCGGTTTGGTCTTTGAAATTTGGTTCTATTGCAATACATTTGAAAGGTTTTGTTTAAATCAGTATCACGAGGATTTAAACAGTACGTTTCTATGTTTTGATGATTATTCAACTTTTTATTACAGGATTTCACTGTTTCTTCAACAATCATTTGTTCATATGAGGAGAATCAATTAACTTCTACATTTCACTGATTTCACTCCTCTCCCAGTCCTTATCTCAGGGTCCCTGAGTCCCCTCCTCTGTTGTTTCAAGTCACATTTTGTTCTTATCTACACTGTGGAAGCCTTGAACCCTACAGTCTAACTGATAGGCCCCCATCTTTATCTTCTCAGCCCAAATCGACTGATGTAGGTTCGTCAGCTGGATTTGCATGGCAGGTTATCATCGACTTGTTGTAATTCAGTGAAGGTGTCTTTGTCTTTAGAAGCTGTTAAGGAAGATCAATAATGCAACACGTAAAGCATATTTTATCGACTTCCAGTACCCATAAGGAGAAAAGATATAGTTATGCAGTAACAGGCAATCAATTTGTTGAAAATATTGCATTTACATACAGCAAGGGAATTTCTAATTCATTAAATAAACAATCTAGAAGAATACCATTATTTGCACCCCTGTTGTCTGAAGACTAATATGGTGCCTTTGAGTTATTCAAACCACCTATACCCAGGTGGTACATCAATAATCAAGAGCTACTCCAAGGGGATTAATCAATTGAAACCTTTAGCCGAGACCAGTGAAGCAATGTATCAATACACACAAGTAAACAATCGGTTTGAAATAGGTCACACAAAATGGCAGAGATCAGAAAGAACAAGGAAGAAAGACATTAAAAATCCGGTTTTGCGATTTTATTTCATCGTAAAAATCCATAAAATACCTGAAAGAAACAAGAAGGATCGGAACAATGAAACCCTTGGAACAGCTGACCAGAGCGGTGGGGATTTGGGTAAACAGCCTTGGGGAGAGGTTCTTATCATCCCTGTGAAGTGTGTGAGAGAGAGAGAGTCGGGATTTGTGTTTGAGGAGAAGTGATCCCTTCCTGATGTATGCACCTTGTCAGTTGGCCAAGATTAAGATATACAGGGTGTATGTGACACCGAGGGTACTTAAGTGGTTTACAGGGTGTTAGAATAGAATTTTGGTTGAGAAAGGCGCAGATATATCTCTTAATAATGGAAGGGTTTTGTGATCGCTGACGTCCAGTTTCTAGGCATATTCCCGAGTCCTGCTGGGTAGATAAAACTGCCTATCTGTGTTGAGAGTTAACTATATTGCGACTGGAAGAAAAGTAATATGTTTATACGGGAGAAATATGTTTATTCATGTAAATACAGTCGGTATTCCGACCTTTGTATTTGGACAATTAGGAAGCAAAAGATTTTTTGTCATTTGCTTTCAATGTAAAAAGGTTGTGTACGAAGTACAAAATATTGAGAGTTCTTTTAAAAAATTGCCTTCAATTTAAGAAGAGATGTGTGAACCTATCTATGTAGGTACTTGAGAAAACACTCTCCTCTAGAGTATTTGAGATTAGGATTTCCCTCAGCATTCAAGCAGGTAACTGATAACAATGATAACAAGAGTGAGAGTGGGAGGAAGAGAGGAGGGAAGGAGGAGAGTGAACAGCTACATGAACACAGCCTGGTGAGGAATAGTTTTTTTTTCTCGGACGGACTAATGACTGGATCGAACAATATACTCTTTCTAACTATAATGTAATGTATTATGCTAAAAACGGACAAGGAGTTTCCAAAAACAGAGAATGGTGTGGTTGGTGAAACGTTTACTGTCTATTTCTTTCATAGCTAGTATTATCAAGCATGAGCATATCGATATTCGGTCATGAGGGACCAAACATTCCTTGATTGCTTTTGAGCTAGAAGCCTGTCAAAGCATCTCGGTCCGTCTATGAAGTACTTGTTTACCCACCATATGAAGCTGCCAATAGAGAACGGCTCTCAGCATGCCAGCATCCATAGTACAGAGCGATCCTCTCTGTCGACGGCACTATCATGCTGGGAGTCCGAGCACCATTACCCAACATGAGTGTCAACACTGTCAGCGGACCAAAAATCCGACGGAGGAGCAAATCCAATCCAACGCGTCTGCACAAGACATTCTCGAGAAATCCAAACTCTGGAGTGAGGGCAACACCGAGTTGCCAACTGAGATCAAGAAAATTGCACGCGTTTTTTACGAACCATCATAGTTGCACCAAAATAAGATAAAACTTTTTTAGAAATTTATGGAAAAGAAGAAAGCACTTCGAAAAAATTAAAAATAACAGAGTAAACGGTGACAAAAAGATATTTCACGTTAAAATCATCTTGAACTTGTATTTATGAAAAAATTAACTGGTAAAAAACAAAAGATACGTAAAAAAACCTACTGAGTAAACATTGAGGTTGATATTGAAACACATATAACAATCATTGTTGCTCGGATCGAAAACTATGTTGAGAATCTAAAAATTGAATTAGCAGGGGTTTTCAAAGTGTACCTATTATTGATGTTGATATGATAACCTACAATCCTTCATCACAATATTTAATACGATGTTTTTTATCAGCAATTTAGAGAAGAAAAAAATATTTTTTGTAAATAGATCGCGAAAAAAAAATTTCGGCACATATTGACACAGAAACACAATTTTTTTTTATAAATTTTAGGTATTTTTTTTTAAAAAATTACGAGCGATTTTTTAAAGATTTTTAAAAATAAATAAAAAAAATTCTCACAGTTTTCTCTCACTGCTCGCGCAAGCATGCACATCTGCACGTCGCTAGATTAGCACGTTGACTGACTCGTCTCTCGTCTGACTCACTCATTTGAAACGTTCGAGTGACCTCACAACAATCTGAGCAGTCTCGTTACTCTATCGGTCTATCATTTTGCCGTCTCTAAATAAAACAACCACATGGAAGTTAGTGCGCTCTTGTTCCAATCCAACAGTGTTGCCGACTTGCAACTTCATACATTCTTGTAAGTGTCTATATCGGTCTATATGAGTGTAAACATTTCCTCCATATCTATAGTAGTTCGTAAGGCATACACCAGTACTAGTTGATCGAACTATCAGGAGCTCACGTTAGAGTTAACATGAGGGCCGGAGAAACCCTACAGAAAAGGGCACGAAAAGGCTATAAATTGGGCGCAACTCTGTATCGCTCAAAAATTAAACAGCGAATTCTAAAATCTATCAGATACTCTAAGTAATAAGATACATAGATTTAAAAAATTATAACTTTTATCCCGTTACATACATTGTTACTCATTTATAAGCCTAGCTCGACGTTGCTAAACATTATGTAGCTGAATAGTTTATATGACGAATGCTCGGGATGAATCGAACATTCCCTGCATGTTTCAGGTTGTTTAAAAAAAAAAAAAAAAAAAATGAAACTTTTATCGCCTAAATATAGACAAATGCCGATCGTGTTGTATCAAAGTTTGATACAACTCGATTACAATCCATTCGCATTATAAAACCTGAGATGACGCTGTTGGGAGGTTTCTTTTTAACAACAAAGAGCCAGAATTTTAATGCGATAAGATTTGCCAACGTTGGATCCCCTCCGCTCCATATTATGTATTAACAAACTCATTCTCTGTTGTCTCAACTTAAATAAGTTGTACGAGTACATAAAGTAAAGTTGGGACACCAAAAACAAGCATTGTTTATAGAATATTATAGATAAATGCTGAACGAGGGGCGAGCTTTGGCAACAGTGTAGCCCCCGACGTATACTCCACGGACTATGTAGATGAGTGTAAACAGTTTCTCTCTGTTTGATGATGATGATTCCTACACTTCCCCACCTTGCGTCTAATTGTTCAACACTCTCGCTTAGTGGCATTGTGTTTTCGCTCACTGGCAATTTTCGCTATCGCTTGTGTTTGATTCTGTTTGAGTTTGATGCATACAGAATTGTTGCGGTGGACAAGGCCGCTCATAGGGCTGAGCATCAAAGGCAAAACGCCCCGGGCAGGGGGCCCAGGCTCGCCGTTCATAGGGTAGAGCAACAGAGGCAAAGGGACCCAGGCTTAGCGCTCGGGCACACATTCAATGCATCCATTCATTCATTCATGGGGCTTCATCGTGAAAGATTGTACTCAAGGGACCAAGGTCCATTCTTTTTCCCACAGATCGAGATCTGTGAGAAGAAGAGGGATTTAGGCCATAACTTTTGGCCAAATATAGGCGTCATTTCTGGACACGTAATAATCAAGCGAAACGATCGTTTCGCGGGAGAACGCCTCCCAGAAACTAAAGTGCTTATAATAATATTATCGTAAACTTTGGTTGCTGAAACATCTGATGTAGCAGCTTTGAATGCATCCCTGTTATATGCCAGATATCAAAGGTCTTCGTGTGAATTAATCAATCCTCCCATTGTGAAGACGACAACTCATACAGTTTACCAGGATATTGAATAAAAAGGGCACACAGAATGGGTCAAAATGAAGACCCGAAATAGTAGTCAGCCTCGGGGCTTAGGGAACCAAAGTTGTAGTACATGATAATTTATTATTCATGATAATTACTTAATTGTTAAAATACAAAAGGTTTAAGTGGCATTTATTTCAGAAGATTTTTTTTCACCAGTTTTGGCATGAAATTCGATCAATCAATTGGTATTGGCATTGAAAGTTCATGAGTTCACCATAGTGAAAGAACCAGGTCAAGAGAAGTTTGCATGGATTGTCAGCTGAAGGCAACATGCCACCTAGCTAACGACATACTGACGCTGATTGTGCTACTCTAATTGAAATAAAAAACCAGATTAATATTTCCAAGTAAACCAGATGCAAAACAATAATTCGTGAGTCAAAAGGAGAATAGTCAAAGGAATTTTAACAGTACTCGAGAAAAAATTCAAGAAAAATTGTAATATAATTTCTACTATTAGTCAATCTTTGAACACATCAAAATTGTGAAGACTACATTTTTGTTCCTAAATATCACATCAATTCTGTATCATTTCTCGATTATTACATTTTTAAAATGAGATGGTAGTTTACATTTCCATTGGAGCAATGTCTATTTTTAGCTCCATAATTTGTTAAATATACACCACAGTTTGTATATGTTAATGATTACATGATTTAATTTTTTCACCATTTCATTTTTGGTGAACACTAAGCACATTCTCGCAACACACAAAAGATGTCGGAACATGAACACTCTCATCAAAACATTCTTCAAAAATAAAATCACTGCATCTAGCTTATAATATGGCAACACCCACACACTCTCTTTCCCAATTCTCTTTTGACATTTACCATTTCATTTCTAATTTTTCTGTATGGATTAGAATTGTGAAAACTAAAACAGCTGTGACTCGTGCACAAGGTTGTCAGATGTCTTCATTCGAAATGAATACATTTGCCCAGAACATTTTGTTCCTCTGTTTTGAAGACGAATATAATGATTTTTATATTGCTCGCTTGTGCTATGCTCTCATCATTGAGAACGAGAATGTTTATAAAGTTGACGTGAGGTGAGATCGAGGGGAGAATGGAGAGAGAACCTTCTGTTCACAGCCACACGGTGTTCATAAAGTTTCGACGAGAAATCAATGGAAAAAAGAACAGTGAAGAGAAAATTTAATAAAAGAGTAAAGGAAGACCCAAACAAAATCAATAGATATTGTAGAAATTTGTGTTAACAATTTCCTCAATACAAACAAATGTACTAATTCAGAAAAGACAAAAAAGGAACCAAGACATTAGATCTTTGCTGACATAGACACTACTAACTGAAGTAAGAGCAATGGAGGGGTAAAAACATCCACTAAATGGAATTGAATTTCAATGCAATGCGAATTGATGCAGATTCAGCAAGCAATGGAATACCAATAGCATAGAACAAATAGACTGTCATCAATAGCGAATTATTCATACAAATCAAGTGGATAGCAAACATGGATTCTATTGTTCTATTGAATCTCAGTGATTGAACTATTATCCACTGTAGAGTTTCATTGATTGTTTTCTTTCTGTCTTCAATGTCTTCATGTACTTTTTTTGCACCATGTACATTAAGAGCAGAAACAAAATGTTCTGTGAACATTAATAGAGGTACAACACAATATTTATCTCGAGATCGCCCGATCTATTACGATCTACTTTGTCTCAGTTCATTTACCTACTTTATTGTGCCTCTCCCCCTCCACCGGAATCTAACCTCAGTGCCAGCGCAGAGCCTGGTGGCACTGGAGGTATCACAGTATTTGCTAATAAATAATAAATACAACAATACCAGGCTACGGAGTATCTTCAATCCTTGGTTCCTAGCAGAGCATACAGAGTTGCGGAACTAATGTTATTAGGTCATGCCCGAGACCAAAGTATGCAAATTTGTAGCAATCACATGCAATATTGCTGTAATATCCATCACAAATCTAACTGATATTGTGATAAAAAGTTCATGACAATCACAAATCTAACAGACATTGCTGAAAGAAATATGACAACTACAAAACAGATATACAAAAACAGCTCAAAGAAATGTCTGTGACAGTCGATTTACCAATATTATTAAAATGTTTCTAGCAATCAAAAATCTAGCATAAATTGCTGAAACGCCTATTACAATCACATTAATTGATATTGATAAAACGTCCAACAGTCACAAAATAAGCTGATTGTGATGAAATGTTTATGTTAATCACAAAATAATATTAATCATAAGAGTATTTTGCAACATCGTAAAATTTCGACATTCTGTAGGTCGTCATGGATAAGATTTAAAAACCGATCCACGAAAAGTTCCGTTGTTTCCTAGGAAAGAGTTGATGGTTCTGTTTGATTCAATAACTCCAGGTGAAGAACATGCAAGTTTGCCATCAGAAAGCTTTCAGATTAGGTAAAGAGAGTATGCTTGAGGAAGTTTTTTTTTTTTTTTTTAGAGATACAGTCCATATTCTGCTCATTATTTCTTACTATCTGCTCCTTCTTTTTATTGCTATGGAACAATTATGCCTTTAAAAAAATGTTAAATTTTATTGCATCATTAGAACATTTTGAAGAAGGTTCTTCAGACTCGAAACCTTCCATTTCTTCTCAGTGACGACAGACCTCTGTATTGTCAACATTGAAGAGGTTTGTACAGTGATTATTATTTCATCAATACCGTCGTGGACTTCACTGAGTTTCAATGATTGGTTGAAAACAAAATGGCGGACATAGAGAACATGTTCCTCTCCGGTACAGTTCAGTAATGAGCCAACACCATCATGCAGGAATTTCTTTTCGTCGTGCTGATAAAACAATCTCGACAACATTGAAGCAAACTTTCATAGAAATTTCCTTGAACAATATACGCTGCTCTCGTACAATGCACACACAACATCAACATAATACCCAACATTTATCTCGGTTCTCAGCAAATAGCAAATCGACTGACCTCTACACAACACACAGTTGAAGTTCATCAAGTCGCTCGATAGATGGAGACAGCACACGTGAGGCCAGACAACACACCAGTAAACTAATTCCTTATGAACAGAAAGCCGTTCAAAGACAGAAAGACACACTCTAATCATAACACACTATCATAAACTTAACCTTCTCAAATTGGAGAGGGGTGGCGTAACGCTATTAGCAAGGGGTTCAAAACCTCGGCTACAATATGTACAAGAAGCTCCTAATATAAATATATCGAAAATGATGGAGGTAGTTGAAGACACCTCTACACAAGCTCAAGGCCACATCCTATTGATATTTAATTTGAAGGGGGTTCATGATGATGATGGTATTATGTTTGAAGAATTATTCATCATTGAGTTAGACCTGGGTCTCGGTGTTGATAATAATGCAC
Source organism: Bactericera cockerelli (assembly GCA_024516035.1). Taxonomy (NCBI): domain Eukaryota; kingdom Metazoa; phylum Arthropoda; class Insecta; order Hemiptera; family Triozidae; genus Bactericera; species Bactericera cockerelli. The sequence goes on along the minus strand of CM044955.1, from coordinate 14,019,126 downwards.
TGGAGCAACGTGGTGTTTTTCCATTGACAAAACTATTAACTATGGAATATACAATACATAGGTGTGTATTGACATTCATCGGAGAGGAGCTGATATGAAGACGTAAGTGTTCTATTATAAAATGTGTCTCACTTTTAAGTTTCTTATGAAGATTCAAAACCTCTTGAAAATGATTTGTCAGAACTATTTTCATTTTCGTAAATTAAAATGTCAGGGATTTATTTATTCACAATGTCGAATTTAGCAAATCGCTAAATTCGATCTTATTTAGAAATAATCATTTTTAAAAAATATTCATATTTTAATCTTGTACTAACTAAATTACAGGTCTATAAGATACTTATATTTAGATGAACCTCACTCGCACACTGTATGCTGAAATCTTCAAAAGCGAATTGTAGCAAACTGAACTAGTAAAATAAGCTGGAATAGAGCGACCAGTTCATATCATTCATATTTCAGTCCAGTAAAAAAGCTGGGTTTCAGTCCATAGCATTCATCGTTCAGTCTAGTAAAACAAGTAAAAGAACCACACCTTGAACCTATGATCAACACCGGCCAGGATAACGCATAGTTCACCATGTTCCTCGTCTGATGGAGCAGAATATACAACAAGGATATCTCGACCCGAGTCCTGATATCGCTCAGGATAGTAAAGATAAGAAAGAGAACCGAGAGAATCACTCAGGTAAAAGAGAGCAGAAACCGTTTTGTTAAACTTGCCGAGTCTGAAAACGAAATGAAATCAACAGAAAACCTAACTGTTTTCATTAGTTCATTGAATTGATGTCATATGCAGGACCAGTGAGAGAGTGTCAAGTAGCGATCAGAACGTGCTCACTGTATTTGTTTCTCTCTGGTATTACTTTGATGGTACAAATTAAAACAATAATTATAGTTTAACTAATTAAAAATAAGTGCGATGCAAAATGTCCGAAAATTGATGAAAAAAATTGAACGAAATGCAGTTTTGAACAAATTTTGCACAATTACAAGAAATTATTAATTTACAATCAGCTCAACACTGTTTATTAGTCACTATTCTAGCCTCAAACTCATAGTTGCATAGTGGTTACAGAACAGAGCCCCAGGTAACAAAAATATGACGCCCTCAGAAATTGTAACAAATGTGTCCATGCAACCTTATATGGTCGTCTCAATGCTACTTCAAGTAACTGATGAAAAGTACGTCTTCGTTATGCAACTAGACGAAAGTAAGAAATTCTTACTAAAAATGTGATAGATAAATTACCAACCCTCTCAATTTGTGAAACCAAAAATTTATGATGAGACCCGATTTTTATCAATACACAAAACTCTCTTTACACCATGACAGTCATTTCGGGAAGTCTCAATATATAAGAGCAACAAATGAAACATTGAAAAGGATGAAATATTATACAATTTCCACCATTAATTTCGAATTTGGTCGAATTCTACACTAAATGGAGAAAAGCCCAGATATCTTCTTTTTAGCAATATTTACCTGGTGAGAAATCTGTTGACTGGACATCAAGAGCTATTCCAAGTACTTTGAGGTGTTAACACACACTAAAAGAGGCCAATAGCTACCTACTATAATGAGACTATTAAAGCAACAGTCAACAACAACAAAAAGGACATAAAACCATTGCACCGTGACCACGAGACGCAATATGCACATTCGTTTGGAAAACAACCCATCTTCTCCTCTTCAAACATGACGTTGCTTAACTTCAGTTTCTTCTGGAGGAACTAGGGTAAAACTTCTTCTTTGTTGCTCTAACTTTGTGATTTAACAAGTCGTTGGTACCGATTGGCACTCTCCAGACATTTGTTTTTGGCATTAATACCGATTGGCCTTCTCCAGACATTTGTTTTTGGCATTATATGGTTTGTATTGCACTGCAGTCGTTATTTCTATAGATTTTACCATTTCCAGGGTCTCACAGATAAAGAGATGCTGATAGTCAAATGGGTGATGATGTGATAAGTAAAACCGTCTCTTGAGCCAGTTTAAAAAGTTCCTGATTTCCTTTCTCTCATTAGTTTCTCGTATTCTTCACAACAAGCCAAAGTCTCATTTGCTCGGAACTCTTTGCAATCAAGCCAAGTACTCTAAAACAAAGTAGTACAGCAAAAATACAAACCGTTCGGAAGTTAGCATGATGACGTTGCAGAAAATATTCATACTGAACATTTTGTCTGAGCATTCATTATTAACAGTACATCATGTCCACCGCGATAGAAAGGCATCAAAAGCATAATCATCATGGACTGAAGATTTTTAATAAGTAACCACTAACATTATCAGCCTATCCACTGTACTTGTTTTCGAAATGAAGAAAAATGGCTAACAATTCAAAAGGAAACCATATTTCTGGATATGTTGTATTCGTAACAATCGTAACCTCCTGAACAACTTTAGTTTTGTATTCGTCGTCGGTTTGTCTATTTATTGTCCTTTTTTATATCAACGTGTTCAAAATATATATAAAAAAGTACCCAATTTTTGCCAAAGTATGCTAATTTGATCAAAATGTCAAAATATGTAATTGCATAAAATTCCAGCCTTTAATCATCATCATTGACATCAAGATCATCAACATCAGTCTCGGACGTAGGAAGACGTCAGAGCCTGACAGAAACATTTCATTCCCAACAGTGTCATGACTGTCAGATTCGAGACAAACAGTGATACTCAGATACTTCTGAGTTCTGATGGGATTGTGGTCAGGATCGATGATGTATTTATTGCTCCAGCACAAGTTACGAAGAACTATCGATATTTTCAATTTCGATAAGTGACAAACAACAATCGAATCATGTATGATGTACTCAACATATTCGTGAGTTCGCGCAGAAAACGAGTTTTCGTAGGATAGGCCAAAGAGTTCAATTCAATTCAATGAGCGTCTGAACTGCACAAAGTCCCTATTGGCTGTTTCACAATAGTTGTGTCGGAAAATCTACAAATTACTAAATCAACTATAACTTGCATTTTTTTTTTTTTGCAGGTATTTTATTTCCTTGTCTGTCTTTTTTTTTTCTTAAAGTTTTTGTCAATAAGACGGGGGTGTCTTAATAATATTTTGTTCGATTATTTGGCGAAACATAAACCATCTGAGTATGACTATAACAACAATCGATGTTGCCGACTATCGATAGTTCTCCCCTCTAGAAAAAGTAAATAATCAAAAAAATTAATTCCATTCCTTTCTAGCGGATTTTTCTTTCTTAATAACAAAAATACATAATGTATAATGTATGTATGTCATGAAATAGCACATTGACCCCAAGCTCGCTGTGCGTATATCAGGTGCGGAATCAGAGGAAAACTTGAGGAGGGGGGATACTTTCAAGTAGATAAGAGATAACAGAGGCCTATGGCTGCCTATGAAATTATGGCTTGAGGGATTCTACACGGAGGAAAAACGCAATGAAGGGAAAACTTACCCATTAACAGTGGTTGGCGAATTTGATAAATATTCTTAAAATCTTTTTTTCTCGGACCTCACTAATTCGTAGCTCGATTGTACAGGTAGTGGAGTCGAAACTAGCATGGAGATCACTGGTAAGGCTGGTTTGCGAACCTTGTTCCTTTTGACTTAACAGACTATTAACTATTGCCACAGGCAATAACCCCGCCCTTTAGGTAGGACATTATTGTTATTTTCTTTTTTATTATTGTCATTTTGTTTGTTTTTTTTTTTTCTCTTAATTTTATACTGTTACCATTGTACTCTGTCCTCCTAATAAAGCATACATAATAATAATAATAATAACTTGAACACATATACAATTTAAAAATATGACAAAAATTGAAATCGGAGCAAAAAATATTTTTTTACAAAAACGACACAATACTTCCGATTTCTAATATTAGAAATTTCTCGGAAGTAATAAAATGTAACTGATGGAACACAAGAAACAAATACTGCAGGGTGTGTTAACCTAGAATACCCTAGATGTAAGAATATTAGCCTGAAATGTAACGAAAATGTATTTTGCTCATTTTTTTCCCTGGGAAATTTTATTTCCCTAGAGCTCTAGCCTTTTCTTGCCTCGAAACTTCTCGTCTCTTATTTTATTTATATGTGCGACATAGGCGGAATTTTAATAAGGTCGTGAAAGATGTGTGTTGTACCAGGATGACAGAGTCGACACTTTGAGCTTTCCAGGACCAAACATATCACCTTCTCAATTTCTTATTTTTATACAAAAAGTTATTTCTCCTTTCATTCTATCTTCCCCGTCAGAGCCCAGTCCATACTTTTTAAAAGTTTTTAGGTGATGCGTGCTTTTTTTTTAGATATACCTAAATCTAAATACACATCTGCTAAAAAGTTTTATAAAACAAGATAATTATTGTAATATATCATGTTTGTGTAATTCAATATCGATAGAGACAGACAGACAATGATGAGAGAGAAGCGTTGTCGGAAAGATTTTTTCTTCCGTAGCTAGTGTTCGAGTTGCAAACTTTCAAAATGGTCGAGAAGTGTTCCATTGAGAACGCGGAGAGTCTAACTAAAGCATTAGCTATTTTACTTGTTAATAACTTTCAACAATGTTCAGAATTCCATCAATCTTACTAGTAGCCGGATTATCCAAGACATGTGTACGAGGAGAAATGTTCCTGTCAAGTCCGTACAGGTATATGAGAAGAGAGTGGGGGTGATTTGGATCATAAAGTTCATTGAAGCTAAGCTGCTAGGCATCAGCCATGCAATTTCTAGTTCTCAATAGTAGGTCTAGCTTCCATCTCGAGAGTTGGTATCTTGGATAATTTGAGTGGTTAATGTCCCACACATAAACTTCATTCGACATCAGTGTTTGTTACACTAGACATAGTCAAACATATTTGAAAGTCATGAATAACACGTGGTGAGTTTTCATCATATTATCTGTGTCAACTACAATCGTGCTATCACAATTAGTGAATCACACAAAATATATTAGTGAAACTTGCCTAACCAATTGTTTTCCGTACTTGGTACTCGGAACGTCTAACCTCCAGGTTACGAGTCCGCCGCTCTATCGATCGAACAACTGAGGCCGGTGCCACTACATAGTAAATAGTATCGCCTTAATTATTCATGTACATTAGACTGGTTTTATCTCATAGAGGTAAGAAAAAAATGTCAGAATTTTTACAACGCTCAGGCAGAAATTAGTTTGGCTTTTGCAGAAATTGAGATAGACAAAATTTCAAGGCAATCGGAGTATGTTAACAGGACCCGCTCTGGCCTCAAAGTTTGGAAATTTGCCAAATTTTCGAGGTTGAGCTGACATTTTCGGCCATAACTCGAGAACGAAAAATCATACGAGCTTTAAAGATATATCAAATGAAAGACCATTTTGTTGACTTTACTTTGTTGTCTAATACTAGTTCCCGAAATCTTAATGGTTACTGACTAAATTAAGAATATGTAGTCGAAAACGGGCCAGGTACCCAAAATAGAGCATCTAAGGCATGATAGGATAATGGGTGAAAATACTTATGATTTATAAAACTTATACATATAAATGTTAGAAGATTAGTTTTGAATGATTTTTTGAAACATTATGAAGCTAAAAATACCCGTTTTTACCTACTTGATAGTTCCTGACAGGTTAAGGCATGGCCAGAAAAACAAAATAATAATACAAACATATTACCTCAAAGTTATTTTCATTTTTTTATTGTAGAAATACAAATATCTCAAATTAAAAGTACAAATAGGTAACATTTCGTAAAAAAAATACAAAAAACTTAACTTAGTTAGTTGTGAGAGGGGTAGATAGGGAACTTTTAGAAGAATCAGGATATAGTCTCCTACTCACATTTACTCATTTACTCACAACTTGTGGGACAAACTGTTTCTGACATTCCTCTCTAGTTAGTAAGTCATTGAAGTCACTCATCAACTTAACGCCTCTCTTGGCTGTGTCGTTTACAACTTTAAGGGATTGTACAATTTTAAGTGCTTTCTGATACTGAGGCTCACCATGACAAATTTAGGGTTCTGAAGAAAAGAAATGTTTCGTGAGTAATGAACTCTTTAAGGCCCCCTCTCACATAAGCTGGTATGTCTTTTATTCTTACTGTAATGTTGACATTTTTTGTCTCCTCTGCATCATCAGAAGAACTGAAAAGCTTTGCAGGCATTCCAGACTTTTCATGATGTGACAAAGTTGGATCGAAAAATCCCAAGCCAACAGTTTCGGCATTCAAGTACCACAGGTGATAGCCATGAAACAGGAGCTACTGTAGACGCTTGTGGTCTGTGTTGTAGTATGCCTCCCCTCTGATGGGCGAGAAGTGACACAATACTTCCCATTTAGGTGCTGGGTCAACACGAGCGCACCGGAAGGTATCCCTTACAAACAATTGTAACTAAATTAAGAATACAAATTTTTGTCGGCACGGGGGATCGAACCCAGGACCTTCCGCATGGCAAGCGGTGCTTAACCACTGAGCTCATCGCGCTCTCATATAAATCATCTGGATGAGGTTCATTTCTACTACCCATTTTACTGTCAAAGACGCTTCTCAAGATAACTTCTATTGTGACGACATGCTAAGGAGAGCAAGTCCCGCTCTAACATTTTTTCTAATAATGTACAGGGTCCTTTTACTCTACACCTGTGTTTGATGCTGTCGTATCAAAACACATAGTTCAGAGAAAGCACTTAACAAAGTTGTCTATCATCTATGGTACTTGAATTTATTTTATACGAGGGCGGATTGATAAGTCAGGTAAAAATTAATGAAGATGTGATACTACTATACAAGTTATAACATTTTTGGACAATATAATGTCTTGAAAGTGCAAGCATGAAATTTCATACTCCTGTGTTCATTAGTATTGATTTGACAGCCAATCAAACTGGACGTGTTGCTGTTCCTGTGTGACAGTGGAAAAAAAGTGAATATCGAGTGCTAATAAAACATTATTTTTAACGGAAGAAAATCATTACGGAAATGAAAAAATCACTTGATAAGTATTGTGGTGATTATTCTCCATCAGTTAAGATGATTCATAAGTGGATTACTGAGTTTCACTGCGGCAGAACAAGCACAGAAGATGCCTCCCGCTCAGGACCCCCTATTGAGGTAACAACTGCAGAAATGATAACAAAAGTCCACGATATTGTGTTGGAGGATCGCTGAGTGAAGTTAAGAGAGTTCGCAAAGACTGTAAGGATCTCATATGAAAGAATTGCTAACATCTTGCATGAACATTTGCACATGAGGAAACTATGGACAAGATGGCTGCCGCGTTTTTGACTACTGACCAAAAACGTGAAAGAGTGAAATTTTCTCAGGCTAATTTACGGCTCTTTGAACGTAACCCAGATGAGTTTTTGCGCCGTTTTATCATGGTGTATGAATTTTGGATTAACTTCTACACGCCAGAGACAAAGCAGCAATCAAGACAGTGGGTGGAGGCTGAATGACCTTGGCGGAGAAAGCCAAGGTCATCCCATCGGCTGGCAAGGTGGTGGGCACCGTGTTTTGGGATGCACAGGGCATTATCTTCATTGATTTTCTCCGAAAAGGAAAGACCATAAACGGAGAGTACTATGCATCACTGTTGGACCAATTTAACGAGAAAATCAAAACAAAGCGGCCACATCTTAGAAAGAAGAAAATCCTGTTCCACCACGGCAATGGTTCTGCCCATTCTTCCGCCATTGCAGCAGCCAAGCTGGTGGAGCTGCGATACGAATTGCTCCCTCATCCACCATATTCTCCTCACATAGCTCCCAGTGACTTCTTTTTGTTTCCAAACATGAAAATATGACTTGCAAGATGGAGATTTTCAACAAATGCATAAGTCATCTCCGAAATAAAGGCGTATTTCGAGGCCCTTAGAAAAGACTACTACAAAAAGGGGATCAAAAATCTTCAGCACCGTCTAACTAAGTGTATAGCCCTAAAAGAAGATTGTGTTGAAAAGTAAATATCACCAATTCGAAAAAAGTTTGTGCTTGTTTCATTTTTACCTGACTTATCAATCTGCCCTCGTACATCTAATTTTATATGCTTAGATTAAGATTTGAATTGTTTGTTATTTAATACTGTACAAATGTATATTACATTACATTACATTAAACCGACATTACAATGCCGAAATTGTTGGCTTGGGATTATTCGATCCAACTTTGTCACATGATGAAAAGTCTGGAATGGCTGCAAAGCTTTTCAGTTCTTCTGATGATACAGAGGAGACAAAAAATGTCAACATTACAGTAAGAATAAAAGACATACCAGCTTATGTGAGAGGGGGCCTTAAAGAGTTCATTACTCACGAAACATTTCTTTTCTTTAGTCGATTTGTCATAAAAACTGACTTTTTGAGGGGAAACCCCTAAATTTGTCCTGGTGAGCCTCAGTATCAGAAAGCACTTAAAATTGAACAATCCCTTAAAGTTGTAAACGACACAGCCAAGAGAGGCGTTAAGTTGATGAGTGACTTTAATGACTTACTAACTAGAGACTAGAGAGGAATGTCAGAAACAGTTTGTCCCACAAGTTGTGAGTAAATGTAGGAGACTATATCCTGATTCTTCTAAAAGTTCCCTATCTACCCCTCTCCCAACTAACTAAGTTAAGTTTTACTGCTTAAATTTGTATTTTTTTTACGAAATGTTACCTATTTGTACTTTTAATTTTAGATATTTGTATTTCTACAATAAAAAAATGAAAATAACTTTGACGTAATATGTTTGTATTATTATTTTGTTTTTCTGGCCATGCCTTAACCTGTCAGGAACTATCAAGTAGGTAAAAACGGGTATTTATAGCTTCATAATGTGTCAAAAAATCATTCAAAACTAATCTTCTAACATTTATATGTATAAGTTTTATAAATCATAAGTATTTTCACCCATTATCCTATCATGCCTTAGATGCTCTACTTTGGGTACCTGGCCCGTTTTCGACTACATATTCTTAATTTAGTCAGTAACCATTAAGATTTCGGGAACTGGTATTATACAACAAAGTAAAGCCAACAAAATGGTCTTTCATTTGATATATCTTTAAAGCTCGTATGATTTTTCGTTCTCGAGTTATGGTCGAAAATGTCAGCTCAACCTCGAAAATTTGGCAAATTTCCAAACTTTGAGGCCAGAGCGGGTCCTGTTAACGTACTCAGATTGGCTTGAAATTTTGTCTATCTCAATTTCTGCAAAAGCCGAACTCATTTCTGCCTGAGCGTTGTAAAAATTCCGATATTGATTTTTTAAAACCAGTCTAATGTACATCTAGTACAACTTATCATTTTTCTGTTTATACTGATTAAAAAAGAGAGGTTAGTTGATAGCATGAATATTCAGAACTAGTACCTGCTGATGAGAGCAAATAAGCTCGAAACAGCTGTCCAGGTATGTTCTGATATTCATGTACATCTAGTACAACTTCTCACTTTTCTGTTTATACTGAATTACGAGTATACTACCTGACAATACTAGTCTAGCGAACCTCATTATTGCAGCAATAAGCTCCAGACGTATTATAAAGTAGTCAAAATCTCAGATGGGAGGATAACTCAACTGCCCCGGACTGGTTACGAACCCACGGCTTCTGGATTTCGACACCAACGTCTTGACCACTGAGCAACCAGGACAGACCACGATGCGAGGTATGAATAGCAGACATGAAGATAACACTTCTTGTCGTTCCGATCTGATACGATTAGAGTGTTGCACTCTGACGCCAGTGACATTAACTTTCCTCGAATCACACGCAGAACAAAGAAGAAACATCTGGAGGAGAGAGAGAGATGAAGTACAACAGCACAGGATTCACAGGATAGAGTAAGAGAGAGAAGGATATACAATATAAAGAGACAGAGAGAGATGGAGAACAGGAAGGAAGGGTGAGGAGAGAGATAGAAAGCAGGATAAATTGAAAAATGAGAAAACTAAAGGAGGAACTTTTTATAATGTGAAAAAATAAACGAACAGATTATTCTCCGTTTTTTTCCCAGAGTTCCACGGAGTTCTGTACTGTTTGCGTTTGCGGTCTGCCTAATTTGTATCGTTTGTTCATTTGTTTTTGGTGAATTTGTTTAATATGAAGGTAGGATAAAACATGATAAAGATGATTCAATACATTATTATGTACACTGATAGATGAATTGAAGATTTGCATTACACTCGGACAATATTTACTGAGAAGAATATCTTTCATCAGTAAGTCCAAGTTCTAAGTGTAACATTATAGAAAAAAAATTAAATGTAATGTCTATCTAAGAAATCTATAAATCAGCCAATTTTACTGTAAAACGCATGGAAAATCACAGGTATACATGCATCGATAACCTCATAGGTATGATACGTGACGATGGTATTTTTAAATCAAGAAAACCGAAGCTAATATGAGTCACAAAAACTTAAACAGCCTCATAGGACCAATTATTACATAATCCATACCACAAAATCATATCAAACACACAAGATATAAGTTTAGCACAGTGACGGAATTGAGGATATGAAAGCAAAACTTCATAACTTGGTGCAGGTCCACAGAGAATGGGTCCATAACAGCAGATATAGGCAGAGAAGATGGGGCACCAAATCAAGGCTATTCTCTAATTGCAACATGACTACACATGGTGATGACATGCACAGAATCAATCCAACCCAATGAATCCAACAATATGGCCATATTAGCCAAGAAGATTAGCCTGGAAAATGCGCCACACCTTCCTGACAGATAGTTTTTCCATGAGACAATCAGAAAAGCCTTTCTAAATGAGACATTCAAGTAGGTATTTGAAAAAAGACGCTCTGAGCTATAAACTGACAAAAAAACTCCCAGTAATTACTATCCTTTGTAAAATGAATCTAACAAAATACTTCCGATATCTTTGAAAGTAGAAAGAAATTTCCAGTTCTAGGTATGTACAATTGTACATAGGCGAAATGTGGCATTCCTTTCACTTCGGATTCCAATTAAAAAAAGCAAATTCACCAAACTAATAATAGTTCAAACCATCACAAATGCGGTCAATGAGCCTGGTAAGAAAACTCTTCGTGAAAAAACCTTTTAAAAAAACACAGTTATGTAACCTAACCTAAAAAAATCAGCAAAAGCTCCGTCAATCCTGTTTATCCATCAACCCGCCCCCTCCCTACACTTCAGGAAATGAGATTCCGTCCTTTCCTGAAGTATTCAAAAAAGGGGGGGAGGAAGAAGAGAAGAAAAAACGGTCAATAAATGTATGCTGTCCTTGTTCCTATTCTCGCAAGGCGAAAGAAAGAGAAAGAAACATCATACCTACACATGCTGACGACAACGGGTTTGCAAAAGAAAACAGAAGAAACGGCGAAGCAATCGCAGGAGAAGATGGAGGAATGCCAGGGAAAGAAGGAGTAATAGCAGGAGCAGGAAGAGTAGTCGAGGAAACGATGGAATTTAAAAGCGAAACAAAAGATGACGACGGAATAATGTAAAAGCAAAGAGATAAAGAGGCGAAGGAGGGAGAGAAAGTAAATAAAATTGGAGACGGATATGAGGGAGAGAGGAGAGAAAGGGAGGAGAAGCGAAGTAAACAAGAGGATGGAGAAGGTAGAAAGAGAAAAGATAGGGAGGGAGAGAGAGAGAGACCGGGAAAGGAAGTGGCAATAGAAATGGGGAAATGGAGCAAAGAAGAAATCCCGTGTAATGATAAAATAGAACTTTGCGACGTTGCCAGTTGAGCTCTTCCTCTGCGTCTCTCTTTCAGTCTGAAGTGTAAAACTCGAGTCTAATAAATCGAGGAGGTTGGGTGATATGGCAGGAGGGTGTTATCAACCCAGAAGGTAGAGAACTAATGGAGGGAGATATAAACGCAGAAGGTAAAAAAGTAGTGGTGGGAGTTGGGGCGATAGTAGTGGTAGGATTAACCGAAGAGGTAGGAAGGTACTGGTAGGAGAGATATCACACAAGGAGGTAGGGTGAAGAGAAAAGGGGGAAATCAACACTTTTTGCTACATTAGGGAGACTCACGCTACATGCACGAAAGCATAGGGTTAAATTCTACAAACCACCACGCAATGGTGACATTTTGTTATACTTCCTGCATGACTTTGGTGAGCTTTACAAATCTATTTCGAGAACTACTGTTTGTTGAAGTTTTGTTTTTCTCAGTTGTATTCTTGGACTGTCACGATATTTGTTGAGCAATTATCCGAAAAAGTACTTATTTTTGTGTCATAGAGAATGCTGCTGTGCTTCGAAATTTATGTTAGAGCATAATTGGAAAACACATAATTCTCTAACAAGGATACTTTGTGAAGTAGCTTGATAATGATACAAATGAAAAATTTCAACTGATGGTATTAAATTTGTCAAGTGAAGACCAGCAAACACATGTCCACGGAAGTGGGGCACAGACATGAACTGTGCAACAGGTACAGCATTGAAAAGTGAAAACACTGCATGCCGCCAACAAAGCGGCTCACACAAAAAAAAACATCATCGGCAACAAAGTAGAACCCATGCCGCCAACGAAGAAGAGGCACAACAGCATTGACAACATTGTACGAATCTCGCAGGTACGGCAACATCGGCCTCTCACTTAACAAGAGATGAGTGCTTCTTCTTACCTATTCAACAAAATGAACTCATTCGCCATTAATCCGGCATTCTATTAAACAGAAACGCGACGTAGGGCATTCTTCTCGCTCTTGTTGCTTAACCTGAACTCGGACTGATCTCACTAGCTGTGATCACCCGACAATCCCGACATCCTAGCTTCCCCCCACTTCCACAAATCGAGCAACAATAACTGTTCAGGACTCGATGAGAGATTTCACGTTACTTGAAATGACTCGAAATAATGGTGAATTCTAACAAGAGCTACACGATACTTCAAGAAGTACTATTTATAGGAAACATTATGGAATTTATAGAATCACTCTTGGTTGCAGGAGAGATTAATGAGTGCAATGAGAGAATGTCTGATATCTACGTAATGCTTATGGAGATTCCATCATTTCAATCATCTCTTTTCTTCAAATTCGAGTAAGATTTATTCTGCAACCCTGTGAAAAAAAATAAACAGGGAGTAGACCAACAGTCTGGCTGGGGGACTATGAACAGGGAGTAGACCAGTATTGGCTTGGTTCTAGGGGCCCTTTTCAATTGTAAACCTCATTGTAAAGACAATGGTAGATGTGCTGAGTCATTCCTCCACAGTCTGGCTACCATCGATCGTTCACAATGACGCCACTCTATGATGATGATGGCGTATGAAAGAAATTCACAAGTCTCACCTAAAATCAAAGTAAGGTTTCAATTTTTATCATGACACAAGCTGAAGAATTGTCATGGTGATTTCAAGCCAAGGGTGGCCTCTGGTTGATCCAGTTTCCAAAATTTCGTACTTCTCTCTCTCTTTCAGTCAAGACATACACTACAACTTGACTCCAGGACGCTCGACTACCACGATAAGTCATCCATGAAACAGTCCATACACTATTGTGTCTACACCCATACCAGCATACCTACACTGAGATTCCTGGAAATTTGATTACACTTTTCTCGTAGAAAATACATGTACCTGACATAAGATGTACCTGACCAAGTCCATACTTCTGCGAAATGAAGAGAATGCTTGTTGGAAATTCGACCATTCAACACAAAGAGCTGTACTTAGAGATGTTCAAATCCTTAAATTAAGAAAAATCCATGCCCTTGTTGACCGTCGGCTTAGCGATATCAACAGATCAGTGCATAAAGGCCTTAGCTAAAGCCACAACTTTATGCCTCATTCCAGAAACACATACCTAAACAACTTTCAATATGCTGCATGACAGCAAAAAACCAAGCCATAGGTTGGGTGGAAGAGATTGCCACAGGCAGTAACCCCGCCCTTTAGGTAGGACATTAACTTCATTCTCTTTTTTTTCTTGTATATTTGCTTAATCTTTTTGTTTTTCTTTATATTTCATTGTATTCTACTGCATATATTTTTTGTTCTACCTAATAAAGCTTTCTATAATAATAATAGGTAAAAGTCAAACTCACAACTTCCCGTATCAGCTTCCAAACCAGACCAGAACGTTCAATTGCACACCTCATACCAGCAACACACCTGAACTTCTCAACAGTCTGAACTTTCAACATGCTGCCCACATCATACGCCCTCTCAATCGCTTTCACAACCCCAATGAACCTCCCCCGCCATCCCCACTCAACCCCAAGGGTGTGGGGGTGCCCCCTCCCCGTGTCTGTCCTACCCACCTAACCCCTTCTTCCTCCTCCTTCCTAGTAACAACAAACATAGCGCAAAAATTTAAAACGATGATACCAACATCACGTTATTGATTTTTCATTATTCTCAAATTTCACATGTTCAAAAACAGAGAAAAAGAAAAGCAAATTTTCCGTTTGTAACAGTAATTATAACATCGCCTTATTTACACTGCCCGATTATATCTAATAATAATAATATAATCCCGGTAAACGGGCTTGTATTAACGGAAAGAATCCTGTTTACAAATTACAACAGTAAAATTTAGGACTATTGAGTCTCATTGTTCATGCAGTAAGCCCAAGACGCAATATTATGTGGTAAAATCCCAAATGGGAGGATAACTTGTCATGTTCCGGCTGGGTTTCAAACCTCTGGTTTCACTGCTGAGCTATCGGGAGAGTAGCTACGTATACATATCGAAAAAAGAGAGGAAAAACGAATTCGAAAAATGGAGGAAAAAAGTAGATTTTGCCAACATTATTCAACATTGAAAATAACGGAATGGTTTGAAGATACACGGGATTAGAAAGAGACGGAGAAGTGGGAAAGCAAGGAGATAGAAAGAGACGAACAATCTAGAACACAACGAGATTAGAAAGAGATGGATAGTTAGGACTATAAGGGGGTTAGAAAGAGACAGGAAACTGTGGGTGACGTCATTTATTAAGAGATGCAAAGAGGTTCTGTCTATTTCTTCTGTGCAACGGAAAAAACAAGATGGTGTCTTTTCAATTGGGCTTTGCTAAATGATTGATTTTCCTACAAATGATGAGTTAATTGAGAATAAATTCTGATGTCCGCGTGTGTGTGTAGTGTGTATTCAGATTGAAAATATGATCTGAGTATTCATTGGCAAACTAAGTATGTAACTGAGTTACTGAGTATAATCCGACCATGCATTTGTAAATTAAGTTAATTAAGTATCAGAACACCACAAGAATATTAGCAAGAGCAAATTATCATGTTTGTATTTTCTATTGATGTCCATTAAATTTTAAACAGACAGAAGAGCACATGAGGAAACTTTCACAATGTTTGGTAGATATGCGGTGTAGTCTGCGTCAGATGCTCACATATAGTGGTTCTGACTAGATAAGTACCAACTGGCGGTGGTAGTGGTACATGGTACTGGTGTCTAGTGGTAGGTGGTAGTGGTGTCTAGTGGTACTACGAGTACTCTCAGTGTATTGATCTCTTGCAATGGGGTGGGGGAGAGGTGGGAGGGGAGTAAATGTTCTTCCCAACAGCTACAGAAATAGACCTTCGAATCCGAGGGGTGTTGAATCCACATTTGTCAAGTCGGCACTCCTGTATTGGCTCGATCGATGTTTCTTGCTCTCAACTGCAAGTTACAAGCCATAACCTGGCTATTAATAGATATGTACAGAGTAAAAAGGCCATACCCAGATAGCTTTTATACGTTCTATAGCTCATCATCATCATAGGGTGGCGTCATCGTGCACGATGGTAGCCAGACAGTGGAGGAATGACTCAGTAGTTCTACCCCTGTCTTTACAAAGAGTTTAATAATTGACAAGAGCCCCCAGAACCAAGCCAAAGCTGGTCTACTCCCTGTTTATAGTCCCCCAGCCATAATGCTGGTCAACTAGTTGTTTATAGTCTCCCAGCCAGACTTTATATAAATCTAGAGGTGTAAAGTTTGAGTTCCAGAACTCAGAAGTTGCCAGGTAAAACCAGACAACCAAACTAACAGAAGTCCTTGCTCCCTAATGTTTTTTGATAAAGAACCCAAGCTGTTCCCTATCAGGGGTCTACTATGTAGAGCATATATTATATTACATAAGTATTATGTAATGCATGTATGTTGTATATTTTTGACATACGAACCAACACATAATTTAAATAGCTATTTGTAAGTCCAATATTGTATACTATATGCAAAACATTTAAGTCTACCATGTGTGTTTGTGTAATAGTGTATTTTGTGAAGCATACTGTCCGAGTATGTCCAACACGTAGATATACCATGTTATTAGTAGAAATATATATTGTTTAGAGCAAGTATTGTCTATTGGTGTAATATATACATGCATACATATTATGTAAAGTACTAATAAGCAGTTCCAATATTTACCATCGTGTGGTGAGACACTGGAAACGTCATACATAACAATATGGAAACCCAATTATTGCCCCCCAATGCAAGCGTTTTTACTTAGGAGGCACATAACATGTGACATAACACAGTTAGACATACGTAACATGTATCAGTAGGGAGTAGGGAGTGATTCTAGTGAGTTATCTCATGGCAGGTGTGATATTTGGGGGAACCAACATAGATTGCTATTATTTTTTTTATATACTTAAAGCAGCATTGTCTACATTGAATAATAATAACACTCTTTAGTGGAAGGTAACCACCAGGCGAGGTTAATACTCAAAGGATTTTCTACCACCTAACCCTCAGAGTCTTATTAATATGTGGTCACAAACACAAATGAATGAGGAAAAATTCGTCCATTGGGTGGGATTCGAGCCAACGCTACCTGGATTACCAGACTAGCGCGTTAACCACTTAACTACCAGTGCACCTTAACGCAGCATTGTCTAACATTGAAGCAATTAATCAATAAAGAAAGGCAATAATAACTTTGACATTTTGAACCAAAATTTCTTGCAAATTTTATCTCGGTAGTTTTCGGCAGGCAAAAAAGTTGGAGAGCATTTTCTGAGCAACGAAAGATTTGGGATATAGTACGCTGTGCTCAAGTATAATTTTCTAAGGTAGTTGACAATATACATAACTTCAGAGGTCAACACATGTTATTAAGCAAAATGATTACAATAAAAACCAATAACATTACATTGAGTTGGAGCTGAAATTCTCAATCTGAATGAACAGAAAAAAGTTGCTAATTTTTTTTCTTCTAAATTTATCGAAAAAAATTGTAGCCCAGGCAAATTAGTGCTAAAATGGGGTCTAGCGTCAAAAAATTGCTCAATAGCTGGAAATCGTTTTAAACCCTTAAAGGGGTCCTGAATAATGGGTATATGAGTTTGCGACGGATTTTAGGTTGTGCTTCCGAGTTTAGGGCCTAAATAGTGCAAATTTTTTGCACTTTTTTTAAAATTGCGATTATAACTCAAAATGTATTTATTCTACAGAAAATTTTACTCAGTTCTTATCTAAGGAACATAAAATTATGCGTCTAATGACGTTTGAATCATTAAAAAAGGTTAAGCCGTTCAGCCACAATTGCTCCTCAAAGATGGGTGGTTTTTTCAAACATAGCTCAAATTTTGAAAATTCTCAACTTTTAACGCCTGTAAGTCAAAAAGGATTGCACCAATTGAAAAATTTAATAGAATCGAACTTGTAGAAAATGTAAATTTAAGTAAAATACTGTTTGAAATTTGAAATTTGCTCACTCCAGTGCTGAGATATGATTTTTCGTCCCTAGCGCCAAATTTCCGCTAAGGCAGTGCAACGCAAGAAACTTCATCTGAACTCTAAAATTCTCATATTCTTACAACTTTTCAAGCAAAACTGAACGTAATCTATTGAATTCAGTCGAATAGGTAATTTAAAATTTTGAGAAACTTGCACTGAATTTTACTAAGATCTTCACTGAACATGTTGTGATTTCAAGACAGCTGGCACACTATGGAGGATGTAACTTGTTTTATATGCGGGAACATTGTGCAAGAAGGAATATTGATAATAATATAATAATAAAAATGCATTTTCTTTGTGTTGTTATGTCACAGTTTTAGTGGGTAGCGCAGAATCATAGAACTTTGCCAGTTTAATTTACAATATCTTGTATTATTTGTGTGCCTATGATTCAGCCACTGGTCGCTGCTTCATATCAAAGCAGCTACTCTTTTTTCCTCACGACTCACGAAGTATGAGTGGACCCCGAACATCCAAGTACAGAGCTACAGAGCAGAAAAAATCCCATCCCGCTGGGAATTGAACCCAGGTCACCATGCGTGCAATGCCTAGCGCGCTAACTCACTCGGCTACAGTGACTACAACATATTAAAGGCAAAGATAGAGGAATATTAAAGGAAAAGTCACTTCGAATGTTCATTGAGGACAGCAGGAGGAGAAATGATGTGCATCACACGTGGTTACAGACTCAAAGATCTGTTATACTTCACGAGAAGTGTCGCAAAGGTGTCTACACGAAGGAGTCAACCACTGTAAAGGCCGAAAAAGAAGCAAGAAACGGAAGCCGTGTGACAAGAGGCCGTGAGGAAATACCAAAATTCAACTTCAAGGAGCTCTGCTTCTACTGTGGAAAAGATATGGAGGTTCTGGGTACTAACGACTTCTTAGGAGTGAACCACTTTTCATGGCCATCAATGGTATCCATGTTTATATCGGCGTTGTCATATACGAATTGAGTTAATGAATTTTTAGTGATGATAAGGCCATGATACGTTCCATGCTATGGGGGGTATTCAGTGCTTCACTCCTAAGAAGTCGTTAGTACCTAGAACCTCCATACTGAAGGTGAAATCAATCCCACTAGTGACCAGTTTGAGCGAACTCTCCCTGTTCACGCCATGTGACTCCAGTTTGAATTGACTCCAAACTTACCCCGCGCATATCACTCGATCTCTACGCCCCTAACTGTTAGAGATAACACTTCGATATCAGATGATAGGCATATCATATGATCTTACAAAGAAAGCCAGAGATTCGGTACGATAGATTGGGAACGACGATGCCTCGTTCAGATTGTAACAACCAGTGGTCAGGGTACGTCTTCTCTCCTTCCTCGATCTACCACCTTTGATCCCCTTCTAAAGGCGTAAGTACTTGGTACAAGTACTCAAGGTAAGATCATCCAATCTCATTTCATAGTAGTAGTTTATTTCTTCCTTTTATCTTTCCGTGTAAATTTAATACTCTTTAATACACCTACACCTTTCGTAGTAGCGTTATTGAACCAGCGGCCTTTTCTTCGTTAAACCCCAGTAACTGGGAAACTTAGGTCTTTCGGCTTCAAAGCCCCAGTTACTACATTAATTCACTCCCCTCGTCCAGATATACCTTGAGCTGCATCAGGATCCATAGATGGGCGTGAATTAAAGAACATACCACGACAAGAATCGTACTTGCCTTCAGCGGCTACGAGGTCTGATTCAGTTGCCATCTTACGCAATACCACCGCCCCCATCTCATCTCCTCTGGCAATTGCAGAACCTTTAATTTTTTGCATTATTTCTTGTGTCTGAATTTCACGTCTATGAAGAGGAAGCTTTTTCTGTTTAACCTTGAAGCTTTCAGATGCATCTTTTCCACAGTAGAAGCAGAGCTCCTTAAAGTTGAATTTTGGTATTTCCTCACAGCCTCTTGTCACACGGCTTCCGTTTCCTGCTTCTTTTTCGGCCTTTACAATGTTTGACTCCTTCGTGTAGACACCTTTGCGACACTTCTCGTGAAGTATAACAGATTTCTGAGTCTGTAACCACGTGTGATGCCCATCATTCCTCCTCCTGCTGGCCTCAATAAACGTTCGAAGTGACTTTTCCTTTAATATTCCTCTATCCGCTCCTTCTTGCAAAATGTTCCCGCATATAAAACAAGTTACATCCTCCATAGTGTGCCTGCTGTCTTGAAATCACATGTTCAGTAAACAGATCTTAGTAAAATTCAGTGCAAGTTTCTCAATATTTTAAACTACCTATTCGACTGAATTCAGTAGATAACGTTCAGTTTTGCTTGAAAAGTTGTAAGAATGTGATAATTTTAGAGTTCAGACGAAGTTTTTTGCGTTGCACTGCCTTAGCGAAAATTTGGCTCTAGGAACTCTTTCGGTTTAAAATTCATATCTCAGCACTGGAGTGAGCAAATTTCAAATTTCAAACAGTATTTTACTTAAAATTATATTTTCTACAAGTTCGATTCTATTAAATTTTTCAATTGGTGCAGTCCTTTTTGACTTACAGGCGTTAAAAGTTGAGAATTTTCAAAATTTGAGCTATGTTTGAAAAAACCACCCATCTTTGAGCAGCGATTGTGGCTGAACGGCTTAACCTTTTTTAATGATTCAAACGTCATTAGACGCATAATTTTATGGTCCTTAGATAAGAACTGAGTAAAATTTTCTGTAGAATAAATACATTTTGAGTTATAAGCGCAATTTTAAAAAAAGTGCAAAAAATTTGCACTATTTAGGCCCTAAACTCGGAAGCACAACCTAAAATCCGTCGCAAACTCATATACCCATTATTCAGGACCCCTTTAAGGGTTTAAAACGATTTCCAGCTATTGAGCAATTTTTTGACGCTAGAGCACTAATTTGCCTGGGCTATTGAAATTTTGTTTAAAAAAATATGAACAAAAATAAGGTTGCTCAAAATTAAATTTATCATGGATAAAAATCATGGACGATAAAAATTGAAAAGGTTGCTTAAAATGAAATTAGATGATGATGTTATTGAACAGAAGTCCATTGTGTGAGACGTAGAAATGAGCACCCTCTTGTATAATTATTGCTTTCTTACTACGCATTAACCCCCCCATCTTGTTAGTCCCTGTGCGCGATACTAAAGCAGGACAATCAGGATCCGAGGACTGAAAGGATATTTTTTTCTCAGTCCATAGAGACAGAAAACGCAGGAATAACATTTTGGATGGTGGGTTGTTGGGTAATGTGCGTAGAACGTGCGATGGAAGAAGACCCCTGTGCAACTCCAGGGAGAAAAGGGATGAGATTTGTTTTATGAATTAATTGCAGAGGGAATACCGGAATTACGAGGTTGTCACTTGACTACAAGTTGTTTTTTTCAGAGGGCTAAAGAGCGACTTTGTATTGTTTTATCTAATATGCTTGACCTGTTGAAACCATAACATTAACGTCTCTAGGTCATTCGGTTGGTCTCTGAAAGTGTAGGTCATTCGGGACGGTTCCGTGTACGGCGAGTGTATTCAGACAATACAATCAATTCGTTGGAAACTCACAAACCAGCCTGGGTGGGGACGGGAATAGCCAGCATTGAATTTGAATGGGCATACCCATCTAAGTCCTAACCTTGCTGGACGTTGCCTAACTTTAGTGATCGAACGAGAACTGGTGTGTTCAACGTGCCATCGAATCTGGCTTTATTGGATTTTCATTAATTGGAAGACTTTCAGGTTTTATACATTATTTGTAAAGGACTTTCTCTAAAAACTGTTGTATTTACAGTTTAATCCATATGTACACGTTTCAATGAACTGGTAGTCAAGTGGTTAACGCGCTAGTCTGGTAATACAGGTAGCGTAGGTATCCGTTGGTTCGAATCCTACCCAGTGCATGAATTTTTCCTAATTCATTTTTGAGTTTGTGATGTGAATGAGTTAGAAATAACGGAATTCAGTACCACGATAGCATAAACCTAGTACAAAATTACTTATCCATGATTGATAGAAGTGACTCTGTCACATTTCAAATCCTATATGTGTGTGAAATCCTGCGATTATCATTAAACACCAACTTGAAATTATGAAAGTTGAGTAATTCAACTCTCTCTCTCTCTCTTTCTCCGAGCGTCGCCATATCTCTGATCCAATTTAAAGAATGCTACAACACTGACTGTCAGAACCAATCTAGTTGAAGATTTTTAAGCTAATGACTTTTTTCCTGGAGAGATTTGGGCATAGGAAGCTTGAGCAATTGTCTAGTAAACCAGGTGAGAGTCCCTTGGTTCAGATCCCACGCAATGCATAAATATTTGTACGTATATTTGAACCTTTGGTATCACAGAGCAATGGTACCAAACCGACTTCTGGAAGGGACTCTGAAGTCTTTTTCGAGTAGTATGTAAACATCTATGTATTAATAATTAAGTAGTTTGAACAATTCAAGCAAGAAATCAAGTTCTCTTTCACTAAGTGTAGCTGGAACTTTAGGACACAGATGATCCTGTGGATTGCCAACACACTTAAATGGTCAGAGATATGATAATTTTTCCAAACTGATAGGAACTTGAAAGATAAACTGAAAGATTTTTCGATGTCACGAAATCGATATTTTAAAACATCGATATTGCCCATCAATACATCGATTTTCCATACGTTAGAAAAAAATCCTGCTCAGGGTGCTCTTCTATTTAAATGCGGTATAATAATCACAATCTCAAGATAATTCTATCAAACGAGTCTTTTCCTGGCTTGTATTTGATTAGCTAGAGTTTAAGAGCACAACTTGTGAACTCACATGGACTCACATGAAACTAAAATATTGAGAGCTGTTTACAGGACGCAGTGAAAGTCATTCGAGTGCACATTCCGTGAAAAATAAACAGGATGCAACAAAGTCCTATACTGTTCGCCCACAAGTCAGTCGTGAAAGCGCAGCCTACAGGAACCATTAGTGGACACAGCCCACTAGGAAGCCATAATAACTTGCCTGCGTCTAATTCTATCGCCAAAAGTGTGTATTCACAATAACTTTCAACGGTATAGTGCAGGAGAAGGAACAGTAAGAGTCGCTGGTCTAAGCCGAAATGATGGCAAAAGGATTGGGAATTCGGAAGAAAAAAAATTGGGAAGACAGGGGACCCAAAATAAAAGAGGTACCTAAGAGAGAGGATCGGTTGAACAATTCAGAGGACCAATGCTGCGTCTTGTCAGCATTGCCATCAGAAGAATTGCATTAATTGTTAAATTTATAATAAATAAAACTGAAATAATTCTTATTTACATATTTTGGTTTCATCAAATTAATTTCTAATGCTTCAAAAACCTTCTTTGATATTTCTGTGGGAAGCGCTTTCTATTCACTACGTTTCTGTGAAAGTTGTTACATTATGGAGAGTAGCATTATTGATCTCCCGAGTTATCACACAGGATTAGGTAGAAGGTAGGGAGGGGAAGGGGGGGGGGGTCTGAGGAAAAGAGGAGGTAGAAATGGAAAAGAGAGTGGGGAAGAACTGAGTAGAGAGAAGAAAGATAGAAAAATGGGGAGGAGGGAGGAGATGCAGAGAAAAGGAAAAGAAGGAGATGTGTTTTAGAAATGGGAAAAGGATGAGGGACGAGGCTAATAGAACGGGTGGAAGAGGGTCTAAGAAAGAGGGGGATGGTAGAAGATGAGGCGTTAGACACAAGATTGTGAAGGAGGATGAGTCCAAACTCAGAAACCCATAATGAAAATAGGAAATTATAAATGAAATATTCTGCGTCTCTGCCTTTTCGTGAACTTACTTGGGGTCGGCATAGTTCAATTTCAACCTACTTCTCGCTGGAGGATGTTTGGTTTCACATTTTGCTGTTGGATGGTCTCCCTAACGCCAACAAAGCAATGATTTTGTTTATAGAACAGACATTATATCATTTTACATATTCAAGAAAAGGTCAAGTTGAAGTGAGATGGGACCGTTCTGGTTTCGAATGCATCCGGGGTCATTACTCATCATGTCTAATCCACGATCTGCTGGCTAATCCCGGCCGCACTCAGGCTGGGTGACGTTACTTAGAATAACTGGGTTGTTTGCTCAGATTAATGAGGATAAAATCCACGTTGTGATATGAGCATGTGGTTTAAAGCGACCGCAAACCCAAAACGACAATTATACAAGTTGAGAAGGAAACTTAACGCTTAGGACAGTCATGGCACTAGGACGGTTATGGCCGGGTCGAGATATTCATGCGGGTCAAAGCGGGCAGGAACTTTTCACAGGTCGCAGCTTTTTGAGGAGCACTGTGTTCGGCGGAAAGTCCTTGCCCTTTGAGATTCTCACACGGTGGCCCTAAATATTTCTCAGATTCCTACGCTTTCACAGCACCAAATTTTCGTTTCAAGTTGCTCTTGCTCATACACAAGCATCTCTCTTCAAATGAATGAGCGATTTGAACATGGGCGAACACAATTGAATAATATTTATAGATTTCTTCAAAAATATCCAAATTGAACAACGACACACGTACCAATCATATGGGGAGAGTTATTCGGAATGTATTTTTAGTTCGTTACTTCGTTTGAGAGAAACAGGAGGAGGAGGAGGAGGTGAGAAAGAAGAAGAATAAAGAAGAAAAAAAGATGGGTAAACAAAACAGGGGAAGTGGATTCGTTTGAAATCATCATAGAATTATCGGCAACATCGTTATTTTGTAAATATAATTGTGGTACGCACACTTCATGTACATGTGACGTTAGTAGAACCATGGAACTACTCAGATTAGCAGAATGACCCCCAACAGATCCGTGCGAAAATAAAAGAAGCGAGCGAAATGTTGCAAAAATAGGACATTATCAGTTGAGAGGTGTGACTCCTAAGTATTCG
This sequence comes from Bactericera cockerelli, assembly GCA_024516035.1. NCBI lineage: Eukaryota > Metazoa > Arthropoda > Insecta > Hemiptera > Triozidae > Bactericera > Bactericera cockerelli. The sequence goes on along the minus strand of CM044955.1, from coordinate 13,994,674 downwards.
TGATTGATTGACGAAGCGCTGAATTCCAGATACAACTTGAATTTTATTTTTTGCATTTTGATTAGGAGGAGGGATTTTCAAAAATTTGTTTACTAACGTTATACATATGGGTATAGAGGAAGAGTATAAAAAGAAATTATATAAATATCCAAATAACCTGAGGACAGTAAAATTGTATGGCTGGAAATATTTTTCCTGTCTAAGAACCAAACCAGCAACTTGGCGGGTCAAAAACAGGCGCTCTAATATACTTGGCAAAACTCTACTGACTTGAAAATTTGAACATCAGCTGATGATAAAAACTGTACGTTATGCTCGTAAATATAAATTTAAGCAGTAGGTAATGTAGGAATGAGCAGAGCATCATAAAAAAATTAACAGCTCCGATAGGTCATGCAAATTAATTCCTATCCCCACCCTAACTTCAATAAACCTGTGCAAAGAGTACACATCATTGAGGCATTATAAAAACAACAATTTCAACAAGTCGTACACATTATGAGGCATAAAGCAACAAACATAATCAACAACACTTTTCATAGATGGCGTTGTTGTGCTAGGTAAACTAACCCGATTGCCTATATTGATCACTGACGTTTATTGTCTCTGGGAGACTGACAGTGGTCCACAACTAGGGGACCTCCAATGTCGAAGACAACACTATGATCCAAGATGACACGACTGCCAGAATGGGTGCCATGTTAGAGAAAAATTTACGGGCCACTGGTTAATGATGCATCAGTAACAAGCAGTGCACTGGCAGCAATATCAGCACTCATAGTTCATATAACTGATAGACACTAGCAGTTATACTATTAGCATATTGGCAGGATGGACCGCCGCGCCGGGAGGGGAAAATTCAGTGGTGGGAGGATGTACCAGACAGGAAACAGAAGTTAAAGACGTTCTAGCACTCAACCTAGACTCAACCATCCGTGAAATATGGACACCCATACCACTGTTGAACTCATCCACAGAACCCACAACAGACCTCAGAAGCTACTACACATGTCGTAGTACTAATTAACCCTAATGAAAGGGTTCCAACCGTCTGGCGAGACAAGTGACGACTAATTCTATGAGTGACGTTTTTTTTTTTTTTTTTTTTTTTTTTTTTTTTTAAATACTGGCATAACTAACGATGGAACAGCTTTCACTGGAGACCGACCTCAGTAGCTTGATCGATAAGGCGGCGGACTTGTAACCTGGAGGTCGGTGGTTCAAGTCGCGGTTTCAGCGTAGATATAGTAAAGCAAGTTTGAGCAGTTATGATTTCACGAAAGTGATTAACACAAATATGATAACTTTGAATATATGTAATATTATATAAAACTAGGATTCTTTTAAATTTTAAAGAATCCTAGTTTTAAATATTACATATACCTAACATTTTGGATTTCTAATATGAACCTAATAACAAATGATAACTTTGAACTTTCAGAACAGCTTTCACTGGAAACTCAACACATCAACTACAAGTGATTATTATATTTGTGTTAATCACAAGAGTGATGTCACAATGCTCAAACCCGAACTTAACAATTCCTGATGATTGAGACACGAACCAGTGACCACCAGGTTACAATTCCGCTGCCTTATTCATCAAGCTATCAAAATCTGTCAAATGAAACTGAAGAGTTGAAATCTGGAAAAGCACCCTAAAGTGTAATGGTTTGGGAAATACTTGTGCTTTGACATCCTATGGGCCAAATAACTATCTTTTGGAGGAAAGTTAAAGAGGCAGAGTTCCTGAGGGTTGATTAAGTTTGCATTACGGTGCAAGAAAAGTTGGGCTGATCCACTACATATAGATAATAAAATATATCTGAAAATAAATTTTGACTACTTCAGAAGAAAAAAAAAGGTAAATGTGGCTTTCAGCTTATACAAGACATCAAATAATTATAACAACACTCTTTAGTGGAAGGTAATTATTATAATGTGGTCACAAACTCAAATTAATGAGGAAAAATTCATGCTCTGGGTGGGATTCAAACCAACGGACCCCTATGCTACCTGGTTTGGGAGGCACCTTTTTCCGTCCATTTACCTTTTTTTCACCTTAATTCGTTCCCGTCGATTCCGTCCGTCAATATTTTTAAACACCTGATTCCGTCCGGATCATTCGTAAGGGTTCATTACCCGATTCCGTCCCATATGCTCGTCCTATTACACTAAGAAATAACAAAAATTATAATTCAATATTTTTCATCAGTTTATATTTTCAATCAAGTATAAATTAAAGTAAAAAGTACAATTACAAAAAAAAAAACATTAAAGTGAAAACATAATTTTCCAGGTACTTAGTCGAAAAAGGGGTAAGAATTCATGACATGGGTACCAAAGTCCTTTCGGGTAAAGAGGTCTTGGTCCCCATTTTTTCAAAGCAAAGCAACAAATCGCTCTTTTTGATAAACTATTACCTCATTTAACATCGGTTCTTTGATTATTTTACAAGATTATGATCTGTTCTTGAGGGAACTCCAATTACACAATCAAAACTCATCTGTCTGAGGAAAAGAATTTGCAGTTTTGTTCAACACAAGACCTTCTCTTAATTCATTGCAAAACTTTTGTGAAACGAATTGTAATTGTTCACTACAATTAAATCTTTTCTTTTTACACTTAACATTTATGTGAACACTTAACATTTAAACTAATTTAAAACTTCTTCGAATTAACTTTGTAACCAACTCTGTAAGAATAATATGACAACTATGATAATGTGTTATGACCAAATTACTAATTTGGATAGAGTATCATACCTACTAATGCAAGTTGTATAAACAACTATTAATGCAAAGCTTCATGTTATAGATATAATGTACTAGTACATAGGTGCAAAGATAAGTGACGGGACGGAATTAGTCTTGTCTGAGGGTTGGGACGAATCGAGTATCGACACCTGAGAAAACTCCGGACGGAATTAGGTGTCGTCCACCTGGTTTACCAGACTAGTGCGTTCACCACTTGACTACCAGTGCACATATACACTTAAATAACACTCAGAGTTCAAGTGTTCCAACATTATCATTGAAATGATTGTTTCTAGTGATGATACACAGATTGTTTGTATCATTTCCTGAGTGATCGAATCGGAAGATTCCTGAGAGCAACACAATGTACGATATATGATCCGTACACGACAACGGAATATCACACACAACAAGACAGAAGAGAGGCTACTTCTGGGATTCGAAGCCTGGCGAGAGAGTTCATCAGATTCGTAATTACAAACACACATCAGCTCTATTCTAATTCTGGTAGACATGATTCCATATATGACGAAGGCTATAGATTCCACACTCACACACATCACTGGAACAAACAACTTGTGCACCACACTCCGTCTCTCTCTCTCTTGCGATGACAAGATAGTATGGAAAGCGGTGGGGGGAGCGGAAAAGAGAGGGAGTCAAGTGTAAAACAAAGCAAATCAGAGAGAAGACCAGAAGAGAGAAGTTGGGTCAGGAAAAATATACACCGAGAACCGAGTCAGGCTCACACACACATACATAGCAACAAGGTCACCTAAGGGCATAGAACCGCTCTGTGCCGGAATCAGGCACATCTCCTACATTAAAAACATCTCTGTGTTTAGCTCACAATGTTGGAAATCAGATCTCCATTAAAAGATCTGTGTATTTAGAGGTTTAGAATGTTGGAAATCAGATCTTCGGATGTAACATTGAAAGACCATGGGCAGCAAAGAGCTCAGATTGGTTGCTCATTGTATGCTAGTGATGTGGTTCGAAAGTTCACCTTGTAACCTAAAGTTAACATCACTCTCCTACAAGACCTCTTCCTTGATGAAAAGAGATCATTGACTGATTTGCAATCAAGATTTTTTTCACAAACAGTATAAAAGTAATACAAATGTAGAAACGTTATCATATACTGGTAGTTAACATGTACCTGTACTGGAAGTTGAGTGGTTAACGCGCTAGTCTAGTCTAGTAATACAGATCGCGTAGGGATCCGTTGGTTCAAATTCCACCATGAATTTTATATATATTAAGACTCTGAGGGTTAGGTGGTAGAAAATGCTTTGTGTATTAACCTCGCCTGGTGGTTACCTTCCAATAAAGAGTAATATTATATCATCATATCAAATCCATAGAGAAAAACAAGCAAGGAAAGAACTATGAATGAGATGAACATTTTCCTTTTTGGATACTAAGATATCCCTGATGATCTTTGTATCATTATTGAGGACTTTTTTTCTGGATTTTCAATGGAGCCTACAAGTCTCAATGGATTCGGGAAGAATGTGTGCAATGTGCATGGAATTTTAAAGGTCAGATGCATTCCTAAGGGTTGGTGTGGTGTATCTTCATAATCTTCATCATAAAAGTAAGTACTTCATATGAAACTGCAATTCTAAAAAAAAGGCTGTGTTCATCGTGTCTGCATGATCTTGTGAAACGATTCCCTATACCTTCACTAAATAGAACGGCAGCCATGGGCGAGTATGCAGTGAGGAAGTGCGGGACTTGAGCTAGTATCATATCAATCATACCTATGCATTGGACTGAATTGGAATGCGCGCCACTGTTGCCGAACATTTTCCTGTCGCCATGGCAACACGAAGTTACCAAAACATCAGTATAATTCCAATTCTAACTTACTGAAAATTTGAATTGAATTGAAATGTGCGGCGCTCCACTTGTTAACAAACATGTTCCCGTCGTCATGACAACACAGAGTTACCAAAACATCAGTATAATTTCAATACCAACTTACTGAAAATTTGAATTGAATTGAAATGTGCGGCGCTCCACTTGTTACCAAACATGTTCCAATCGTCATGGCAACACGAAGTTACTAAAACATCAGTATAATTCCAATTCAAACTTACTGAAAAATTGAATTGAATTGGAATGCGCGGCGCTCCATTTGTTAACAAACATGTTCCCGTCGTCATGGCAACAAGTTCCCATAGCATCAAGATAATATGAGCTGCTATTTTATTGTTCCTCGCTCGCCCGGAGCGGAGTTAATAATCTGACTCGGTATTAAACGACATCGCTACCTCTGCCCGAGTTGGCTTAGTTTCCTCGCGTGAACTCTGCCTGGCTCGCTGCGTGATGCCGAGGTTACACACAACTGGCAACAGGTCGATCCTTGTTATGGGATTAGCGAATATTTGAACTTCAAACACGATACACAAACACAAAGTCTGATACCAGTATATTTATCAAGAAGCTCAAAGAAACATGGTAGCAACAGGGTGAGATCACTTGAAATTTTCAGACGAAATCTTAAAAAGCAAGAAATTTTACTCTAGGCTTTAAAAAAAGAAAAGTTACTTGAGTAGAAGAAGGAAATATATTATTTGGGTAATATCGTGGTTGTTAAAAGATCAAGGACCAAATTCATGAAGCAAAACTTACACTCAAGTGTGCGACATGATGGATAAATATTTATGTATTCACCCTTTTTAACGAGATACACAAAATCACGACGTGGTAAACATAGAGATCCTAGTTATTGGAAAAAAAATTCCATCAATTCGGCCCTAAAAGATCCACCCGAGTCAAAAACGCTAAGAAGGTTCACCCTAGCCTTGGCATTAAAATTTATTCCACAGTCTAAAAGAAGGTTAACAAGGTAAACAAACATACCCAGCAAGACTCCTGGAGTCCTACAGATTACTCTTGAAAACAAAACTTACTTTATGCTATCAAACTTAAAATAGAGATTAACCTAGACAGTAAAAAACATACTAGATATTACCCTAGAAAGTAAATAAAAACTCTAGAAATTACCATATAATTAAAACTGATCCTATAGATTACCCAAAACAGTAAAACTTATCCCAAAGATTACCATAGGCGATAAAAATTCCCTACAGAAAACCCTAGGAAAAAAATTAACCAAGAGAAGACAATAGGCAGTAAAAATTATCCTAGATAACCTAGAAGAAAAATAAACCAACTAACACTATAGATTACCTAGAGTTTTAGACAGTAAAACTTACCCTACAGATTACCTAGAGTCCTAGAGAGTAAAACTTACCCTACAGATTACCTAGAGTCTAGACAGTAAAACTTACCCTACAGATTACCTAAGAGTTCTAGACAGTAAAACTTACCCTACAGATTACCTAAAAGTTCTAGACAGTAAAACTTACCCTCCAGATTACCTAAAGAGTTCTAGACAGTAAAACTTACCCTACAGATTACCTAAGAGTTCTAGACAGTAAAACTTACCCTACCCAAACGAGCTGAGACTTACCTTACAGAGTTCTAGACAGTAAATACTTACCCTGGCACCAGATTACCTGGAAAATAGTTAGCGAAAACTTAAAGGGGATACCAGGACCTAATGGAATGTTAGCAACAAACTTAACGCCTGGACAAACATGGACCAAGTGGAACATAAAGTTAGCGAACCCACACGGTTAAGGTGGAGTACATCATGGACAAGTGGAACATAGTTAGCAATACAACACGGTTAAAGGTGGTACATCATGGACCAAGTGGAATAATAGTTAGCGAACAACACGGTTAAAGGTGGTACATCATGGACCAAGTGGAATAATAGTTAGCAAACAACACGGTTAAAGGTGGTACATCATGGACCAAGTGGAATAATAGTTAGCAAACAACACGGTTAAAGGTGGTACATCATGGACCAAGTGGAATAATAGTTAGCAAGCAACACGGTTAAGGTGGTACATCATGGACCAAGTGGAATAATAGTTAGGGAAACAACACGGTTAAAGCTGGTACATCATGGACCAAGTGGAATAATAGTTAGCAAGCAACACGGTTCAAGGTGGTACATCATGGACCAAGTGGAATAATAGTTGGTAAACAACACGGTTAAAGCTGGTACATCATGGACCAAGTGGAATAATAGTTAGCAAGCAACACGGTTCAAGGTGGTACATCATGGACCAAGTGGAATAATAGTTGGTAAACAACACGGTTAAAGCTGGTACATCATGGACCAAGTGGAATAATAGTTAGCAAGCAACACGGTTCAAGGTGGTACATCATGGACCAAGTGGAATAATAGTTAGCAAGCAACACGGTTCAAGGTGGTACATCATGGACCAAGTGGAATAATAGTTAGCAAGCAACACGGTTAAAGGTGGTACATCATGGACCAAGTGGAATAATAGTTAGCAAGCAACACGGTTCAAGGTGGTACATCATGGACCAAGTGGAATAATAGTTAGCATAACAACACGGTTCAAGGTGGTACTCCACTGTATTTAGTGGATGGAAGAAAGAAATTTCATTTCAGTTTACATTTTTTCGTTTAAAATCCACTTGAAGTACAATATCTGTTGTACTTGTACAGGGATTTAGATTAAGTAATGAGAATACTAATAAGTATTTTTATTTATTTTTTCATATACATTTGAATTCCTATTACATCTCCATGGAAGTACTTTTGTACTTTTTGGAAGATAAGTAGATATAGATTAAGAGGTTATGTTATATGTTAACAAAATTTGGTACGCAGGGAAACCAACATTGACAGTTAATCTTAAAATTATCTTTCAATTTTTTTTTTATATAGTATGTTTGAATTTCTGACAACGACAACGTCAAAAACCATCTGGGGAAATACAGACAATAAGCTCTTACTCTCATCAATGTTGTGTTGATATCGATTAAAAGTTCATATCGTATACTACTACGTATACTTAATGCAGTTGCTTACGTGCATTGTTTTAATATGACTTTTATTTCCTACTACAGCTTTTTGTTGGTGCCAAATTGTCAATGTCATTAGATAGATTTATGGTTGTTTATTTTATCAACAATCTTATTCAGTGCGATAAGATCTCATCATCAAAAGATCGCACTGAATACTACTGTTGATGACGATTTTTACATTGTTGGATGGTTTTGTTGTTATTTTTGTTCTTGCTGTCTTAACTGTCATATTTCTCAGTTGTATTTGATTTACACAAAAGAAGTTATTGGTATTAGAACTGTCGCTAAGGTTATCGTTGTATTTACTATTATACCTACATAGTTTGGTACATACCAATATTAACAATATCAAACATCATCCTAATCAAACAATATAAGTAATTAATTTTATGGACATGTATCACAACTTATAGTTGTAGCTTTATTTATTTACTAGCGGGCTGTCGCCCGCTTTGCGGGCCGAGGCATGGCCGTGAAAGCAAAAAATCCTTTTTCGCCAATGGCAGGTGTTGTAGTGGGAGTTTCGAAAAATCCCGTCTTATTGCACATCTAGACTATAAGACAAAGCTACCTACCAAATTTCAGCTTCCTAGGACTTACGGTTTGGGCTGTAGAGCGATGATCAGTCAGTGGTCAGTGGTCAGTGGTCAGTGAGTGTCTTTGACATTTATATATTAAGATAATCATATAGAGATATAAACAGATATAATATGTATAGACAGATATATGTATAAAAGTAATTAAATAATAGAAATTAAATAATAGAAATTAAATCAAATAATGTTTTCTCTCAATTCTCTCTTTTTTTTTTTTTTTTTTTTTTCTTTTTTTTTCTCTCAGTCTACCTTGCACCTACTTCAGTTCTCAATGTTATAAACAGATGTACAGAGCATATACAGATGTACAGAGCATATACAGATGTACAGAGCATATACAGATATAAACAGATATAATATGTATAAACAGATATATGTATAAATGTAATTAAATAATGGAAATTAACTCAAGTAACAATTTCTCCCTACTTCAGTTCTCAATGGCCAAACAAGATTCTTTCATTTCTATGAGTGAATGACATATTTTTAAAAGTAAAATTACATAAAACATGGAAAATATATATTGATACTTTCACTGGCTTCTTATTTATTCATATAGGGTTATAAATATAAGTAATTAAGTATCTTTATTATAATGAAAAAAATTACCATTTCTGTGGAAGTTAGTTTTGGTGCCATTGTTGTTAATAGCAATAACGAGGCTACATGATTGTTAAATTTTGTAAACGTCAACATTGTTGGTGCAGTTTTCACATTGACTTATTCTGATTATCAACATTTACCCTTTATGATTCCGATTGAAGTTTTTATTATTCTTAAACGTTATTTTTTACAAGGTTATCTCTATGGGAAATAGCCTTGACTGTCAATGCCAAAAAGAAGCTTTATTTTCTATAAGAAATAATTTTCGCCAACAGACGAATTTCAATCCTTACTCAAACGAAAGATACATCCCTCCGATATGTCTTGTGAAAATAAAACCCATCTCAATGTATTGATTTTTCCCAAGCTAATAACATCATCACCTTGAATTACAGTAAATATCCACCAGTTTATCGGGGAGGGCTCTGATATCATTTTCTCCTTTCAACTTTCAAAAGGTTTCTCTTCCTCTCCAGATACTTGAAACACATTCTCCTTCTTTCTTCAAATGGAAACTTCTCTGGCTTCGTTTATTTTGTAATATCTCCTCGATCATGTTCTTTACATTAGACATCGATTAATCCGGTGCACACGTTTTGTTTTAACACATGATGTAATGGGACAATTGGGACATAGACATTGATGTCAGGTGTAATTGAATTGAAACCGACCTCAGTAGCTTGATCGATAAGGCGGCGGATTTGGAACGTGGAGGTCAATGGTTCCAGTCCCAAGTTAAGCAAAATTTTAAAAAAACAAATTAAAGTATTTGTCATATGACGATTGTGATTAACACAAATAATATGTTGTATATATGATAAGTTTTTATTAATTAAAGATAACAATGTTTAATTTTTATCTTTAATCCTTACCCCAAGTGACCCCGGTTCAAATACCGCCTGGGTAGAAAATTTTCGACTCTGTACTTTGTACGTGCTAAGGATCCTCTGAACTTGAAAGGGAAATTAAAACCCCAAACAAATGCATAACTTGAAAAACTGAATCAGATGTAGAAAAAAGTAATCATGGAAAAATGTGATAGGAACTACATATATTTTTTTTTTTACAATTTCTAAGAAGTATGATTGGTTGTTTGATTGGTTCATTAATGATAACTATTTTTCATGTTTCCAATTTCAAGTAATACAGGAAACTCAACACTGCTAATACTACTATCACTAGGGTTTCCTCGGGGCCAGGGACCTAAACTTTCTCTCGCCCGGGACAAAAGCTAACTATCAGCATACTCGCTTTGTTCAGCCAGGGCCCGGGGAAGCCACCCCCGATGCCTCTCCTCCAAATCCGTCCCTGGGGTTTTCCATATAACAATAAGCTGAGACACTCATGGCATGTAAGCTACATACATACTTATAGTAGGCTACAATGTACACATACTTATCATACATAACGTGGAAACGTCATAGACATACCCATGTAGGGTAAAAACAATTTGTTTTATCAGAGGAATGGAAATAGACAGGGCTAACCTGAAGCAGGTACTAGCTTATTCAATACAGGGTCCATACTATCATAGTACGGATAATATGATGATGTGTTGTGTAATCTACATGAACACCATCTACTATCAATAGACTATAAATAATCATGTTAGATGATGCACGTAAAAATTAAGAGACTATAAAGAATCATGTTGAAATCCACATAATTTTAAAAAATAGTCTAAAATTTACTGAATGTAGACCCATCTCAGATCTATGAACAGAATAAAGATTAGAAAACCATTTGAAGTACACATACTAGCAAGTACGTGTATGTGTTATCAAAACACAATAATATGTACCAAATACATCGAAACATTGAGAGTACACATATTAGTGTAAAAGTATTCAACCTAATACCAATCTCTATATCCATGGACAATACGAGATTAATAATGTAACCATTTTGTGTACACGTCATACGTACACATACCATCTATTTGTGTAGTGTGATCAACATAAACATTAAACACCCACGTCAGATCTTTCGATGGATAATATAGATTATAGAATAATTCTGAGTACCCTACACAGTAAACATACTATCAAGTACGTGTGATGTTCTCAACATAAGCACAAATCTATGGACCAAGAACATTGACAAATCTTGAGTAAATATATTAAGTGTGTAAATGTACTCAACGTTACACTCATCTCTAATCCATGGACATACGTGTACATAATCATGTTGAGTACACAGTAATACACATACATAATTTATACTGGTCGTCTCTATGTCGTAGTGTAATCGACATAAACACCCGTCACCAATCCATAGAGAACATAGAGTCATGTGAAGTACTCATATCATACGGGTAAGACATTCAACACATCTCCATGACAACAGTAAGACGAACACTCAACACATCTCCATGGACTGAAGTACACATATGATACGGGTAAGACGAACACTCAACACATCTCCATGGACTGAAGTACACATATGATACGGGTAAGATGAACACTCAACACATCTCCATGGACTGAAGTACACATATATACGGTAAGACAACACTCAACACATCTCCATGGACTGAAGTACACATATATGATGCGGGTAAGACGAACACTCAACACATCTCCATGGACTGAAGTACACATATCATACGGTAAGACACTCAACACATCTCCATGGACAACAAAGTTGGCGCTGGAGACACACTTGAAGTCAATTATTCCAACAGAAAACAATGAGTTGGGTGCGTAGGAGGTCCAGGCGCAAGACTTCCGTCCTTCAGCATTACCACCACCACCCCATGTCATCCATCTTGTACTCGGTGACCAGTACCAGGAAAGTGTATCAAAACACATCGATACCGGGCTCCATATCACTGGCAGATATCTCTTCTCGGAACGTTTCTGATCCTTGTCTTCGAAATGAAGTATTTCATAATTGGCTGCACTTAGCTCTTCTTCTGCAAAACTTATTTCAAAAACTCATCGCCAAGTACTTGCTGAGTTTAATAATAAATAATAATAATAATGCTTTTTCTTTGTTATTATCACAATTTAGTGGTAGCGCAGAATCATAGACTTTACCACTTATTGACATGATCTGATTATTTTTGCCTAAGATTCTGCCACTGTCGCGCTTCACATTAAGCAGTACTCATTTTTCTCACGAGGATGAGTACCGAAATCCAGTAATGAGAAAATATCCTCCCGCTGGAATCGAACCAGTCATCCATGTGTGCACATGCCTAGGCGCTAACTCGCTCTGCCCAGTGACTACTACAATACAACATCTGAGTTTAATACAACATCATGACATCATATGAACTTTTTTTTGACATAAAAGTAGGAAAAGCATTTAAGCTTTGGCATAAGATACCAAGATAAATGACAGTTCGAGTCTAGTATAATGCAGTACAATAATAATGAGATAGCCCTCATCAGATCACAGACATAAGTGGAAACAATCTACTTCCAGAAAGTAGAACTTGTTTGATGTACTAAAGTGCGTAAGCGACATAGTGCCTGGCAATACTTACATGGCGGCGTTAAGCGACATTGTGCCTGCAAATACTAGTTGGCAGTGATTAAGATAGTCAAAAGCTAGGAAATTCGAGAGTTTTACTAACCTTGCACTGACTATTCACAGTACTACCTTGCAAATCTTCAAACAGATTTTCCAAAACGTGAAATTCAGTATTGACCATTGTTTCCAATGAATCTGTTTAATGGCATACAACCATTGAAACTCATTGATCAATAATGAAATTGCAGTGCCAAGGACGAGAAGTCAGACAATCAGCTGATACAAATTAGAACTCGACGTGAAATCAGACACTCAGCTATACAAATGCAGATCGATTGGATTGCAATTCATTCGTCAAGGAATGTGTGACCTGGGTCGTCGAGACATCCGTTCTTATCATAATCGATGAGAGATAAGAGCTCCTCCATATGACGTATGTCTTCTAGCAGTATACTTGCAGATTCTTCATAAGTGCCTTTAAGCCCTCCACCTCCACTTGAGTCATGATTAAATAATCACCAGCACTTGAGTCATGTTTTCAACTTTCATTTCTGTTCCATCACTGTAAACCTAGTTGTTCCACCAAAAGATCTAACGGAGTTCGAGCAAACCTCGTAAAAGATTGTAATGCTCCAAGTCGAATAAGATTGATTCTCTTCTCTAGAATTGTTTACCTATTGTTCCATATTTAAAATTATTATAGGATAAGGAAAGTAAAAATACCTGAAGAATTTCAAGCTTCGTCATAACAAAATAAAAAGCTTTCAAAGTTCCCAATTTCATATAATAGCTAGTGCATAAAGATATTTTTAGGCAGACCTTGGTGGTTAATTAAAGAATCTACATAGAGAGAAAGAATTTGTCAATGACATTGAAAAAACAAAATTAAATTCAACAATAATACGTACCAAGACTAAGATCATCAAATTTCATATCTAAAAGTAATCCAAAATGTAATCCAAATCGTCACGAGGAACTAAAAGCACTTTCATTTAAAAACACTTTAATGCAATTAAAAGTAAAATGTTTTGGAAAAAAATTCCAACTCGGAACGTTTCACAATTATTCGAGTGTAAGTCCACTAAAGAAGACTCCACATAGACTAATACAAATACAACACACGAGAGTGAAGAATATTTTGAAATTTATTAATACAGAAATTGATTAGGCAGGTAGAGAAAGGAAAAACACGCGAGATTTTAGTTGGCAACATGATTCAATTGAACATTGAAATATAGGTAAAAATAAAATGGATAGAAAAAAAAAAAAAACAAGTAAAAAAACAGCAACAAAAATTGAAAAATCAAAGAAATGGGTGGCTTATGATGGCGTGTGTAAATTGTTTATTTTACATACGCTTTTATTGTAAAAAATAATAATATAAGAATACATCGATGAAATAATTTCTAGTTTACGTGGTTCATCCGCCGCGAAACATTGCATCGGCATGAGAGACGCGCCCGGCGACAACACAACCGCAGTGGATAGCAGCAACACGCAGAATGAAGCAAAGCATGGAGTGAAACAACTCGGGAGTTTACTGAATGGTGACGGCAGGCGTACGTAAAGTGGAGAATGAGAATCGAGTTAACGCAAACACAACAGAGGAGAAGGTTTATCAAACACAGAGCAACGAGGTTCAGACGCTCGGAGGTGGGAGGGGAAGCCGACGGAGGTTTCAAGTTTAATCCATTTTCCTGCCATTCCATCAGCTGAGTCTGTGCCAGCATGTCACCGTTCACTTAGGCACAGTGCACCGTTGAGGTGAATTTTTGTGGTGTCTAAGCGGAACTGATTGGCGTTCCGTTCCATCTACTTTGATCGGATTCAATTGAATCTCTTCTTATGAGACTCCCACCGCTCAGGAGACGACGAATCACCTCATCTAGTACCAGGAATGCATTTGTTTTCTATCCCGAATATCATCTATCTTGGACCTGTGATGAATAATGAAGACTTGATGCAAGATCCAAAGGAGAGGTGAAAAGATACATAGGATTAATACTAAGCAGTTTTTCCAAAAAGTATTAATTACAGACCAAGTCCATTCAAAATTCGTAGATGACATACAAATTACACTTCTCTTGCAGAACGCACCCTACACTACCACCATGAATTTCATTTCAAGTGGAACTTAGTCAACCTAATGATTATCTAGAACACCTCTTACTTTGCTGCAGCCAAATGAATGCAACCCAAGAATCACGCAGTCAAAAGTCAACACAAGACATTCCAAGACGAGTAGACGACCCAATAGCATCCCAGGAACTTTCACTAAAATGCTCTGAGGACGGGCACCATCTGAACTCGATAAGAAGACTACCTCAACTTCTTGCTCGCAAGAAGTCCAGAGTTCATTGGAAAGAGTACTTGAGGTGGATTATGCTAGATCGCATAGCAAGCGAGTTCCATAACAATTAGATAGATGATAACGGGGTCACGAAATTAACTTTATTTCGCATTTGTGATCGAAGTGGCGGAGGAGGGGGCAGGTTGTACATACAAGGTTGCTGATCTAGTACCAAGCAACGGGATATGTATTGGTGATGACTTCATAGCACATTCTCTTATTCCAAGATTCTACAACCTGATCCAACGTTGAATAGAATGAGCCAATCGCGAAATTCTGATGACGACGACAGATAGCTTGACCGTTTGGAATATTAATATTCTAACACTCCCACAAAACTGTGTTATTCGAACAAATTTCATCACACTAATCTAACTAAACCTGTGTAAAGTGTAAACCATCAAATCAAACACAGAGCTCTTAATATTATTTACTGTTAATCTTTGATCAACGTTTAATATTATATTGTTATAATAACATTTTAGTAACAATACTTCAAAAAGGCATCGAAATTTTAATCTAATACATGCCACAAAACATGCCCAGCAGTAGGCAACAGAAACGTAGATTAAGATAATATTTTACATTTATTTTTTAAAGGTAATTGTGCCCCGGAACCGCTTTTGCATTACTTCAGGACACTTAACCTTTACATCCATGCCATTACGGAAACAGAAAACTCGGTCAGAATTTTCCGCTCCGGCCGGGATTCGAGCGACCTCTGGGTCAGCAACCAATGCTCTTAACCATTGAGCCATGGAGGTCGTATTATGTAAAAAAAAATCAGTCATTAGTTATTACAACTGATGTCTATATTTTGAGTAGATAGAGATAATGAATAAAATTCGCAGATTTCTCAGTGACCACCACATCCAACTTTCTATTTCACTGGAAGATTCAAATAATATACAACACTAGCGGGCTGTCGCCCGCTTTGCGGGCCGAGGCATGGCCGTGAAAGCAAAAAAACCTTTTTCGCCAATGGCAGGTGTTGTAGTGGGAGTTTCGAAAAATCCCGTCTTATTGCACATCTAGACTAATAATAATAATAATGCTTTTTCTTTGTGTTATTATGTCACAATTTTAGTGGGTAGCGCAGAATCATAGGACTTTACCACTTTAATTTTCAATACCTTGTATTATTTTTTTGCCTAAGATTCTGCCACTGGTCGCTGCTTCACATTAAAGCAGCTACTCATTTTTCCTCACGAGGTATGAGTGGACCCCGAACATCCAAGTACAGAGCAGAAAAATCCTCCCCCGCTGGGAATCGAACCCAGGTCACCATGTGTGCAATGCCTAGCGCGCTAACTCGCTCTGCCACAGTGACTACTGCACATCTAGACTATAAAACAAAGCTACCTACCAAATTTCAGCTTCCTAGGACTTACGGTTTGGGCTGTAGAGCGATGATCAGTCAGTGAGTGGTCAGTCAGTCAATGACTTTGACATTTATATATTAAGATATACACATAAGAGTCACAGGAATAGCCATGCTTGATCTACCAAGAACAATTCTTCATCATTCGTGTCCATACTAATGGAGTGGTTAGAAATTTGTGATCTGTTGAATGGCCTTCAGTGCGCATAGTGATGAAAGGATTGACGGTGTTTTTTGGTCTCCTGGACGCCCAGAAAATGCTCAGAGCTCCTTCCATGTCCTTAATGTAATATACTAGAAATATGAGTGTGGTGAAACAACCAGGTCCAAAATGGGACCACCATTCTCTCAAACAGTCGATGATTCAATCCTTACTCCAGGAAGTCCTTACTTAGCTCTGTCCCGGTAGCTCTGTGGTAAAGGTGGCACTCGCGGGTTCGAAACCCAGCCGGGACAAGACAAGTTACCGTCCCGTCCCATTTGGGATTTTTACCACATAATAATACGTCTTGGGCTTACTGCTGGAAAATAATGGGACTTAATAGTCCTAATCGGGCAGTATAAATAAGGCGATATTATTATTATTATTATTTACTCCAGGAAAGTTCAATATATCAAATGGTGTACAAAACTATTGTTGCATTGTAAACTTTAGATTGATAGAAAAGGATTCGCTCCTTCAGTGTTTGCAAATAAAAATATTTTAAAAAGTAATAATTAAGACTAAAAGGTCTTTTTTTGTACTTAAATCCAAGTAACATAGAATGAGATAAAACAAAACATTTACCAGCTCTTAGACCAACCAGTCCAATTGTTTAATATCAGACAGGTAACAACATCACTCCCGCCACTAGCGCCGGTAACCTGCAATTCAACGGTAAGTTTCTCGCAATAATAACATTCTAATAACCTCAAAGTAGAAGAGAAATCTCTACGTGCATGTGTTGACTATTATTTAACGTAGTGCGGTGCTGTTTCTCTATTGTCTTGTGGAAGGAGAAGAGATAGGAGAAGACTTCTCTTTGGTAGATGATGACTTTGTTCAACTATGTTGTCTACTGCAAAAATATTGAATCACTCATCCATCATGGAATCGAAAATGTCTTTAACATAAAACAGCTGAAACATAGACTTTGTCTAAATAAAGTTATCTTTGTTAACGTCGCTTTCAAAAGATTTGGTCATTCCGCGATGGTGAAAATTATTTAAACATTGTCACAAGTTTGGTCGTGAAAGAACCAGCAACAGTGTACAAACAGATTTCTCACGAGTTTGTCTCCGAGAATTTGTATTTATTTAAAGATTAGGTTAGCATTCAACTATGAAGAAGAACTGACAACAATGTGCGACTGTTTAAAAACAGATTTTTCTAACTAGAGCACCTGCTAGAAATAACAATGTTTATTTCTTGAATAGATTTATGATTGATTGTCTTAAATAGATGGCAACAATGAACCATCATTTAAGTGGAGTATTTCATTTTTAAAATAAACCACAAACCTCAATTAATAGTAGTCATTCCATTAGAGTTCAATAGAGTCCGATTCAATTCAATGCCATAGATTGATAGTAGATCAAATAATCCAAGACCAAACCGAAGAATTTAGCTGTTTAATTTTGAATATCACTCCTGCAGTTATATATGACGTATAATTAAACATATTTTTTGATAAATGTATCTGATACGATCAATAACTCGAAATCATTATGTTCTAACAGTCGATAACCACTGAAAGCCGTACAAGTATTTACTAATTAACTTGGAACAACTATTAATTTAGTGTTGTGATATATTTATTGATTCGATATTTGTGTTGTTAGGCACTAACTTGGAATAACAACTTGTGTTCTATTAGTGGATGTGCTATATGCACTAACTTGGAATAACAACTTGTGATTAGTGGATGTGCTGTATGCACTGACTTGGAATTACAACTTGTGTTCTATTAGTGGATGTGCTGTTTGCACTAACTTGGAATAAGAACTTGTGTTCTATTAGTGGATGTGCTGTATGCACTAACTTGGAATAACAACTTGTGTTCTATTAGTGCATGTGCTGTTTGCACTAACTTGGAATAACAACTTGTGTTCTATTAGTGGATGTGCTGTATGCACTAACTTGGATTTTTTTTTTTTTTTTTTTTTTTTTTTTAAAGATGAGTGTTTCACAGCCTTTTTTTTCGTAGCCATGAAACAGGAGCTACTGTAGACGCTTGTGGTCTGTGTTGTAGCCTGCCCATCCCGTAGTATGCCTCCCCTCTGATGGGCGAGAAGTGACACAATACTTCCCATTTAGGTGCTGGGTCAACACGAGCGCACCGGAAGGTATCCCTTACAAACAATTGTAACCAAATTAAGAATACAAATTTTTGTCGGCACGGGGGATCGAACCCGGGACCTTCCGCATGGCAAGCGAGAGCTTAACCACTGTTAGTTGATGTGCTGTATGAACTAACTTGGAATAACAACTTGTGTTCTGTTAGTTGATGTGCTGTATGCACTAACTTGGAATAACACCTTGTATTCTGTTAGTGGATGTGCTGTAAGAACTAACTTGGAATAACAACTTTCTGTTAGTGGATGTGTTGTATGCACTGACTTGGAATTACAACTTGTGTTCTATTAGTGGATGTGCTGTATGCACTAACTTGGAATTACAACTTGTGTTCTATTAGTGGATGTGCTATATGCACTAACTTGGAATAACAACTTGTGCTCTTTAGTGGATGTTCTTTTTGAACTCTTATTTATTGTGTGTTGACTAATCGCTGGACAGCGATGAGACTTAGTTGATGCTAATTCCAAGATGTAAATACTTCAAGAGGGTAGTGTTTTCGAACTACTCCCAGTCTTCCTAGTCTGCTTGAGTAAAGGATGTAATAATCAATCATACACCCCTAGACATGATCTTCTTGAGGTTTGTACGCTTGTTTTAATGAGATTTTGTAACCTTATTTTTTTAACTGTAAATTTAAATTCACTGGAGAAACTTTTTTAAGATGTAATGTAGATGAACTCCTAATTTTTCTAATCTTAAAAAAGTGGCTAATATTTGTAAATCACCTGTTTCAGAAAATCGAGAAATCATATAGCCGAGAGTTTACACTTGTGATAGAACAATATCAAATGTTTATCACTAAGCAAATTTCTTCAAGAAAATATACTAAATGAATCCTTTGATTATTTTTCAGATAATTTAATAGCGTTCCGTGCTTTTGTGAATCTTGCAGATATTGGGGTTAAATTGAACAAAAATTGCTTTTCAATGCACTCCATTAAAAAACATAAAAGAATTGATAATATAAAATCAATTATCACATTAAACCCGTCACGGAGAAGAAAAACCCCTTTATTCAAGAGTTTATCTTGGAAGTGAAACGTACAATAGATTAAAAACAAGATGGCTGATGATAACTGCTGTGCAAAAGAAAAACCAAAGGCTAGAAAAGAGAAAGAGAGAGAAGTATGACGGGAATGTTGAATACATAGCTGTATACATATTTATGTAATGTATCAAGTACATAGGAACGGTGGCGGATGTTTCATTTCCCCGGGTTTCGTCAGAGCGACTCCTGTGTGCATCCCGAGGGGAGCTCGCTTTGATTAGCCCCCGCCACCCGTCGACACTGGAGCACAAAAACTTTTAGGTAAATGTTACTTTGCTTATAATTTTCTCAGTTTTTCCCGAGTGTGCGTATTGGAAAACATTATCTTTCTTATGCTTTCCTGCACATCTCTTTTAAATAGAATGTGAGGAGAAAGAAAAAAACACAACATAATGCGGAACAGGGAAGAAAAATCCATGTGACTTGTGTGGAGCCAGCGGGAGAAAGGGTGACAAGCTCTTCTCCATATCTTGTCGTAAGTGATCTTTTAATAGGCTAAGTGGTTAGGGCGGTGGACTTTGAGATTACAGTTTGAGGGTTGTAGAACCAGAGCGATTGTCAAATAATGAGTGGAGTGTTTTGGGCATCCTTAACAAGGACTAGACAAAAACAAGGAGAAATTTCCTATTTGACTCTCCTTTATAGCTCAATACTCTCATTACTAACTTATTGTGTTATTTAGGGTCTCACAATATCTTGTGTGAATCGGATAACAGTGTGGCCGTTAGTAAAAAAAAAAAAACAAAAAATTCCTGTGATTGATAATGATATGATAGGTTGTTCCTTTTCATGCAGAAATTACATCATAAGTACCTAATAAAATTGTTCGAGTATCATTCAACCAACTGATATACTGCACAAACGGCCATCTTTGGCCAGAAATTAGAAGAAAAAATCCTGAAGTAAATCATACTTCAGGATTTACACGATTTAGTTGCGTCTACTACTCTCGGTAAAGAGGTCGTGATTTCGAACTCCAGCCGAAGAGAATTTTCTGAACATAAAAGTTGTCCCCATACTATCAATGAACACACATGGAGGGTTTGCAAATTGTTATTATTGTTCGAATTTTATTACATATATTTTTTTCCCGTTGTAAAAGAGAAAGGTTCTTGTGATTATTATAGCTAATGATAACAACAATTAAGTTGCATATTTGAAAAAAAAACCGACCTCAGTAGCTTGATCAAAAAGGCGGCGGACTTGTAACCTGGAGGTCGGTGGTTCAAGTCCCGGTTTCAGCGTAGATTTAGTAAATCGAGTTTGAGTAGTTGTGATGATATCAAGAAAGTGATTAACACAAATATGAACTTTCAACTTTTTTTTCAACTATTTGAAAATAAATAAATAATGTAAGACAAACAGAGTATGAAACCAGAGCCGTCAAGTGCCACAGGCGACACGCCCACCCTGTACATCGCGGGGGTGGGGGGGGGGGCGGTAGATGTAATTTCATCACAAAGAGGTCTCGAGTATAATTTTCCCAACAGAGTGAGTTTAAAATATCGCACACATTGAGCAAATAAAAATCGATGACCCTAATAGAAAACTTCACAACTGCTGGGAAACTCCAAATGCCAGACTCCTCGGGTTTCCCTCTCTCTCTCTTCTCCTTCGTTCCTGTACATCACTCCATCTCTCTTTCTCTCTCACTCGACATCGCGTCTTCGTCAAGTCCTTTTCCCTTTTCTGTTCGAAAGCGCCATTTAATTTTAAATAGAAAACTTTCGAGGTAAGTAAGAGAAAATATCAAGACGGTGAAAGAATCGAGGGTTGAAAGGAGAGACAAGGCTGGGTGAGGGGGGGAGAGGAGGTGGGCGAGGGGAGAGAGGGGAAATGAAGACAATAATAATACTGACAGTAATTATTATTAGAGACAGAGAGAGAACGAGAATAAAATGCTCGCTAATTTTTCAAGGAACGGAAGTGTGCGCCATTGTTTGGATTTGAGCAAAACACAAACTTTGTGTGCAAATACTGAGAAACCCGGATTTGTTCCACTACATTCCAGAAAGCAACCCGGAACCAAATTGTAAATGAGACACACTTGCTCGTATCTTATTTTATTGTTTTTATTCAAATAGCTTTGCAAATTATTAGACTGTAGACTATGTGATTGATTTTTGATGGGAAGAAAAAGAATAATTGTGAATCCGCATTTAATTAATCATTTTTCGCATGCACTATATCTGTAAGTACAGATTTTCAACATCTATCTTGTACATCCTCTGAAGTTGTGACAAAAGCACAGAGAGAGAAAAAAAAACGCATGCGAACAAGTTGTTGTGAGGACTTGAAAAGTAGGGTCTATCTTTGACGGATCAAGTTGTGCAACACAGAGACTACCGAAATCTTTGAACATTGAGAAACAAATCAGGATATACTTATACATGTCTGGTACCATTCTACTAAATTTATCACCGTGTAATACGAGTTCGAATTCAAAAATATATATTTTTGAAGACACACCTTATATTTAAAATATTTCCTCAAAAAAATAATCACAGTTCCATGGCGATTGAAATTTTCTGAATTCTAAAAGGAAAAACTTCAAGAACGTTCATCGCCATTCAAACGAGCTAATCCATCACTAACCTTATTCAAGAAAGTGAGCGATTTCTGTGACCAGGGCCCCAGAGATACCAGAGCAAAGGCATGGAAGTTGTTGCTGATTAAGACCAGGCTTTGGCATTTGGCATACATTTCTTTGCTATATTTTCTGAGACGAAACCTGAACTAAACTTGTCATTGACATTTGACTGAGCCATACCAATCTAGTAAGTTGAGAATACGAAAACTTTGTTCATCGAAGTAAATATACCATCCCTTTTTTGTTCTCTTCTTCTTCTTTTTTCGAACCAATATATTTTATTCTATATTATAAGTTCCACGATGTGGTACATTAGCCAAAATGACAAGCAGATCAAGTAGAAATCAAGAAATAGCCAATAATTCGACAGAGTAGTACTAGATAACAAAAAATAAAGGTATCTGTTTTGAATTGACGTCCAGTTGTTTAACTAATTTTTCTTCCTCTTTAAAAAAAAAAGTTCGGCGGTTTTCGAAACTGTGGGTTTTTTGGTTTACAGCAACCTCGACGCGAGGGCGGAAAAACGTCAAAAATGGAGTGGGAAGCCACTGAATTAAAAATAAGTAAACGACAACAAAATAAACATGCAATAAAAAGATGGCAGAGAATGTGCGAAATTTTCCGAGCCCCCAAGTCGGGAAATTGTCCTCAGCCGAGAAGCTGCTTCGTAAACCGACACAATCCACTCTCGCATGATAGAGAAGGAAAATCCGCGTTTTTCTAAACCACCCCCAACTATCACCTTTCCTTTCCAAGCTTCCTGCCCCTTCCCATTTCCTCCTACTCCTCCTCCCTCATCTCTTCTCCAGGTCTTTGCTGCTCTCTCCTCTCTCTCTCTCTCTCTCTTCTCTCTCTTCTCTTCTCTCTCTTCTCTTCTCTCTCTTTCTCTTCTCTCTCTTTCTTCTCTCTCTCTTCTCTCTTTTCTTCTCTCTCTTCTCTCTTCTCTCTTCTCTTCTCTCTCTTTTCTTCTCTCTCTTTTTCTTTTCTCTCTTTTTCTTTCTCTCTTTTTCTTTTCTCTCTTTTTCTTTTCTTCTCTTTTCTTTTCTCTTTCTTCTTCTCTCTCTTTCTTTCTCTTTTCTCTTTCTTTTTCTCTTCTCTTCTCTTTCTCTTCTCTTCTTCTCTCTCTTCTTTCTCTTCTCTCTTTCTTTCTCTTTCTCTTCTCTTTCTTTTCTTCTCTCTTTCTCTTCTCTTTTTCTCTTTTCTTTTCTCTTCTCTCTTTTCTTCTCTCTTTCTTTTTCCTCTCTCTTTTCTTTATTTTTCTTTCCTTCTTTCTTCTTATTTTATCCCCCCCCCACACATGTATAAATTTTATTATTATTCTACCAGAAATATTTTCAATTCAGCTCAATTCAATTCTCTCTTTGCTTCTGTATATTATGTCATAAGGTTGGCTGGAAGAGCGTGGAAGTGGAAGGAGGGGGGGGGGTGTGTGCCCCCAAACTCTCCGCCACTAATGATATGAATACTCTAAAACCTCCTAACCTCTCTTTCTCTCCCCTCCCCCTTTTCTCTCTCTCTCTCTCTCCTCTCTCATTGTTATTGATTTCGTAAATATGTACCGCCACACAGAATATGCTCCGGTACATACTCGGTGACTTTACATGGGCAAGGTGATGTATACATGAAAGTATATGACGTGTATGTTAGTGTTATCTACATATATATGTATGTTTATTCTGCACTGTTTGGTGTCCCAAGTGCAGAACTTGTTGGCAACACTCGAGGAAGTGTGTGCATCCCAGTGCACATTTTAAGGTGTTGCTGTTCTGAGAATATAGTCAGAACGAGATAATTTTGTGTGTGAAAAAGTGAAGTTAAGAAAGATAAAAATAACAATAAATACAATGTGCTGCTGTTTCGGTGTACAAAGCCCCTCATGCAGACTCATTCACACTGGTGCTGATCTATACTTACTTTGTGCTGAATTAACTCTGCAAGTGTATACATAACTCAAGTATAATAATTAGTGTAATGAAACTAACCAAGCACTGGTGCTGATTATACACTTATCTTGTGCTGAAATTAACTCTGCAGTGTACCATGACTCAGTAATCGTTCATCATGCGCCTCGTTTTCGCACTTATGCTGATGGACACTTCATGTACCATGACTTTCAAGTGACTCATTATTCATCATGCAAACTCAATCACACTGTGCTGATGTACACTTAACTCTGCTGCATAATCTAAGTGTACATGACTAATCTTATTCATCATGCAGACTCAATTAACACTGGTGCTGATTACACTAACCTTGTGCTGAATGAACTCTCAGTGTACCATGACTAAAATAACTCATTTTCATCGTGCAGATTAAACTCAAACTCACACTGGTGCTGATGACACACCTTGTGCTGAATTAACTCTGAGTGTACCATGACTCAAGTGACTAATCATTCATCATGCAGACTCAACTCACACTGGTGCTGATGTACACTTACCTTGTGCTGAATTAACTCTGCAGTATACCATGACTAAAATAACTCATTTTCATCATGCAAACTCAACTCTCTCTGGTGCGGCTGCAAACTTACCTGAAATCAATAAGAGGGAGAGGATTTAAAATATGCTGTGACTTTTTTTTCTCAATATTAAACAATTTCGAATAAAAAGAATTGCGAACTGATGGCGAATAATGATTACAACAAAATAAGGCACATTGCCCCTCAAGTCGGTCTATCGTGCGCTGTGATTGTTGAAACTCTGAGTTAATGGAAGGTCTGTTGCTTATGTCTAATTATTGTAGTTCCAAATAACGCGAAGGTAGATGTAAATACTCAAACCGAAACCGAACTTAATATTCCCGATGTTTGAGGTCTCGAACGGGCCTACCTCCAGGTTACGAGTCCACCACCTTCTCCATCGAGCTACTGTGAGCTCGGTTCAATTCAGTAAGTGTACACTGTGTGTGTATTTTCATCAACATTCACGGATAATGGGCTGTCAGTTTTGTCACACATAAGAATATTGAACAACAGTTAACTGAATCAAACCAGTCATCGTGGCCATTTTCCTTCACTCAAGAAACACACCATTTCCATACTGATAGATATTAGAACACATGAGGACAGGGTCTAGTGCATTCATTAGACACTATTAGATCCACACCTAGTAGTAGGGAGGGGGGGGGAGTTTACTTATTAGGAGGAGGTTAGGTAGACCTATTAGGAGGGGGGATACAGCGAGTGGATGGGAAGAGATACCTAGGGGGGGGAGCGCCTGGTGACGACAACTGATAAAAAAAAATTCGGTTCGGATCAAGGTTGCAAGCCTGTCGGGAGATAGAATTACCAAGTGAGCACGACACTGAGGGTAATGAGAATAGTACGCAGCAAAGTAAATAGTCCATATCCATACCTAGGTAGCTAATCTGGTTGAAGATGGAATCTAATATGTGTTAGGCTCAATAGCTGAAACTCGGGCTTGGAGCACTTAAAAAGATTATACCAGATCGTGATGTGTGCGTTTTTTTTCGCTCAGTGAGCAATTTCGGCTACTAAGCCTAACATGAGTGTAGAATAGACTCTATTTTATACTTATTATTAGGCGATAGTATATTAGAGATATTTTACTTACCAAGTCAAAGTAAGAGTAAACATCACGAACTATTAGGTATTTTTCGCATCTTTTACTATGAGTCGGCGGAAATAAGACGGATTTTTTGGAACAAGAATTCCACGTTTCCACCGAACATGTCATCAGATGTTAATTTTAACAGCTTTTTGGTCGGACAAACTGACCAAAACCCTTGATACTAGTAAGACGCATCAGTAAGAATTTTCTGGTTATTATCTTATAATTTCTGATAAGATTAAGAGGTAAAATTCTACACACAATGAACCAAAAACGCTCCTTTAAAATTTGTAGAGTCCACCCAGTATGAAAGAAATACATAGTATTATTAAGCGTTACATACTTACCGGTAATTAATTATTAAACACCCACCCAGTACAATTCCTTACATTCATAGCTTAATCATTGCCGTGATAATTATATCAGCTGTTAACAATTCTCTTCGCTTTATACACGAACATCAGACGCAATGTGCAGAATGTCACTCGTGAAGCTTTTCTACTAAGCGTAAAAAAAATCTTTTTGATTTTGTGGTGTTGAAAAAGCGTAAAAAAAAATCTTTTTGAATTTGTGGTGTTGAAAGGATTATATGGACGCCCAGATCCAATGTTTTGGGTCCTGCATCTCCATTGATCCATTTGGATTTAACGTTCTGATGATAACGTTTGGCTGGGGGACTATAAACAGGGAGTAGACCAGCAGTCTGGCTGCGGGACTATAAACAGGGAGTAGACCAGCAGCCTGGCTGAGGGACTATAAACAGGGAGTAGACCAGCATTGGCTTGGTTCTGGGGGCCATTGTCAAATATTAGCCTCCTTGTAAAGACCGTGGTAGATTTGGTAGAAGTGCTGACTCATTCCTCCACTGTCTGGCTACCATCGATCGCCACCCTCTGATAATAATGATGAAAAGTATAGAGGACGGAGGAAGTTTTTTGGAGCTGTTCGCTCCAATTTTTTTATACATAAAATTCTGTTCAAATAAACTAACAATATTCATATTCATGTACCCCGCTTTCCACGTCTCACGAGAACGTGTCCAATGATTGTTGTTATTTTTCAGAGTTTTTTCAAAACTTCTTCTTTCTCATTCGTGATTGTTCGTGTCTGACGCAAGAATTTCACACGAGTTTTCACGATTCTGTTTTTCCTCCACCCCCCCTCCACTCGTTTTACCTTCAATTCCATTATGTAAATAGGCAACTACATTGAGATTATTGAGAATGTCGTTCACCGAACGTTGATTCGGATCACTTGCAGACGCAACTTCGACCAACATATTGGTCAGAAAACGTAATCACTAATCATATTTGTGTCTGGCTGGGGGACTATATAAACAGGGAGTAGACCAGAATTGACTTGGTTCTGGGGGCCCTTGTCAATTATTAGTCTCCTTGTAAAGACAGTTGTAGAAGTGCTGAGTCATTCCACCACTGTCTGGCTACCATCGTTCACGATGACGCCACCCTATGATGATTTGTGTCGCTCACAATTATTACTCAAATTCGCTTTACTTTACTCAAATTCGACCACCACAAGTGACCTCCAGATTACAAATCCGCCACCTTATCGCCGTGGTAGTCAAGTTGTCAACGCGCTGGTCTGGTAATCCAGGGATCCGTTGGTTCGAATCCCATCCAAAGCATGAATTATTCCTCATCAATTTGAGTTTGTGACCACAGAATAATAAGACTCTGAGGGTTAGGTGGTAGAAAATGCTTTGAGCATTAACCTCGCCTGCTGGTTACCTTTCACTAAAGAGTGTTATTATTGTTGTTATTCTATAGCTACTAAGTTCGGTTATACTGGTCATAATAAAACCACCGACAGTAGTTTCATCATCAAGGTAGGACTCGCAACCTGGAGGTCGGTGATTCGAGTAATATGGCAAATTTTTAGTAAGGCTACTTTGAGTAAATGTGATATCACCCCTGTATTTCTACGTGACATGATAGTCCCGTTATTCCAGCAGTAAGCCCAATTATTGTGTGTCAAAATCACAAATGGGAGGATAAATTATCATGTCCGGGGAGGGTTTTGAACCCACGACGGCCACAACCTCAGGATTCCCAGACCGACGCATTGGCCACTGAGCCACCGGAAATGATTTTACCTACGTAGGAACATGAGGAATCACAGATTAAACAATAACAAGCTCCCCTTATGGCATACCGGCATACACCAAAACAGAGGACTTTAATATTCGAGGGACATGACAAGTTATCCTACCATTAGGATTTTGAACATATAATAATACGACTTGGCCGTACAGCGTACAGCTCGAATATTGGGACTCATCAGTCCTAGTCGGGTAGTATAAATAAAGACATATTATTGGGTTTTTTTTACAAATTAACAGGAGGTATATCCCATGCTTTTCGAAGCATACAAAAAAAAAACGAAATGCCAAACCCGCCAGCCTTTACCACTACCCTGTCTATGTACTCGATGATACATGGATATATGTACTCGATGATACATGGATATAAAAGCAAACGTACTCGGGGCACATACACAAATGTTTTCAACTCGGGTAGTACAACGTTCTATGTAACGTCAATACATTATGTACATGGGCGGTACATAGAAATTCATATAATGGGGTTTGGTAAGGTGAAGTACCCAGATGGTGGGAGGTACTTCGACATTTCTGTTGCGGGGCAATCAGAATTTGCACAGATTATGAACGTACTTGAAGGAACAACTAGTACAATTGTATTGA
Organism: Bactericera cockerelli; assembly: GCA_024516035.1. Lineage (NCBI taxonomy): Eukaryota > Metazoa > Arthropoda > Insecta > Hemiptera > Triozidae > Bactericera > Bactericera cockerelli. Next base: position 13,966,324 of record CM044955.1, on the reverse strand, counting down.
TTACGTACAATCACTACAAACAGCTTTTGAAATTTATCTCAGGTAGCGGAATCGATGTTGATCAGATTTTGACTGCACACGAGTTACGGCCCGAGGCATGGCCGTTTACTTATTTCTCATACCCTAGACTACACAATGAGGCATTGCCGTACATTTTTCGGGCCGGAACTCGGCGGCACAGCAAATTTTTTGTCACATTCAAATACGAAACCTTTCAAAGAATGTGGGTAGCTGGTTTGTGAGTTCCAGAGAACGGAGGGTAAAACCCTCGTCTCGAATGACCTGGATGTTAATAATTCGGCTCTTTAAGAAGAATGCCTATCCCAACTTACTCCTTCCATTTCAAGTTTTACTCTCTCCTTGCAGGGATTATTATGTACCAAAGAAAACTTGGTTATTTTGGCGCCATTTTTATGAGGTACATTCTCCTTTCTGAAAAGTCACCAATCCTTGCACTACCTGGGGCCTGGATTACTTACCAGACAGGGGCTCGAACCAATCGACAGCCAATAAATGTGTACTTGTCACTAATCTCGATAGACATTATAAATTATAAACATTGACTCACTGATCTGCACTGCATCTCTAGAACGGTAACATCTACCATCATTTTTCCTCACGAGGTATGAGTAGACTCCAAGTACAGAGCAGAAATAAATGACTGCCCGCTGGGGATCGAACCTAGGTCACCATGCGGCCACGTTGACTACTAAGATTATATTATATTCTCATTTATAGGACAAATAGCATCTATAGGGAATGGAAAAAGTTGTCATTCGACAGAGTGTCATGGAGTTGGAAGAAAAGGCATCAAAAAGAACCCATACAAAGACCACTTCACCACAGACCACATTCTCTGTCCACCCTGTAAACTACTCTATATTACCTATGTATCAGCAAAGTTTAACAATAATTTCAAGCAACATGGAGAAAAAAATACGTAGAGAGCTTGCAAGTTCCAGAAGTACACAAAGGTTCATTCACTTCTAAATGAGAGAGACTTTGGTTCAAACTTCTTCTAGACGTAACAATTGCCACATACACAGATATAGACAGTCACACATAAATATATAGAATCACAACATATGTATGTACATATAAGATAGACACAAGACGGTCCGGTATGCGAACATATTACAATACCGAGATGGAATAATTAGGTTTTCAAACATACATATATCGAGATGGTTTAAGATCCTGAGGATTGGTTTGAAATGGTATACAAGACGAAACATCATGAAGAAGAGAGACACTAACAACTGTATACAGTCGAATCTGGATAGAAGAGAACAATATTCAAGTCAAGTTTACCTCTCTAAAAAGAGAAAATAACCTCTTTATAAGAGAAACATGGATATAAGAGGTAAAACTTCCGGTCCCTTGAGTTCTCTTATATCTAGGTGCGACTTGAGTTCTCTTATATCTAGCTTCTTGGCAGTAATATTTTGGAAATCATATTTTACAAATTTTCTTAAATGTATTAAAAGTTATCATATTTGTATTAATCATTTTCGTGGTAGCACAACTACTCAAACTCGCTTTACTAAATCTATACGCTGAAACCGGGACTTGAACCACCGACCTCCAGGTTACAAGTCCGCCGTCTTATCGATCAAACTACTGAGTTCAGTTTCTCAAAAATGTATTAGTAAAGAAGAGGGATTTTATTGATCACATAAAACAGACTGATAAATATCTGCTAGAGCTAATCATCTGATTAGTAGTGTTGGTGGTGTTTAACAATAATTTTTATCAATACGTGTAGAAGCAAATCATGGGAAGTTAACCTTCACTAAAATTAAGCCTCGTTTAAAATAAAATCGATTGATTTGAGTGGTATTAGATAAACAAACACAGCGTTTTTACCTAATCGGAATTTTGTAAAAATAAGACAATTTTCAAGAAATAAATATTTTATCTGAAAGCTTTGAACAAGTGTCTTAATATCCTGTTTTACTGACGCCACTACACATGATGTTCACTAAGTGGACATTGAGTAGTTGTGTACCGATGGTTTGACCCAATAACACACCATCTGATAATCCTTGAGAGCAAACGCCGCGGTACCGGTGTTACCGTTAACATCGACCTGCCACTGGGTCTTCCTCAGGACAGCAGCTATTTTAGGAAGCAAAATACGTAACAACAACCATGCAGCGTTTTTCTTTTGGATTAAAAAAAAAATTCCAGGTACGGTTTACGGTTTCCAATTATTTCCATTTTCTTCCAAGTTTAGCTTCCCCACCATATTCGTGAAAGAAAAAAGCGTTTCGATACTTCTAAAGATAAACAATGGAAAAATGAAAACAAACCAGGAATAAAGAAGTGGAAGCAATAATTTTATAAATCCGTTTTGGTTAACCAAACTGTAAGAAGATTTCTCCTCTTTCGTATTTTTTCAAAAGAAAAATGACTTTCTTCCAGTTCGTCCATTTGAATCTTCATTGGTTAGAAAGAAAAATAAGGCTCATGTGTGCTTACAAATAGCACGATACATAATAACAAAAAGTTCTCATATTTGTGTTAATCAAGATGTGATATCGCAAGCACTCAAACTAGCTTTACTATGTAGGTACGTATGTTTTTTTTTTTTTCGTGGCCCATGAAACAGGAGCTACTGTAGACGCTTGTGGTCTCATCCCGTAGTATCCTTCCCTCTGATGGGCGAGAAGTGACACAATACTTCGCATTTGGATGCTGGGTCAACACGAGCGCACCGGAAGGTATGCCTTACAAACAACTGTAACCAAATTTTGAACACATTTTTTTTTTTGTGGGCGCGGGGGTTTGAACCCGGGACTTCCCGCATGGCAAGCAAGTGCTTAACCACTGCACTATTCGTGCGCTTATAGCTAGTTGGGACTCGAACCACCGACATCTGGTTACAAGTCCGTCGCCTTATTGATTGAGCTACGGAGGTCAGTGATACATAATACTTGAAAACAGCGACCTGAGTAGCTTGATTGATAAGGCGGCGGACTCGTAACCAAGAGGTCGGTGGTTCAGTCTCAAATATATACAATTTCAAGCTCAGGCCCTTTTTTCAAATTATATTGACCACCAATACAGAGTATAATCAGTCATTTTGGATATTGGTCTCACTGGTGGTGAAACTACTACTACCGACCTCAGTAGCTGGATCGATAAGCGGCGGACTTGTAACCTGGAGGTCGGTGGTTCAAGTCCTGGTTTCAGCGTAGATTTAGTAGAGCGAGTTTGAGTAGTTGTGATATCACGAAAGTGGTTAACACAAATATGACTACACAAGATTAACTTAACTTGAACTCGTGTGGGTTTTTTTTATAAAGGATCCGAAGGATCAGAAGTCACAAGGCGCAGCGCACCTATCTGGAAGATCATTTCTAGTTCCTAAAGTGACTACAATAATCAGCCATTTTGATATTGGTCTCACTAATGGTCAAACAACACTTGTGAAGGTTCAAGCTGGGTCATTGCACACGCATAAATTCTACATACATATATGTTGCTCACACTTGTAGGTATATATGTTGTCCACAGTTGTATATCTGTTGCCCACATACAAATGCACCTATGTCTCCCCCCACCACAAGTCCTCAAGCTCAGCTTATCATCACCTTGTTGCTATTATAGACCGGGTTCCAACAAGTGAACTCTATATTTTTTTTCCTTCCTCCTCTTTCTTTTTCAAATTGGAACTGGTATGTGATCTCGAGATGTGAGAGAAGTAGATTTTTTCTAGCAGATTCCTTGTGCTGAAAGAAAGTCGAGGTGCCAGACGAGGTCTGATGTTATGACGTCTGGTTCACAGACAAAATCGGCTGGTTGGACACACCTTCAGCATGTGAAAATCCTCGACACAAATGGTTTTGCTTGTCAAATCAAATGTTCAAAGTTGGATTTTTTCCTTCCATTAGGGCTGAATGATTAACTATGACCTATTTTAAGATGAACCATTTCCCCCTCAAGTAGGAATTTCAACAGTCACAGTGTAATTTGTCAGGAGTCTACCTTATGAAGATGGGGCTGGATTACCAGTGATTACTGTAATATACCATTTTTGTTTTTCATGGTGATGTCAGTCTGTATAGGAAATATATTTTATGTGTTATGTCAGTAGATATTGCTGGATCACAGTGCAATATAGCCCGACTTGAAGGACTGTCTGGTTCACCTTAAATTTAATCCTGTTTTACTATTCGGCCCTTCAAGTCTGTAAAAATTATTAGTTACGAAAAAGATGAGATAAGGAGTTTCGCAATAGTGTGCACGCTTTCCCCACAAAAGATTAATGAATACAGTCTCTGGACATTAAGGTTTTAAGTAAACTATCATATTTGAGTTAATCACAATCGTGATAACACAATTACTCAAACTCGCTTTTCTAAATTTTTGCCTTTTTGGGACTGGGACTTATCCATCAAGCTACTGGGGTCGGTGAGCTTTACATCCAGGTAGCGTAGGGATCCGTTGGTTCGAATCCCACCCAGTGGATGAATTTTTCCTCATTAATTTGAGTTTGTGACCAAATCATAATAAGATTCTGAGAGTTAGGTGGTAGAAAATGCTTTGAGCATTAACCTCGCCTGGTGGTTGCCTTCCACTAAACAGTATTATTATTATAATTATTCACTTACGTATGTGTTTAGACGACGAATGAACCTCCAGTTCAGATTTAGTTGTCTCACGGAAGTTGAAATGCATGTTCCAAATATCCGAGCGTCAGAACAGCAGTTTGCATCCCACACGAGTCAACTTTTCTGACTCATGTAGTTCCATAACTCGGTCAGTAACACAGTCATAACAATTACTAACGTATTTTCATTTGGCGAGTCTTTTTTTTCCTCTCTTTAATAATTCACCGAATAATCATTTGTTACTAGGAACTCTACAATGTGAAGTGTCAAAGTTTAAGGCATCTAATTTACATCAAATAATCATCACTTATGGTCACAATTTATTATTTACGTATTTTCATTTGGCGAGTCTTTTACGAGTTTTTTTCTTACTTTATTTTTTTTTTTTATTCACCGAATAATCATTGGTTGCTAGGAACACTATACTACAAACACGAACACAAAAATGTCAAAGTTTAAAAGGCCTCTAAAATGATAGCAACTTCTAATGACTTCTGACACGTTAAAATGTTCTAACCAATCGTTTTAAGAGTCCTTTGAGCTTTGACTCATTTGAGCGAGTCAGGTTGTTTTATATACATCTTATATACAGTGATATGTACTTGTACATGTACATATCTATTACAGGACTCATTTATTTTCTTACAGTGAAAAAAAGCAATCATAGAAGAAGGCATAAAAAATTGATCGAATAAAGTTACAATAAAAGTGAGAAGTTATAAGATCCGGGTACTTGCAAGTGAGCACATTAGAATTCAACACAGTCGAAACCATAAAATTCGTTTTATTGCGTTTCATAGCATAAATTTCTGCCTTTATGAGAGTGCAAGCATACTATCAACATCATAATAAAAGCAATGACTGGATGATTCCGACATGGAAATATGAATAGTAAAGTTATCATCCATCTATCCGTGTTGAAAAAGAGAGTCATGTCAAGACTATACTGAAACCCAAACTTAATATTCCCGACGTTTGGGACTCGAACCATCGACCTCCAGGTTCCCAGTCCACTGTCTTGTCAATCAAACTACTGAGATCGGTTAGCAAGACACACATCAATAGCTCGTTGAAAACACTAGATCTGTTAGATAACTGAAGTTAAGTACAACAACGACCAGCGAAGTTGGGACTTGGATGGGTGACCATTCAAATTCGGACCCTCGTGATGCTGACTTTTCCCGGCGTAGATCAGGCTGGGCGAGGTTAATGACAGGTCCAGCGAATAGAAGGTAACCCTGTCTTAAATGACCTAGATATTAAAGATGAATCTAATAGATATTAACGATGAATTCAATAGATATTAAAGATGAATTTAATATCTATAGAAACGTTTTTAAGATATTAACGGTCATCACGAAGAAAAAAAGAGGCGATGAAAACTGATGCAAGTTGTACGGAAGCTCAAGGTTCAACAGGTGGTTGTGACAAAGATCATCAAAATGGCTTTGAGAGAGAGGTTCGCCCTAAGGAATCAAAACCAAGACGTAAAAGACTCTTGCAATACAAACGAAATCTCACCAGTCCAAATTTCAAAAGCCAGAAGTTGTTCAAAGCAGGAGACGAAAAAACACACACACATCCACTAACACTCACTCACACCAAAACCATAATCACACGAATACGTAATCTAGACAATCACACACCACAGGATTTGAAGAACGTACCTAGTACAAATACAAGCAGAGAGAGAGAAAGAGAGAGAGAGAGATATATTTCGTCAGTAAACTTTCAATGTTGCCAAAAAAATCAAACATCATTCAGAAACAAGAACTTAGCGATCAATTGGCAACACTGGTCCCGCTCCAGCCCTCGTTTTGTAAACAAATCTTTCCCCCCTGCACCGATGAGAGTGAAAGAAAAACTCAAGTAAAACGATCGCGCACTCCACGGGAAAGAAACTCAAAGGCCAAAGTTAACGGGGAACGGACGCGTCACTCTGTAAACGCGACGCGACGCGGCGGTGTACTCACATTGAAAAGTAGGTTGGAACTAAAATTGAGAATCCTCTGATGATGTGCTCCGGAGCTGTGGAAACAAAAATATTTCAGCATATAGAAAATGTGGAAAAGAAAAGGATGACGCGCGGATGGCTAATACAATTTATATTCCGTACCGCACCTCCACCTCCACCGCCTCCCAACTCCTCCTCCTCCGTCGCCTTCACCTCCATTTCTCTATCTCTTCCTCCTCCTAATATTTTCTTCCTTTTCCTTCCATCTCTAATCTCTCTCTTCTAACTCCTCCGTCGCCTTCACCTCCATTTCTCTATCTCTTCCTCCTCCTAATATTTTCTTCCTTTTCCTTCCATCTCTAATCCCTCCCTTCTAACTGCTCCTCACATTCACCTCCATTTCTCTATCTCTTCCTCCTCCTAATATTTTCTTCCTTTTCCTTCTACCCCCTATCACCCCGCATCCTCTTAAATTTTCCCCCCAGTCTATACTCTATACTTTTTTTTTATCTTCTCCTTTCCCTAATACTTCTTTTTAGTACTTCTCCTATCCTCTTTCTTTACTTACCTCCTACCCTTTCATCCTTCTCCGTACTTTTCTCTCCTTTTCCTTTTACCTCCTGTCACCCCGCCTCCTCCTACACTTTCCCCCTGTCTATACTCAATACTTTTTCCTTTTTTTTCCTTTCTCTAATACTTCTTTTTAGTACTTCTCCTATCCTCTTTCTTTACTTACCTCCTACCCTTTCATCCTTCTCCGTACTTTTCTCTCCTTTTCCTTCTACCTCCTATCACTTCGCCCCTCCTACATTTTCCCCCTGTCTATACTCAATACTTTTTCCTTTTTTTTTCTCCTCTCTCTAATATTTCTTTTTAGTACTTCTCCTATCCTCTTTCTTTACTTACCCCCTACCCTTTAATACTTCTCCTCCTCCAACTCTTCTTTTACTTACTCTTGTTTTTCCCCCCTTCGCTTACTCTTCCACCAAACCTCCCTCCGCCTCCTTCTGGCCATTATCCCCAACATAATTATATCTCTCCATCTCTATCAGCATCTATCCAATTGTCCTGAATCCTTCTCCTTCTTTCAATGAATCAGTGTGTAGTGTTTCAGTATAAACAGAAAAGTGAGAAGTTGTACTTACATATCAGATACCACCACCTCTTACTTCCGTCTTACCACCTGTGCATCAGTCACATACATATCTTTCTCCCCCTCTTCCTCCTTCTCTTTGCTAGTTCTCCTCCACTTCCTTATCTAGTATTCTTTCTCAACTCTTCCAATCGTTCCATTTTCCTTCTGTCTTGTCCTATCTTCTTCACAGACAAAGGTGGACAACTGGACACACTTCATCTAATACTCTTTCTCTACCTCTCACTGCTCCCATCTTTTTCTTCTCCTAGCACTATCTCCTACATTCCACCTCCTTCATTTCCCTTTTTTTCTCCTACCAATATTCTTATTCTTTTCTCATACTCGTTCTCCGTCCAGTAATCTCTCAATTACATCCTCTCTCCTGCCCTTCTCCTATTTCTCTACTTGCCTCACCCTTTGTTCTCTCCTTTTCCTCATCACTTTCTTCCATCCTCTCCTCTATCCCAACTCCTTCACCTCCTGTCCTTATCCCTCTTCCTTCTATCAATCTCCTTTCTGCTTTTCTCATATCCCTTCTCCACATCCAGTTATCTCTTCATTTCGATATTCCACCTCTTTTCCACTTTTTTCCCCCACTCTCTTTTCTCTCCTTCAACTCCTCTCTCCACTAGATCCTCTCGTACATTCCACCTCTCAACAATATATTTACTCTGCTCTTGCTCCTATTCTCCACATCCACTGATCTCTCCTCCTTCCTCTCCTATGTATGTAAATTCCACCTCTTTTCCATTTCCTTCAACTCCTCTCTCTACTATTTCTATTTCCTCTCGTACAGTTCACCTCTCAACAATATATTTCCTCTCCTCTTCTCCACATCCAATGATCTCTCCTCCTCCGTCTCTCCACCTTCCTTTCCTATGTATGTAAATATGTATCCACCTCATATCCACTCTTCCCCACCCTTCTTTTTCATCCTCAATCACTTACATTTCACCTCCTACCAATCTATGTCCTTCTGCTCTCATACCTCTTTTCCACATCCAGTGATCTCTCCTTCACCTCCTCTCTCCTTCACCTTCTCTCCACATCATTCACCTCCTACCCCCACCCTTTGCACTCTCATTGCCTCCATCATACCCCCCACCCCTTTTCTTTTAATAACTCCATCTTCTTACGCCATCACAGCACAATCAATAAACAAGAAGAAAAAGAAACCAAGATGCTGAGGACGAAGCAACACACACAAAAAAGGATTCTTTATGTTTAGCGGGGGGGATAGAGGGGGGAGGGGGGATTGAGCACCCCCAAGCACCCCCCCGAGCTCAATCCTATCTGAACTCTATCATCTTAGCTCATTTCAATTCTAGCTGAACAGTGTTAGAGAAAGGCACGAATGATCTGTACTGAAATTAAACCGAGTAGATTAAGTAATAATTTGTTAAAGTTCTCAGAATTGTGTTACATAACAATCGTGATGATATAACAATTATTCAACTTCCCTGACTAAATTTATGCCAAACTTGGGACTCGAACCACCGATCTCTAGGTTACGAGTCCCCCGCCATATCGATCGAGACGGATAGACAAAGGTGAGAAAACACACAAAGAAGAACTAACAAGTAATGTAAAGCAAAAAACGTGTTTTGGCACTGAAAACTGACTATCGAAAATTTTAGGTGATTCCATTACTGTCCTTTCTATAGGACAAGGAAAGTAAGTAGCACTGTCTCAGGCGAAAGTGAAAGAAGGTAGACACATCACAGCAGATAACTGTAAACAAAAGAACAGGACTAAAAACAAAACGAGAACACAAACTAACTAGAAACGAAAGATTGAGACCAGAAACGCAAGAAGAACACCAAATATTTCAAGATCAGAAACGCGAACAAAGTAGAACACAAAATAACTTTAAAAGAAAGATCAAGACCAAAAATACAAGTAGAACACGAAACTAGAAGCGAAAGAACAAGTCCAAAAACGCAAGTAGAACAGAAAAAAGTACACGAGGTGATAGACAGAAGTAAAAGAAACAAGAGTTTATAAACGAAAGAACAATACCAAAAAGTAAACGAGATAGAATGAAGTAAAAGTAGCAGAACTTGAGAAGAAGGAAGCGACTATTATGGCACACAAGACACAAGTGACAAGAGAGGAACAGTAGCGGAACGAAGATTGTGCAAAGAGAAATGAGAAAGAAAATAACGTAAAAAGAAATTATGGCACACAAGTGACAGAAAGGAAAAGTAGCAGAACGAAGTTTGTGCAAAGAGGAAGAAAATACATAAAAGCGACGAGGGAAGGAAATAATTTGAGAGAGAGAAAGAAATGATACACAAGCGAAGAAGGAAGAAAACAAGAAAAGTTCGGAGATGTAAAATAAGTACAAAGAAATAATAATGATGTTGAGAATGATAAAAAGGCGTGGGCGAGGGAGGGATGGGGGGGGGAGGAGGAGGAGGAGGAAGGGGGGGCACTAGGTATTGATTTAAATGTAAACTAAGCTAAATATATGTTGTCAAAGGTTCTACTAGCTTTTATATTCAGCTTATCCGGAGAGGAGCTGTGGAAGCAGACTTAGTACACATTTTCCATCGGAGTCGGCTCTCAGGACTTGGTCATCGTGGATGGCGAGTGTGTAGGTCAAAACTGTGAGACTAGAATCTTTTAATTATAGAGTATATTTTTCTACATTAAATCACAGTACAAAAGTCTCATCGAGCCCTTGGTTGGGAGGCCGCCGCATTGCCTCTTTGGACGGCCAAAGAGGCAATGTTTTAAAAAATGCTGACTTGATATCGCCTGTTTTAAATGAAGTTCAATTATATGATTTATTATATGAATGTTTTTTCAAATTATTTGAGGATAACAATACAATATTCTGTTTATATAATGTGCGACCTCCTTTTAGACCTTCAGGTTACGAGTTCGCCACCTTCTCGATAAGAAGCTACTGAGGTCGGTCGGTCGGTTGAAAAAAAGATTCAGGTAGAGAGTGAAATGTATCAGAAGAGGAAAAAAAGAAAGAAAAAAAATCTAAGAAGAAAGAGAGAGAGGGGAAAAAGCAACAGGAAGAAAGGTGTAGCGGCAGAATAAGCCACCTCATATTCTGCGTTGATGTTTTTAATTAAGCAACAACCTAAACAACCCCAGTGATAGAAAGCGGGCGAAAGCAATTCCTCTGGGTCTCTCATGGGGAACAATTTTAATTCCGCGCCGGGGGAGAGCTTTCAGTACGTCAGCGTTGAATGGAAAGCCACAGAATGAGACACGTTCACCCGCAAGCGACACGTTTACCCACTGGTATTAGTCAAGTGGTTAACGCGCTAGTCTGGTAATCCAGGTAGCTCAGGGATTCGTTGGTTCGAATCCCACCCAGTGCATGATTTTTTTTTTTTTTTTCTTCTAATGAACATTTCTTTAAAGAGAGGTCCATAACAATCGAAGTCCTTGCCCCGCATGAATTATACCTCATTAATTTGAGTTTATGACCACATAATAATGAGACTCTGCGGGTTATGTGGTAGAAAATGCTTTGAGCATTAACCTCGCCTGGTGGTTACCTTCCACTAAAGAGAATCATTATTTACCTAGAGTGACACCTTTACCCCAGAAAGACACATTCACCCCCGATTTGAGTGGCTAAAATAATGAACCGAACAATCTTCTTGACAAATCTACCATCGTAGTGACCGTCGCCGTGTGGGTAGAGGACTCGGCTTGCACGGAGGTGACCAGGGTTCGATTTTTTCAACAACAATTTTTTTTTCCCAATGCGGGATTGAGATAGACTTTTTCGGCTCGACGTCTCGGAACTTTAGTGATCTGGGTATTTCCCAGCGTTCTGAAAAAGTACCTCCAATTTTATTTATTTCTTTACACTTTATTAGGTAATAGGACATATTATATACAATACTAATAATTACAAATGAAAATACAATATACAATATAATAGAAGAAAAAAATAAAGAAAAAATAAATAAATATATACATAATATATATGTCCTAACTAAAGGGCGGGGGTTATTGCCTTAGGCAATCTCTTCAACCCAACCCTTTTGTTGGGTGGAAGAGATTGACACAGGAACACAATTTTGTGTTCCTGTGTCAATGTGTTATTTGTATTCGTCTCAATTTGGTAACATCTATATTTTTTGTATTCTTTAGATTCTTTCTAAAAAAGTCTATCAGTCGATCTCTACGCCCCTACCTGTTAGAAAAGAGTTCGATAACAGATGATAGGCATATCACATGATAGGCATAATTATGATATGATCTTACAATATCATTCAGAATTAATCGTTCGGATAGGGATGATTTAAATTTCACACCTCATTTGCTTCGAATCACAGGGAATACAGACATACAACCTACCGAACGAATTCTAGATTTACTAGCAAAATTTCGAACGAAAACAACAGACATACAACAACCCTTCTTCCCTCAATCTCCTATTAATTACATAACCTCCACAAAGTCGGAGGACTACCTTTGCGCCTGAACCGTGTGGGAGGTAACAGATTAGCCTGGCAAAGGTGGTGGCCACGATATGAGAAACCCGCGCGACGAACGGCGCGGAGGTGAGTGGGGGCGAAATGGGGGGGTGGCCACATTTCGCCTCCTTCCCCTCCGAGGCCGCTCCTCTCTTGTCTGCTGCCCTTCAACCTTTTAAACACAAGGCAAACATTCACATCCCCCACCCCACTTTCAATCCGCCCGCGCGTTCTGCCTACTTATGAGTATATGAACCTGGCTGCACTGATATTGTGCACGGGGCTTATGCAGATGACTGTGAAAAAGAACTGACAATCCGTCGTGGGGAAGTGAAAACGGGAGAGACGGGTTGAAGGTTAGCCATAGAGGCAGGGAGCGGGGACGGTGAGTAGGAGGGAATGAGGAGGAGGGAGGAAGTAAAGAGGGGCAGAGGGGTTGAAGGTTAGTAAGAGAGGGAGGGGGGGCGGCGAGTAGGAGGGAATGAGGAGAATGGAGGAAGTAATAGGGGGTTAGCAAAAGGTTAGCAAAAGAGAGAGGGGGCGGGGACCGAGAGTAGGAGGGAGGAAAGTAAAGAGGGAGGAGGGGTAGAATGTTAGCAAAAGAGGGAGTGGGGGAGGAGTAAGAAGGAATGAGTAGGTGGAAGAGGGATAGAAGATAAGCAAAAGAGGGATGAGAAGAATAGGAGGAAATGAGGAGAGAGGGGGTAGGATATATGCGAAAAGAAAGGGAATGAGTAGGAAAGCAGAAAGAAATTAGTACATCAAATTTATTTTAAATTCACCGAGTACAATTTGGGTTGAAATACTTCAAATTGTACTTTACGAGTAAGATCATGAAGCATTTTAACTTGATTTAGTAAAAATAGCAGCCTCACAGAAAACTGATGTCGAACTACAAGCAGCACTCAAAAGAACCGACTCCACACTTCAACTCAAACTACTAGAGATCCACTCTGAATGTTACAGACCTCTCTTTAAATAAATATTCATTAAAAAAAAAAGATTTTTTTTTAAATAAAAAGATGCGCAAAATTACCTATAAAATATTATTTTCAAATCAAACACCTCGGCCGAGGTGTGAAGAACGCCTATACAAAGAAAGAGACAGCCCGGCAGAGTGTAAGGTTACGGAAAACATAGTTCCCATGCATTTCATGTACTTTCAGCCAGCGAAAAGTGCAACATGAATTTCAAAAATTGCAATTTTTATTGCGGAAATGGACTCTATGCTGAAAAATAAATTGATTTGACTTTTTGTTTGACTTCCTAGACCAACGGGAACCCTATTTTCGAGACCCCCCAACAATCGTGAAAGACATGAAAAGATTCATAATTTTTTTTTTCTGTTTTTTTTTCTTCATACGGATCCTTTGAGACCCGACTTCGTGTCTTTAACATGGCACTGAAGATTAAGTGAGGTGTCTAAAGTGATCAAGATAAAATGGAGATGAGCCCGGACCAAAAAAATATTCTAAATTATAAGCGGGCGGCCCATTTGGGCGGCCTCGGGTTTTGGGAGCCCAAATCGGGAATTGAAGGATAATACTAATCTTAAGTGGTATCAAATGAAAGATCTTGATGAGCAGATACCAAATTTATTGATTTTATTCCTTCAACCGGTCCACTGGGTGGCACCTGGTGGCCTTTTAATTTTCTTTGGCGGGTAGGTACCTTCGAATCCTTAGCTTAGTGGTCAGATTTTGGCCAGTATGTATTTTTCGAGAAGACCTCGCTCTCTCTCTGCAAAATTTTAATGTTTAAGTTTCCAAGTATTAGTTAGTTCATTTTCTGTCCAACTCTTAAGAAGACAACTTTGTCTATTGGTAGCGTGCCCGACCTGCCACTCAGTCAGCACGGGATCGAATACTGGCGGGGACGAAATTTTTAGCTTTATTTTTTTCAATTTGGGCTTGACGTTGTTTTGTTTTTCCGCTCTGTATATTTCATGTTGATGACTACCCTCACGAGGAAAATTGTAGTAGTTGTAGAATCGGGCTGTGACCTGTGGCGGCATTACGAGATTGATTTTGGACAATCATGGTTGGATGGAGATAAAATATGATGAATTAGCTCTCCTAATGTCGATGCAAGTCGCTAAAAGTTGTGACAAAGTAGTGACCTTGGCCAAGTGGGTAGCAGACTAGGCTTGCACGCACGATGACTTGGTTTCGATCCCCATGAGGCCAGTTTTTTTTATCTAGGTCCATTATGCCCGGGGTACACTCATACCTCGTGAGGTATTGATAAGGGACGTCACCAACGAGTTCTCTCCTTTTGGTCCGGTAGGTACCGCGAGCTCTCTCCCGCTCATGGTTTTATCAACACCGAATTGTCTCCTGTCGCTTGCATTTTTACCTGAGTTTATACCTACATAGTTTAGGCCTTGCATAAATTTTATAATAAAAACACCTAATAGGCATCATTGATATAGACTTAAGGCATGGCCTTCTATGTATTTCCCTAACCCTACTATAAACCCGAGGCATTGCCTTCTATGTATTATCCCTAACCCTACTATATTCATAGGCATTGCATTTGTAAATCCAGGTGTTTTAGTGTCCCTCCTAAGATAAACCTAATCATGTGGAGTATAGAATCAAAAGGTCTTGATAGGCTGATTGCAAATTTATATATAATTTACTCACTTTGGGGACTCAGGGGGCCGAATCGGGGATCCAAATATATATATTGACCTTAGAAAAATTAAATACCTACTGCTAAAATTATATCTTTAAAAAAATTGGAATATAAGACAACTTGGTACATTCACATTTTCCCAGCTTATTTACTTTTGTTTTATATAAAGTTTCAGTAGTGTATGAACCTATATTTTCGTACAAAAAGAACTGATATCCCCCCAAAAACACCACTTCGTGGTTAAAAAAAGAAGAACGCCCCACTCAATAGAATGATTATAATTAGCTAAAAATAAATGATATCAAATTGAGAACACCTTTACCCCCTCTCTTTCTATTTCTCTGCACTCCTCTCTGAATTTATTCCTCTTATGTTTATCTTTCTTTATCCTTTCTAGGGGTTATCCCAAACTTGATTTCTCTTTAAATTTACTTGTTGAACGGCAATAAAAAATGGCGGTCGCGGTGTAATTTTCTCGATTCAAATCAAATAAGTTCAGAAAAATCATACTACGACCGCCATTTTTTATTGCCGTTCAACAAGTAAATTTAAAGAGAAATCAAGTTTGGGATAACCCCTAGAAAGGATAAAGAAAGATAAACATAAGAGGAATAAATTCAGAGAGGAGTGCAGAGAAATAGAAAGAGAGGGGGTAAAGGTGTTCTCAATTTGATATCATTTATTTTTAGCTAATTATAATCATTCTATTGAGTGGGGCGTTCTTCTTTTTTTAACCACGAAGTGGTGTTTTTGGGGGGATTCTATTACAATATTATTCTAGAGTACAATCTTACACAATATTAAGGCGATATGATCTATATGTCCTATCTAATTTTCCCGAGGAAGTTCCTTGAAATCAGAGGAGACGCCAAAATTCCCAATTTGATTTTATCGAGTAAATATCCTTGAAATCAGAGGAGACGCTAAATGTCCCAATTTAATTTCACAGAGTAGAATCCTTGAAATCAGAGGACACGCTAAATGTCCTAATTTAATTTCACAGAGTAGAATCCTTCAAATCAGAGGAGACGCTAAATGTTCCAATTTAATTTTATCGAGTACGATCCTTGAAATCAGAGGACACGCTAAATGTCCTAATTTAATTTTATCGAGTACGATCCTTGAAATCAGAGGAGACGCCAAAAGTCCCAATTTGATTTTATCAAATGTACCATCATTAAGCATTTTTTAGATATTAGGTTAACACTTATTGAACAAATTAGCCATAAGCATAGGCAAATATCGCTTCAGCAAAACAGCAGACTGTTCTTCTCTCTCTCCTTGTCTCGTGAATACTGATGAGGGTGAGAGAGAGACAGAAAGAGATGTGAAGGAGGTTTACAAAATAAAGAGAGAGAGAAAGAGAAACACGCATGGCCGATGGTGGGAATAAAAAAATAATACACAACACAAATATATTATGTTCTCTAGATTTAGTACAGAAGAACTAGATTCAGTACTAACTCTTCTTTAAAGTGTGTCGAAAATAGCGTTTCAATACCTTTTCCAAAGTTGGAACATCTTCCCAAGGTATGCAACTATGCACATTAGAACCAAGAAAGACCAAAGCCTACCCATTCAATAAAAAGAAGATGTTTTTTCTTTTATATTTCCAAATTACTACACCTTTAACAGAATCAAAGGGTTGAGTGGAAGAGATTGCCACAGGCAATAACCCCGCCTTTTAGGTAGGACATTAGTTTCATTTTTTTTTTTTTTTTTTCTTTTCTTTCTTTTTCTTGTTTCTTTATTCAATCTATTAATTTTTCTTTATAATTTCGATGTATTTTACTGTACAGGGTGGACCAAAAAAACGTTTACACCCGTTAATGGTAGATTACTGACGACATTTCTAGGACGGATCTGCAATCCGTTTTTTTCGGGATTCGCCTTTATAACTGCACAAAGTGATTTTTTGCAACTTTCTGAAAAAGTCCGACTTTGGCTTATTCTTCAGGTCAGAACTTTTTTCCTGTTTAAGATGAGTTGATTCTGAACAATTCTGCAGAAAGCCAACAAAATTTCGATGTTTCTAGCTACACTACTTTGTTTTTTACGGTTTGATTTGGCATCTTTTTTGACACCTGAATAGAAAAAAAGTTCGCATGTAAATTTTTTACACTTTGAAACACTCAAGATTTGCCCGAGCAAATTTTGGCACAGACATGGGCAAGTTTGATAAAAGTTGGCGGCTAACCCAAGGATGCTAAAAAATAATTTTACGATTTTTTATCACGTGGTCTTCTGGGTAAACAAACCAGGTAAGTCTCAAAAAATGATGTTCAAAATCTTAAAAGTGTTGACCGTGTAGGGTCGTCTTGTACTCAAAGAGTAATTAGCTATTTATGTCTGATAATTATTTTCGTTGGAATTAATTAAAGGCCAGTCAAATGAATGATTGTTTGTTTCTCGATGATAGTTTTCAAGCATATTTTTCTGCATTCTATGAAATTTTATCTTTAAACTTCTTGAGTTTTTTTAGTACAAGTTACATAATTGTTATTATTCGGATGCTGAAATAGCAGATACGCATTTAGCATATGGAGTTGCCAACAGGAACATTTGGGATCACGTGAAAAACATAGTTTACGAAATCTGGTAGCAAGAATCCTGTTGGCATTCGATGACCTGACAGAAAAACCTGGAATCTTCCGCAACATTCGACGGAACATGATGAAGAGGTTCAACCTTTGCATCCAGGAAGGTGGACGCCACTTCCAACAGTTCCTTTAAGGGAATTGAGAAGGGAGGGAGAGAGAGAGAGAGAGAGAGAGAGAGAGAGAGAGAGAGAGAGAGAGAGAGAGAGGCAGATAGCGAAAAAGAGATAGAGAGAGAAAGGCAAGAAGGTTCTGAGTTAGAACTAAGGTACTAAAGTCACCATTGGTTTCAAAAATTTGTGTGAGGAGAATCCATAGTGTGTACTATGGATAAAAAATGGCAACAGTCTTTTTTATTTTGTAGTCATGAATTTTTTGCTGGCTCTGGCGTTCGGACCGGGTGGACTAGTTTACCACTGAGCTAATCGTGCGCGTCTAATCGTTTCTCATTGAACATACTAACACAAAATGTTTTTTTAAATACCTTTTTGTTTATATCAAAATAGTATAAAACATAATAAAGACTGCAAAAGTTTATTAATTTTACAAAATATTATCTTGTTCTTTTCAAGACTTCTATTAAGAGTTGGAAATCGGTAAATATTTTGTTATTTAATTAGTATTGTTTATGATAGAAGAACCTACCTACATATTTACCTGGATTTAATTCATAAATTCTATTTTCGTTTGGAAAATTCGCTAGTTTTTTTTTCTCTCGTAGGGAAGCATAAGAAAACCATCATTACATTATCAAGGCAGTCTCTCAGGGGCTTACATGAATAATAATTATGTGTATTGTGATACCAATAGTATCTGATATAACTCAATTTACAGATGGTATTACCACCAAAAAAACCATAAGTTGTTGGTGTTACAACAGGTCAGATACAGGTATGAATAAAATATTCCATCAGATTTTTTTGATAATTAAAATAATATTGACCGTCGAGAATTGAACTTCGGTCATGCGACCAACAGTCTTAGCACTACCACATCTTGCTAACACCACTGACAATCTGAGAAGCACAAAATTTATCATTTGAATTTTCCTAAACTGGCTGATGAAGGCATGTGAGACCGCGGTATTCAAAAAAAGCAATGTAAACAATTTTTGTAAACAATACAAGACGCCCTTACACAGTCTACAGCTAGAGAACTCTTAGGATTTTTGAAGAGTTTTTGGCAAACATCTAATAATTTTTCCCAGAAGATCACGTGATAAAAAATCGTAAAATTATTTTTTAGCATCCTCGGGGCGGCCGCCAACTTTTATCAAACTTGCCCATGTCTGTGCCAAAATTTGTTCGGACAAATGTCGAGTGTTTTATTTAGTAAAAAAAATTTTTTTGGTGTTTTTTTCTGTTCAGGTGTAAAAAAATATGACAAACCAAATCGTAAAAAACAAAGTAGTGTAGCTAGAAACATCGAAATTTTGTTGGCTTTCTGCAAAATTGTTCAGAATCAACTCATCTTAAACAGGAAAAAAGTACTGACCTGAAGAATAAACCAAAGTCGGACTTTTTCGGAAAGTTGCAAAAAATCACTTTGTGCAGTTACGAAGGCGAATCCGAAAAAACGGATTGCAGATCCGGCCTGGAAATGTCCTCAGTAATCTACCATTAACGGGTGTAAACGTTTTTTTGGTCCACCCTGTATATATTTTTGACTTACCTAGTAAAGCATACTATAATAATAATATCAAACGAACAAACAATTATTTATTATTATTCTCATTTTACTTCCGATAAATTTCTAATATTAGAAATCGGAAGTATTGCTTTATACTGAGTAGGTACCTACAACGAAAAGGTACGAAACTTGGTAATAAGGGAGAGGGAAAAAAAACAGGGTTTCCATTTCCTCAAACTAAGCTTTGCTTTCTCACGCCACGTTCCGTCCGCTACTCATACATTGTCACTAAATTCAGTACATTAGCATTAAATTCCGTACATTTCAAACACCTACATCGGATTCGTTAAATTAGCACTGAATTCCGTACATGTCTAACCGATTCCTCACGAGAATTCCGTACGCCCTAGTGCAAAGTCAGCACACTATCAATAACTTCCATACCTACTAGTCTCCTATTACATTCCTTATCACAGAATACCGAACACTTATTAGGATAAAACTAAATTCCACATTAGCATCGAATTGGGTACAATTCTAATGCACTTCTTACAATACAACCAAATCCCTCTGGAACTTAGGATTCTAGCATCGCGCATCGGTACATTTTTAGACCAAACCCAGCACACAGAGACATTGTCAAAGATCCTATTACACGAGTGTCCTCTCATTCCTAATACAATCTCACTAGATTCCGTACCTCTTTCATCTCAATTCTTTAACATAATCACTAAACTAATTCCACACCTCTCCTCCTTCCACTAGTACCAGATACATCACCTCATCTCACTTCTCGTACACTAGTACTAGATTCGGTACATTTATTTCGCTGTACGGCGGCGGAGAGAGTACAAAAAACCTCCGCACACGCGGGGGGCGGGACACTCAATTGTTGATAAGAAACAGATTGAGATTGATTAATCAGCTGATCTGTGAGCCGCCGAAACATCTGTGGTGCGCAGGTACCCCCCTCTCCCCTTCTCTTCCACCTCCTGCCCCCACCTTCCCCTGATAGTCTAAGTACTATACTGTTCCTCACGAAAGGCGAAACCACAGAGGTACATGAACGTTTTACTTACAAAGAAAGGGGGGGGGGGGGTGTTTCCAAAAATATACAATAGAGAGAAAAATTCTTCATTTTTTTTTTTTTTTTTCTTCATCAAATTTCGAGTATGCGGCAATATGGGTTACAGTTTAGTCTATAAGTATAAGTAGTGCTTTATTTAGACTGTCAGCGCAAGACAGGTAGTCCCATTATGTCTATACTGAGCTCTTACCCAATCAACACATTACCCCTAGATGATGGCTGGAGTAATAATAATATTGTCTTGTTTGTACTGTCCGATTAGGACGACAGAGTCTCATTATTCCAGGAGTAACCCTCAAGACGTATTACAATGTCGTGAAAATTCAAAATACCAAATCTAATACTAATATTTGCGTATAATATGCTCGAATTTTATTAGACCCTAGCGGGATACGAACCAACGGATTCCTTCACTGCCTGGTTCACCAGACTAGCGCCATGACCACTTCGACCACCAAGAAGCAGAAAGATGAATTTCACTTATTTCGAGGTACAATGTTTCAAGAAAAATCGAATCCATCCCAGCCACCACTGGGCTAAAACAACACTTGGCGGTTCTCAAACTATGATCCCAGCGCAGAAGGTGAGGAGACACAATACAAGAGGGAGTGAAACACGCTGTCGTGTCTTTTCGTTTCGGAGAATTGCTCAAACAGTGACAGAGCATACATACCACCAGATAAGAGGTCCGTCATGGACAATTATTGGACACACAGAAAGACAGAGTAGAGGAGGTAATTGGAAGAAAAAAATGAGCCAAATTCTAATCCTTCATCATATCATCATAGGGTGGCATTACCGTGAACGATGGTAGCCAGACAGTGGAGGAATGATTCAGCACTTCTACCACTGTCTTTACAAGGAGGCTAATAATTGACAAGGGCCCCCAGAACGAAGCCAATGCTGGTCTACTCCCTTTTTATAGTCCCCCAGCTAGACTATATAGATTTAAATAAAAAAATTGCAGTAAAACAGTGAAGATGTCGTCTCCTTTGATTCGATCGAATGTGGTGTTATGGTAAATATAAAAAATAGTTTATATTTTGAATAATTTTGTTCTCTCTATACACGAAAAAAGTAGAATAGAACTCATTGTATTCCTAAATATTTCAATTTTATTTTCAATTAAAATATTATGAGGAACCATTGTTGCAAACAGTCTCAGGATATATGAACCGTTTCATTAAATAAAAAAAAAATCAGGGCAAAGTTAGGTACCACTGTTGTTAACAGAGTAATAATAATCCTTCCCCACCTCTGTGGCTCTGGGC
The DNA here is from genome assembly GCA_024516035.1 of Bactericera cockerelli. NCBI lineage: Eukaryota > Metazoa > Arthropoda > Insecta > Hemiptera > Triozidae > Bactericera > Bactericera cockerelli. The sequence goes on along the minus strand of CM044955.1, from coordinate 13,944,947 downwards.
TCCTGTGGTTTGGAATTTCAATGAAAAGAGCGCGCCAATATAAATTAGGCTGAACTCTCTGTGTTTGATGACAAAGTGAACCGCCAAAAAAATGTTTGAACAGTATTCTGTGCTATCAGGTAGAATACCAAGTATGAAAAGAGTGACAAGTTCTCAATTTCAATTTAAGCAAACAATTAGCAAAATTAAATCAGACATGTGCGAGACCCGGAAATACACAAAATATAGAACAAATTGTAGTCTACATTGATGTAATAGAGCAACAAAAACCAATGATATCACAAAAACTACCACTAGTAACAAATTGAATAAACATAAGCACGATCAAACTAAGACCAGCAAAAACACAACAATTGAGTACCACTACCAATAGCAATACCAGAAAGACCACAACAAAAGAGAACAGAACTCACCCAAAGACTAATCACCATAACAAAAATTATAAAAATAACTAGTCAACCCCCATCATGACTACCAGAAACAAAAACTGCAAATACATAAAGAACAACTTATCGTCAAGACATTATCAACAACATTTTCATTTTAAAAAATAACTACACCCACTAAGGACAGAAACAAAACAAATTCCACTATAACAGCCACAAAAGCTTTACAAAGAAACCACCAAACAGCAAATTTATAACCAACAACTCGTCGTCAGGACCACTACAAACATCAAATGACACACTACCGACCAGAACCTACCATCAGGCTCAACAACGCTACCATCAAAAATAACTACTAACAACAGAAGATTAGCACTATTAAAAAAAAACCCACCAGAACCATTAACAACAACACCAGAACTATTACTAACAACACCAGAACCACTAACAACAACACCAAAACTACTACTAACAACAACACCAGAACTACTACTTACTAACAACACCAGAACCACTAACAACACTAGAACCAATAACAACAAAGACCAAGACCACCACAAACAAACCACTCATCAACAACAAATACCTAACCAACATCTCATCTACACTAGCAATAAAACAAGTAGCAATAATAACACGTACAATAAGCATATCAGTTCCCGGATGCTATTCCTAATCGTGTGTCAACAGCTCACAGAACTCTCAAACCCCAACATGAAAACATTCCAAGTGTTACTCAACATCCCAACAACACACTAGCAGCCCATAGCCTAATGATAATGTTCACTTGGAATCAATATGTGACCGACAACAGTGGATGGGCGAAGTCATTTTTCAAACTCGACGAGAATGTAGGAAAAGAAAACAAAATGGCGGAGGACATGGAAATAATAAAAAATGTTTTAAAACAGATCATCGCTCGCTACACAGAAGTGCAATACTCATCATGGGACATGTATATCATGCATGAGGGGGAGATGAGATGAGGAAGAGAGTATGTGCATTGTATACTTATTGTTCATATGAAGGTGGAATTAGACAAGGTGCAGGCGTAGCAGTAGGCAACGTGCTCTACATTCAGGCAAAAATTACGTAAAAATAAAATAAAAAACAATACTTATTTTATTAAAATTTGGGATATGGCAATAAAAATATTAAATTGCATATCTTTATTGCTGTTACATCAGGAAAGTAAAAAATTCATAATTATACTGTAGCCAATCGGTAAAAACATAAAAGTAAGAAATGGTACAAAGGTGTTCATGATTTTAAAACCCTATCTGAACAGCTGATGAAATCTGATGAGGGGTTCTCTTCTTACTAAGGTACAATATGTAAATGTCAAAGTGGATCACACGTCAAACAGTAGTACCCGCAACAACTACAAACAAGGATGGTGGAAAACCTCTTTCTTGACTTCATCAGAGGTGAACATAAAAAGGATATCCACAGAGGCTGGGTGAGGTTAGGGTGGAACCAGAAGAGAGGGGAAATCTCCTGTCGCAATAGGCCCAACGTGGTTCAAAGCAGCGTTCAACCAAACATGGAAGGACGGAGGAGGAGATAGGGAAAGGGGGGAGAGGGAAAAATGAGGTAAAAGGGAAAACAACTTTAGAGAAAGAGATACTACAAAAATACATGCAGAAGTGAACACAAACACTGTGGAAATGAGGAAGAAGCTAAGCACTGTTTCCAAGAAACGAGAAAATAACGGAAAAATTGAAGAGATAGACTGCTCAGTACAAAGAGAGAAAAGATAGAGGCTGCAGTAGTTAAAGAGAGAGAGAGAGAAACAGAAGTTAAAGAGGAGAAGAGAACAAAAGCCATAAATAGGAGAGAGACAGAGAAAAGTGTGTCCGCCCTAGATTCATCTCACTTGACACACCACCGCCCCATGCCTTTTCCCCCACGCCCCCCCCCCCCCCCCCCCCCACCAAGTCTTCTCCCACCTTTTGTTCCCTCTTTTATCCCCGCCCCCCCGTCTCTCTCCTCAACAAACACCCGCTAGTCTCCTACTATCTCTACTCCACAGCCTCTTCCCTCCCGTTCAGAAGTCTCTAGCTCCCTTCTTTCCCCCCACAGGATCTCGCCTCGTGTCCCTGCTTCAGGACCTTTGCTACACCTCTTTGCCCCTCATCCCACAGCTCCTTTCCTTCCCATTTTCCCAACGTCCTCTTTTCTCTCCTTCGGAAAGACTTTAATACCTCTTTATCTCCTTCCCTCCCCCCATAAACCCGCACACCTAAAGCCAGTGGCGTAGCCAGGGGGGGTTTGGGGACAACACCCCCCCCCCCCCCCCTCCCCCCCAAAATGTAGGTCTAGCTACGCTACTGCCTAAAGCACCTCCCATCGTCCCCAACGTCCTCTTTCCTCTTCCTTTTAGGAGTACTTTTTACATCTCTTTCAACCCCCCCCCCCTTTCTCTTTTCTCTCCATTTCACAAGTCTCTGATGCCTCCCTCCCTCTTCGTTTTCCCTCTCCCA